>JALIZF010001563.1:0-415034 GCA_029948255.1 Telmatactis stephensoni
GTAGCCCGAGTGAACGCCTATTAGGCGTCTAGTTTATATAACAAATCTGACATTCTTCTTGTTGTAATTGCTTTGAAAATATGCTAGTTATGCATTATACATTAGCCTTATCACACTTATCTAATTAGTAAAAATCACTAGTAAGTCTACATAACTTAGTAGTATTATTGAATTATATAAGCAAAATAGTTCCAAACTTATTTAATTTATGCTCCAACCAATTTCCACCACAATGAAAATTTCTTAATGACACCCAAAATTTATCACATAGTCAGTTTGTTAAAAGGTTATTATAAATAGATAACTGAATCAAACTAGACAATATTTTAAGAACATCACTGTTGTCTTGCGATGATAACAGTAATAAATCATCCAACCCAAAAATACTATTATGAGGCTGGCCTAGGGCAGAGTCAAAGATAAACACAAGTTAGACTTGTGTGTCAGCAACTTTCAGATATGCACCTCCCTTTTTAGTTGCAGAACTACCAAAATTGATCATAGGTTTCAATTTATGAATACAAAATGCCAAAATTTAAGCCTAGAATACTAACTTCAAAACCTATACTTATAAAAAAAACCAATTCATTTGATATAAATGTTTTTAAACCCAACATGCATTCAAACATTTACAGTCATTTAAAAACTTCAAATAATGAAACTGTGACTGACACATCAAAACTAATTTACTAATGTTATTTTCATGTTATTTGTTGTATAAATATTGAATGGAGTATTGTTATGTCCATATCTTAAGCCCAAATCAACTAATACATGTAAAATCATATTAACAAATACTTTTTTTTTCTTTTTTCTATAGTTACTGGAAATGCTAACTTCCGTATGAGCAACACCTCGTTCACTATGGCAGGGTTTACACAGCCATTCTCAGCTTGGCCAATTATAAAAGATGTGCAAAATAATGCAAAAGGGTTCACGTCCCGTATCCTTTGGTTCTTCCCACAACCAATATTTGCCAAACTTAGAGATACAGTTCTGACAAAAGAAGAAATGGAATTGGATAATGAGTTTGAAGAGTTTTTTGGTAAGTTACAATATATATTAAGAACTACAGTTATATAATGATAAACCTACATCACACAGCTGTCAAGTACAATGCATTAAATGATTATTAAATAAATTGTTTTCATTAGAAAAAGGAATCAACTTAAACTTGTAATTGTTTGGTTTTTTTTCAATCAAAACAATATAAATATTAAACTTTTTCAACTTATTGACAAAATTTTGTCTTCTGAGAGGCCAAATGCCTTTAATTATTCATGTGTGAAAAATCTTCCAAACAATTTTCACAAAGACTGAAAGACTGCACTAAGGTGGTACATTTGAGATGAGTCCAGAGAAAGCTGTGAAATATAGTTTTACTCTTAAATCCAACCAAGATGTTTAATATTGTTTACATTTACAAACTAATTAAAAGTTATATTCTGAACTCATAAAATTCATGTTGTTGGGCTTAAATATTGCCAATTTCAGCACTATCTGATTCTTTGACAAAATTAAGAACACATTTTATTTGTGGCTTTGGACCCTTATCCATGAAACTACTTACAAATACATGATTTTGTTAAAAAGCTTACAACTGACTTTGTAAAGCCACAGGGAGCATTGTGGCAAAGCATTGTTAATTTGATTGATATAAAACCAAAAATTTAAATGTAATATTCATAAATTAACCTGCAATATATTTGGTTACCCTATGAAAGAAAATTTTATTCTTTGGAATTGTATATATCATACGTTTGGTCTAAAGCGTCAAATACAGTAGGCAATGCGGTATCTTTGACCATGATGCAACTACAACTAGCTTTTTAAAATCAGATTACTACAGCTTCAATCACTCATTTGTTAATTGCCTTCCAAACTGCAGACCTAGCATACTTCAAAATATATATTAAAAGTACATAATTTCAAAAAATGTTTTATTAATGATATCAATTGAACTCAAAAAGAATTTTTGGCAGAAAACATTTTTATAATCAATGTATTCAATTTATGAATACTTTATTAATACAGTTCTAACAAAATTTTAATAGCTCACTATTACAAAATTTGTAATAACCATGGATACTTTTCTTCGTTTTTTAGTGGACTTCCTTACAGAACTCTACATTGCTGGTGAAAACACATACGTTATAACAGACAGCAACAAAACAAAAATTGTACATGTACAAAGAAGGAAATTCTTCCTAACAGACGAATCTTTTGACACCTATTGCCGCCTTCATGATGACTGGGAAATGCATATATGTAAAGAGAATCCATATGATTCATTAATTGGAGGTAAGTTCTGTTTGCATCACTGATATGCTTTATGCAGCATTTTTCCAATCAAATGAAAAAGTCATTCATTAATAAACTAGACCCTGTTAGCAGGGTTAACTCGTGCCCTGCTGAGAAATGGTATGACAACCCTGTTGTATATGGTTGACTAAGCAGTCGGTTCAAGTTGATTTGCTCTCGGTTGTAAGTTTTACGTGGACAAGGCTATAGTAAATTTTGCCAATCCGCATTCAAAATTTTTTGATAGCCAATCAAACCACTCGGTCCGACTAAGATGTCTTTAAAGACGAAATGAAATGAAGCAGTTTTTAGTATAGTTTGATAACGCTCTACGACAGCTGGAAACATCATCTGACTATTTGATGATTGAATGCCTTAGAAGCCCCGGGGGGGGGGGGGTGTTCTTGGCCATAAATCTGATAGGGGTGTCCCGCCCAACACTCAAAACCCTGACCCTATTTAAGACAGCAAAATCTTGGAAAGCCATACCCTATTCAAGACAAATAGACAAATAGGGAAAAACATATACCCTGTCTAAGACAAGGAGCTCCAATACAATACCCTGGAGGGCGGCACATTCCTGTATAGCAAATATATGGGAGTACCCCCCTCCCTCCCCGATACAGATATGTGCATCTAATTGTAGGCTGTTCAGCAGAAGTAAAGTGAACTGTGGAATTTTGTTCCATGTCTGAACAATTGAGCTTAAAGTTTCTGAATTCCAATACCGGGTAGATTTTATCAGAGAAAAACAAAGAGAACAAAGATATAGCACAGCAACATTCTAATTAAGGGCACAGGTTCCTTGAGGGTGAAGCATAGCAATTGCATTTCTAGGAGCTTAAAAATGGCAAAAATGATAACCCGTTGTAGTGGGTTAATCAACCCGCTAGAGCCAGTTGAAAACCCCATCAAGTGTCTAAGTATATACTTGGCGACGAACTGGCTACAGCTGGTTCGTCAACCCGCTACAGTCGAACCCGTTGTAGCCGGTTGTCAGTCAACCCGCTAGAGCTAGTTGAAAACCCCATCAAGTGTCTAAGTATATACTTGGCGACGAACTGGCTACAGCCGGTTGGTCAACCCGCTACAGTCGAACCCGTTGTAGCCGGTTGTCAGTCAACCCGCTAGAGCTAGTTGAAAACCCCATCAAGTGTCTAAGTATATACTTGGCGACGAACTGGCTACAGCCGGTTGGTCAACCCGCTACAGTCGAACCCGTTGTAGCCGGTTGTCAGTCAACCCGCTAGAGCTAGTTGAGAACCTCATCAAGTGTCTAAGTATATACTTGGCGACGAACTGGCTACAGCCGGTTCGTCAACCCGCTACAGTCGAACCCGTTGTAGCGGGTTGTCAGTCAACCCGCTAGAGCTAGTTGAAAACCCCATCAAGTCTCTAAGTATATACTTGGCGACGAACTGGCTACAGCCGGTTCGTCAACCCGCTACAGTCGAACCCGTTGTAGAGGGTTGTCAGTCAACCCGCTAGAGCTAGTTGAAAACCCCATCAAGTGTCTAAGTATATACTTGGCGACGAACTGGCTACAGCCGGTTGGTCAACCCCTACAGTCGAACCCGTTGTAGCCGGTTGTCAGTCAACCCGCTAGAGCTAGTTGAGAACCTCATCAAGTGTCTAAGTATATACTTGGCGACGAACTGGCTACAGCCGGTTCGTCAACCCGCTACAGTCGAACCCGTTGTAGCGGGTTGTCAGTCAACCCGCTAGAGCTAGTTGAAAACCCCATCAAGTCTCTAAGTATATACTTGGCGACGAACTGGCTACAGCCGGTTCGTCAACCCGCTACAGTCGAACCCGTTGTAGCGGGTTGTCAGTCAACCCGCTAGAGCTAGTTGAAAACCCCATCAAGTGTCTAAGTATATACTTGGCACGAACTGGCTACAGCCGGTTCGTCAACCCGCTACAGTCGAACCCGTTGTAGCCGGTTGTCAGTCAACCCGCTAGAGCTAGTTGAAAAACCCCATCAAGTGTCTAAGTATATACTTGGCGACGAACTGGCTACAGCTGGTTCGTCAACCCGCTACAGTCGAACCCGTTGTAGCCGGTTGTCAGTCAACCCGCTAGAGCTAGTTGACAACCCCATCAAGTGTCTAAGTATATACTTGGCGACGAACTGGCTACAGCTGGTTCGTCAACCCGCTACAGTCGAACCCGTTGTAGCCGGTTGTCAGTCAACCCGCTAGAGCCAGTTGAAAACCCCATCGAGTCTCTAAGTATATACTTGGCGACGAACTGGCTACAGCCGGTTCGTCAACCGCTACAGTCGAACCTTGTAGCCGGTTGTCAGTCAACCCGCTAGAGCCAGTTGAAAACCCCATCGAGTCTCTAAGTATATACTTGGCGACGAACTGGCTACAGCGGTTCGTCAACCCGCTACAGTCGAACCCGTTGTAAGCCGGTTGTCAGTCAACCCGCTAGAGCTAGTTGAAAACCCCATCAAGTGTCTAAGTATATACTTGGCGACGAACTGGCTACAGCTGGTTCGTCAACCCGCTACAGTCGAACCCGTTGTAGCCGGTTGTCAGTCAACCCGCTAGAGCTAGTTGACAACCCCTCAAGTGTCTAAGTATATACTTGGCGACGAACTGGCTACAGCTGGTTCGTCAACCCGCTACAGTCGAACCCGTTGTAGCCGGTTGTCAGTCAACCCGCTAGAGCCAGTTGAAAACCCCATCGAGTCTCTAAGTATATACTTGGCGACGAACTGGCTACAGCCGGTTCGTCAACCCTACAGTCGAACCCGTTGTAGCCGGTTGTCAGTCAACCCGCTAGAGCTAGTTGAGAACCTCATCAAGTCTCTAAGTATATACTTGGCGACGAACTGGCTACAGCCGGTTCGTCAACCCGCTACAGTCGAACCGTTGTAGCGGGTTGTCAGTCAACCGCTAGAGCTAGTTGAAAACCCCATCGAGTCCTAAGTATATACTTGGCGACGAACTGGCTACAGCCGGTTCGTCAACCCGCTACAGTCGAACCCGTTGTAGCCGGTTCTCAGTCAACCCGCTAGAGCCAGTTGAAAACCCCATCAAGTGTCTAAGTATATACTTGGCGACGAACTGGCTACACTGGTTGGTCAACCCGCTACAGTCGAACCCGTTGTAGCCGGTTGTCAGTCAACCCGCTAGAGCTAGTTGAAAACCCATCGAGTCTCTAAGTATATACTTGGCGACGAACTGGCTACAGCCGGTTCTCAGTCAACCGCTAGAGCCAGTTGAAAACCCATCAAGTGTCTAAGTATATACTTTGGCTAGTACCGAAACCTCAGCATGGACGAGCATCAACGAGCATACCCACAAGACCGAATATATCTTCAACGGGATAGACCTCCCCAAAAAATGCATGGCAGAACAAATCGATATAGGAAGCAGTGAAATGCATAAGCGATAGCAGCCCGGTTTAATAAAGCAAAAGGTATTCTGGCCCTATAAAATTTATACGCTGTTTGTTAGCAGTTATTTCAAGTCGGCTTCTTTCAGGGCCCAGCTTTGTTAGGCCGAGATAAAGCCGGCCAGCTACTAGTACTTTTGCAAATGACAGAAACTCAATAAAATTCAACCTCTATTGCCATATAATCGGCAAGAAGCTCTTAAGCACTTTGCCCAAAGCGTTTTTGCTTTGTGGTGACGTAGTTCCAAAAGAACTGAAGACGACTCTCCGGGAAGCAAATTCACTATTCTCTGTTTACTCGTAGCCTCATCTTTAGTGCTTTTGTGCGCAATTTAGCTTTAATTTGATATTTTGTGTATATTTTGCGCTAGATAAGTTTTAAATTCACAGTTTTACAAGAAAAATGACCTCACCTTAAACTCTCCTGTGAATGGGTCGTAATCATTGATAACAGTTATTTCGATGCCTTCCCGTTCATTCTGTCTTAAAATGAACCCTCCATTGGCCCTCACTTTCATTTTAAATCGGCTGAACAATGGTAAACTATCCTTCGTGTTTATATTCTCCACGTGTTCGTCCTTGTCTGTTGTAGACTTTGCTTGAGAAGTACTTGCTTTCTGCGGCGTTTTACTCGGGCGGTTTTTGCCTAGTGGGCGTTTCTTTGTTGAAGTTGTCGAATGTTGCAATAATTCTCTTATACAAGAATTGTCTTCTTTAACATCTGCACGTTTCAAGAGCTGCATCATTTTTTGTCTGGGAGAAATCATGTGGAGCTTGTTTGATTCTTGTTCTCCACGTTTCTCTAGACAAGGGAAGTTTGGTACTTCCGATAATAACTGAAAAAATTCTTGCATTACAGGTTTTGGATGTAAATTTGGTTTCACAGATGGCGCAGATGAAGCGAAATCTTCTACGATGGATCTCATTCGCTCTCGTGTAGATGGTACCGGGACCTATAAGGTTGCCTGAAGGTTACGGGTTTATCCGTAAATTGGGTATTTCAGAGAAAGGGCCTGCCGTCAAAGGCCTCGTTGAAGAGCTCTTCGAAGGAGACCAAAGAAAAAATCAGGTAATAAACGCTCTTCAAACCAAACAAGGCAAGCAAGAACGCAATTTAGTTGAAACGCTGAGCAACAAAGAAGTTAAGACAAAAAATGATGCAGCTCTTGAAACGTGCAGATGTTAAAGAAGACAATTCTTGTATAAGAGAATTATTGCAACATTCGACAACTTCAACAAAGAAACGCCCACTAGGCAAAAACCGCCCGAGTAAAACGCCGCAGAAAGCAAGTACTTCGTTGACTATTAAAAAGCTACTACTAGCAGTGTCCATTGAAAAGAAAGAATTTGAGAAAGACTATATCACAGGATATAATAAATACGCTGTGGTCTATTACGCTGCTAGCTAGTGTGAAAACGCTAATAGGGTACGTCAGTGATACAAATTGCATTATTTTAAAGATCTAACTCAAACTATTCTAGAGCGTTTAAATATTCCGTTCCTGAGAGAATATAGATATATATCGCATCCACGTTATAATTCAGGCAAACATACGCAAAATGACCTCGTCTCGAATTTCAGAAGCTGAATAGCGGCGTAAGGGGAGGGTGAGGAAGAAGAGGGAACGCCCGCAATTAAACCCCCACATTTCTCGTATTTTATCAGTTCATGTTCTCATTCTGGACGTGAAATTCCCATTGGTTAAACGCCTGTCGACTAGCCGCGTCTATTGCTTTTTCTCAAAGATAATCCGGCTTGATTATCTCCATGTACAAACCGTAGTTGACCTTAGCCTGCGTAGCTGCCCAGGGGAGGGCAGGGGATGGGAAAGGAAAAGGGAAGGGAAGGGGAGGGGGAGAGGATGGAAAGGGAGGGCCTGCAACGAGGGTCCTAGTTTTTGCCAGAGTTTTTGTGTTATTTTACGTCCAGCAAATGGACGCTAATTTCCCATTGGTCGAGGTTGCTAGCAAACAATCTGATTTTTTGAAATCCAATGGTCACAGACTCAACGCAGATCTTATTTCAGGAGTCGTTGCATAATAAATACGGTGGGCGACAGAGATTTAATTTGAAGAAGTTTTGAGAGAACTGTTCAGTCACTTAAAGGATATATATTTAGATTCCATCCTGAACAAAAAACAACACCATATAACTATGCTTTTATCACGAACCGATCAAATTTAGGCCAAGGATTTAACTGTTGACAGTTGCTGCTTTAAATATCCAGAAGGAAGCTCAAAAATACGTCTTGTATCACAGCTGAAATCTTTGCTTCTTTGGAATTACCTACATTTTTGATAATAAAATTATCAATTTTGGGAATACATGAAAGACTATGTGTTTTAAAGCCTTTAAAATTCACTGTAAACTGCCGGGCTCATGGCTCTTATCAAACTAAACGTGACAGCTTATGTTGTTGAAAATGGATGCCGTGCTTGGCGTCAACTTGTTTACTGATCGGTTTAGGAGTTAGAGTTTAGGAATTGAAGTTATACGTTTCACACGAAGGAATCTTTCTTCCAGGAGGTTCGCAAACTCAGTACCTTTTTATGATCCTCGATAACTTTAAAGTTTGCCAGTGAAATACTCTTCAAATGATTGACATGAATCGGAAGTTAAAGAAACGGAAGTTATGCTTTTGTATTGTCAAACGTATAATATTGACATATCTAACTTGACGACAGGCAGCATTATGAATTTTTAATCAGGGGGCGTTTTGTAAAAACTAGGGGCTTCGTTGCGGGCCCTCCCTTTTCTCCCTCTCCTTCCCAGTCCCCCTCCCCTTCTCTTTCCCCTTCCCTTGCCCTTTCCAGGGCCGCTACGTAGGTTAAGTTGATCTTTGAAATGGATGTTGACAGATCTAAAATTATATATTCCTATTTTTCTTTAAGATAGGTGGGTGACCCGTTTAGGATTATTTATAGGAAATATTTGTCTGAAATTAGCACAAAAGCAATATAAGATCAGAAGACATGATAATGTTGCAAAGGCAATCCACTGGGACATACTTGCAAGATGTGGGTTTGATCGAAAGCCAAAATGGTATGAACATGTACCAGAGTGCCGGGTTGAAAACAACAAATTTAAAATTCTCTGGGATTTCAGCATACGTACCGATAATGAAATTCAGGCTAGACGCCCTGACCTGGTAGCTATTGATAAAGACTCTTAGTTTTAGGGTGAAAACTAAGGAAGAAGAAAAAGTACAAAAATGCTAAAGAAAGCGCTATTAAAATAAAAAAAATAATGATAATATTAAATAATAATTTAAAAAGATGTCTTTTCATGCTTGAAGTTTGGCGAGGAATGCCCTACCCTGGTTCCAGATGCATTCCTTGTATTTTTTGTTTGTTTGCTTGTTTATTTTTTTCTTTATTTTTTTCGAGCTGCAAAACGGTGACTTGTAAACGCAAACAAGTCCCCACTTTCTATCAAAATATACATGTTGTGAACCTTAATTTTTGCACTTTCCAGATGTTAAGAGAAGGGCTTAATATCTCTCCGCAAATGGCTGAAGAGCTGGAGATAGAGATGGATCCTGAAGAGGCCAAGAATATGATGGGAATGATCGAAAAATTGAAAAAGTTGTTCGCAAATGGATTTAAGAAGGGTTCATTGAAAGTGAGCAATTTTAAGTCAAGAGGGCTAATGAGTGATCTCCTCTTGCAATATCTAAATGTCTGTGAGGTATGTATATGTATGATTAACATAATTCGTTGTTGGTTATTAGTTAAAACATGATAAGCATCGGAAATGATGATGGGTCCGTTTAAACGGGCCTTAATATTCTGTATGCGGCCATAGTGATGTTTCATACTTTTATTACAACTTTTTTGTTAACTCAATACATATTGAGGTAAATGAACAAAACACTAATAAATCAATTTATTTGTTTAATTCGATTTTCTTTAACTTCATTTCATGTCTTGGTGCTTAACCTTTTATATATCTGTTCATTCTTGCACTCCTTCACCAATATATTGCCTCACCTATTCATTCATTTATTAACACATATATCCATTCATTCCTTTATTCATTCACTCGTTTTTTATATATTCCCAGCTCATTCATTCATATATTCAGTCATCCATATAGCTCACCAATGAACTCGTTAATCGAATACTTGAAGTTTAATTTATTTTGCAGTGATTTTTGTTGTATCATGACTTTGTAGAAAGTGCTTGACTCATCTTGTGATGTAAGTTTAGCTGAATCTAGTGAAGCAGAAGATGAGAGAGAAATAAACTTTTCAGCGCCCTGTTGCTGTGGCAGTAAGAAGCACGTAATATACAAGCAGCATGGAGAGGACATCCATCTTCTTTTTGGATGCCAAAATTATGTTGGCAATGAAGATGAATGTAAGCTATATATCAGAACATTTTCATTGGTTTCGATAAAAAAATGTGCTCTGACAAACATAATCGAGTATGTGCACAATAATTCAGACATGTAACTAAATAGATTTTTTGTGTATTTTCGTCCAAGTCCCAATTTTCTGCAAATGGATGGGATGGACCGTATCGCCAAACTTTTTTTTGTAGTATTTTTTGTATTACGTTCCGAAATCTTTTCGCGGGATACACTTCATCCCAAAAACGTTGTCATAGAGAAAAACAACAATTGTACTTTATTGCACTTGTAAGGAATAAATTACAAAGACAAAAGAATGCGCTTTTTATACAGTTTTGTTGCAATTTGCTTGTAAACTTTTAAGCTTTTGATAACATTTCAGAAATGAGAAAATATTTTTTTCGTGGCATGATTGATCATAGCAATACAGTTTTAAAATGCAAGAGAATATGAAGTAAGAGAACATAACCCCAGACCCCACTCGTGCTATTTTTAGAAACAATCTATTTTTAGCTTGTAACCAATCTCCGCGCTAGTGCTTGTTCATTGTATGAATTTCTTCACAGGAAAGTTAACAATCAGCGTGAAGTGAAAATGCATAACTTGTTAGCGTTACCCTGATGGGAGAAATTTAGAGCGTATTTATTTTGTAAACAGAAATGTCGTTCTATAGATTCAGTTTTACAGCTGTCACGTCGATATTACAAATCCCTTACGTACTCCCTCCCGGCCCTAGGAATAATGCACCAACAAAAGCAAAGAGTTTTGATGCGGGTTTTGTTCGCAGTAGTAAGTGAGCTGCACAACAAATTAAACATTAATGTTGCGAGTTTTGCGCTGAGAAACAATATTTCGGAATATAAACTGCGGACCGTTAAATTTTATGCAAACTTTAGTCCAACTATTGTTTTAATAAGACTTTAACACAATCGGAATCCCCAACGATATACACACTTCGATGCTAACAAGTTTAGTATTTTGTCATGCAGGTGAGATCTGGCCAATCACGTTCCGTTCCCAAAATAACTCAGTGTTTAAAAATAGAATGAACGGGGCCGATGAGTGGGTCCAAAGCCACAAAGGGGATAGGTTCTCTTGCCTCATATTCTCTTGGTTAATGTCAATAACACCCTCTAATCAGCATATAAGCGTGCGCGATCGAGAACTCACAGAAGTGTGGTAAAACTATATCAAAACAGTGAATAACAAACAACACATTATGGATGAACCAAAAAATATACAAAAAATGATACAAGATGCAAATTTACATATACAGAAAAAATATTGTTATACTTTTATATCTCTTTCTTTCGATATCATTGTTTTTTAACTTTTTAATGCTACATTTTTTGTCAGGTCACGACAGCCTCCTGCCAATCGCCACTCCGCTGCGCCAGATTCTGGCAAGTGGTCATGATTTGCTTGTAGAGAGAACAAGAAAAGCCCTTACCGTTCTAATAGGAAACTTGATTGAGGCTAACAAGCCAGTTCCTGTAAGCTTGTTTAAGTATTGTAATGAATGGAGTGAAACCACTCGAACACTGGCTCTGCTCGTAGAGGTAAATATAGCTATTTCCAAAAGGTTGACCGGGCTAACGGCGAATGGCGGTCGGCGATTGGTGATTGCACGACCGAAAGGCACTGTGGTCATGCTATTAAACCGCTATCCGGCACGCCGATATGATTCGCTTATCGACCACTTTGTCCATTAAGGTCTTTACTGCATGGTACTAACATTGCTTGGGTATTCAGTTAATGAAAATGAAACAAGTCTTGTTACTCAAAATTTCTTTTGGCCGTGCAATCACCAATCGCCATTGCCATTCGCCATTTGCCCCGTCAACCTTTTTTGAAATAGCTATATATTTCACCAGTTTGTCTTTTCCTGGAGTTCCTCCACCTTTGGCAAAATTTGCCGAAAAATCATGTGTATTTGCATTAAATCAAGCGCCCTTACCAACACATTGTATTGTATTGTATTTCTTAGGGCATTGATGCAAAAGACTTAACATCCACAGCTTACCGTGGATTCCGGAAGATTGGTATCATAATAACCAGAAAAGCTGAAGAACTTGAACCATCACCCGTTGCTAAACATACTAGGAAACAAAAGAAGGGGAAGTAATCCCAAACACAGCAGCTTCCTGATCGTATTAAAAATGGACAATTCTGAGACTTATTTTCCAGAAAACGAAGAGATGGCAAATGTTTAAGCCAGTTAATTCTACAGCAAATGACACGATATCCGTTTTCAGTAACAGCACTAGGTCTTTGATACGCGGAAAATTTGCATATTTGCAGTAAATGTGCGCGGCAACATAGTTCTTTTTTCGGTACAAAAGGGTTTTTTTATTTAATGTTTCCGCGAATTTCAAAAAATAAAGTAAATAAATAAAGCTTTCTTTTGAAATAGATACTCACTTATATTATGACAATTGCAGTATTCGGTTCGAAATGACCTAATATTTACGGTGTTATACAGCTAAGAAATCGACACAAGACAACTATCCATACGTCAAAAGCTTCATTTTACAAATTCGAAAAATTATTGTTAAAGTACATTGTGTTGCTCCATACATTTATCGAAAATATACCGATTTTCCACTCATCACAAAACTAGACCAGGCCCGTGCTGTTAATGAATACGCACATTTTAGGCAAGGCTTTTTAATAGTTTGAGCCCCATGTGAGCAAATTTGACTAGACGCACAGCCAAAATCGAAAAGAAAGATAAGAATATATTTATTTTATGCTTTCATATCTTCATTTTGTAATAGTATATGTCTATTTACTGGAAAGCTTAAGGTGTTACTAGTAGTATTTTTGTGATGAATTTTGGCAAAACTTCCAATTTTATTTTATGCAAGTTGTTTCTTTGAATTGTTAGAATTTTTTTAGAAGTGCTTCGTTTGAATGGACAGTTGACGAAAAAAAGTAAACAAACGTATAAACAAGTAAACAAAGCCTTTTGGCAACTTTTGGCGTCAATTAAAAGTTATTTTACGAAAGTCAGAATTTTTTCGCGTTCTTTTTTTTTCGAGTCACAAAATTCAAAAATCATTTGCGATTTATTCAGTTCCTTTGATAAAACTTTCTGATTTTGAGGTGGTTAACTGTGCAAGACAGTGAAGTTTAACATCTATATAGTCATTTTTCTAGAGCTCATCGAAAACGGGAGATATTTCAGGAAAACTGAATTCAATGATCTTTGTTTTTCGTTGCCATAGCAATACGTCATGGAAAAAATTTGGCATTAATGAAATCTTTAATCCCTCCCTAGTATCTTGTGTGAAAATTAAAACTGAGTTTTGTCAAAATCGGTCACTAAAACACTACTGGTAAACACCTTAAAGGCCAGAGCCTTATTTTGGGCATGTCGTGACAAATTTGCATTAGTCCAAAGGGGGCTAAATATTGTGTATTGGCGTCAATAATACACGTGACTTGATTTAATCGATTTGATTTGATTTGATTTAAGATGTCCATTTTAACATATACATGCAAATTATATTTCGTTTGGTTCACCGCTTTCCGGTCAAAAGAAAACAAATTACCATAGCAAAGTTAAAAAAGTACAAAAATTAAACATCATAAGTGTATAATGTACAAATCGAAATTCAAAAACAGATAAATTCAGCCTAAGTGCTCGTTTTATCTTCCTAATAATTCATATTTTGATTTTTTTTGATATTTCAATATTGTTTTATTTAAAACATCACAAAGTTTTTGCATTTTTGATTATAATGCATTTTGCTTTACTGATAAAACTATAAAAGTTATGTAATCGACGGATTTTTTACTCAGTTGAATACAGTGACAAATCTAATCCATGCCTTCTTTTGTCGCCAAGTATAAACAGGGGTTTTCAAATGAATGAGAAACCGGCTGTAGCCAGTTCGTCGCCAAGTATATACTTAGAGACTTGATGGGGTTTTCAACTGGCTCTAACCGGTTGACTGACAACCCGCTACAACGGGTTGGACTGTAGCGGGTTGACCAAGCGGCTGTAGCCAGTTCGTCGCCAAGTATATACTTTGACACTTGATGGGGTTTTCAACTGGTTCTAGCGGGTTGACTGCCAACCGGCTACAACGGGTTCGACTGTAGCGGGTTGACCAACCAGCTGTAGCCAGTTCGTCGCCAAGTATATACTTTGACACTTGATGGGGTTTTCAACTGGTTCTAGCGGGTTGACTGCCAACCGGCTACAACGGGTTCGACTGTAGCGGGTTGACCAACCAGCTGTAGCCAGTTCGTCGCCAAGTATATACTTAGAGACTTGATGGGGTTTTCAACTGGCTCTAACCGGTTGACTGACAACCGGCTACAACGGGTTCGACTGTAGCGGGTTGACCAAGCGGCTGTAGCCAGTTCGTCGCCAAGTATATACTTAGACACTTGATTGGGTTCTCAACTGGTTCTAACCGGTTGACTGACAACCGGCTACAACGGGTTCGACTGTAGCGGGTTGACCAAGCGGCTGTAGCCAGTTCGTCGCCAAGTATATACTTAGACACTTGATTGGGTTCTCAACTGGTTCTAACCGGTTGACTGACAACCGGCTACAACGGGTTCGACTGTAGCGGGTTGACCAAGCGGCTGTAGCCAGTTCGTCGCCAAGTATATACTTTGACACTTGATGGGGTTTTCAACTGGTTCTAGCGGGTTGACTGCCAACCGGCTACAACGGGTTCGACTGTAGCGGGTTGACCAACCAGCTGTAGCCAGTTCGTCGCCAAGTATATACTTTGACACTTGATGGGGTTTTCAACTGGTTCTAGCGGGTTGACTGCCAACCGGCTACAACGGGTTCGACTGTAGCGGGTTGACCAACCAGCTGTAGCCAGTTCGTCGCCAAGTATATACTTAGAGACTTGATGGGGTTTTCAACTGGCTCTAACCGGTTGACTGACAACCGGCTACAACGGGTTCGACTGTAGCGGGTTGACCAAGCGGCTGTAGCCAGTTCGTCGCCAAGTATATACTTTGACACTTGATGGGGTTTTCAACTGGTTCTAGCGGGTTGACTGCCAACCGGCTACAACGGGTTCGACTGTAGCGGGTTGACCAAGCGGCTGTAGCCAGTTCGTCGCCAAGTATATACTTTGACACTTGATGGGGTTTTCAACTGGTTCTAACCGGTTGACTGCCAACCGGCTACAACGGGTTCGACTGTAGCGGGTTGACCAACCAGCTGTAGCCAGTTCGTCGCCAAGTATATACTTAGAGACTTGATGGGGTTTTCAACTGGCTCTAACCGGTTGACTGACAACCGGCTACAACGGGTTCGACTGTAGCGGGTTGACCAAGCGGCTGTAGCCAGTTCGTCGCCAAGTATATACTTAGAGACTTGATGGGGTTTTCAACTGGCTCTAGCGGGTTGATTAACCCGTTGTAGCGGGTTATCATTTTTGCCATTTTTGTAGTGCTGTTATAGCTTTTATAAAGCGTTAATTATCAGCCGAACGTGGTCAAACGAACGTTCCAACGGTTTGAGTATCTGTATTCGCTTCGAATTTGGGTTCCAGTCCGTCCTCCGCTTCCAGTCCGTCCAGCCACCCCCTTCTTAAAATACGTCCGGTATTTTTTAGGGGTATTTTTTAAAAATTTCGGACGAGCATACCCGATCCTTTTACAATGGAGCCCCCCCCCCCCGTGTACTACCCAAAGCCTCGTTCTTGTTACAACAGCTGTTTATATATTTTGTTATCATGTAAATCAAGCTGCTTTAAATAACAATCGTCGTTGTCAGTACACGATAGTATGCACTGAAACCATTGAAACCGAGGCTATCTTGGGAAACGGCTAGTCGATATGCAACGGTGCAGTATAATTCGGTTCTTAGGGTACGGTAGCGTTACGCACGTAAGACATCGTTCCACACCGTACTATTTCTTTGAAATCTCTTCTATAATTTATTCCTCAGATTCACGGGTGAGGATGTTTAAGACTCTTTTTATCAGAAGAACATTGAAAGTCCAGCAAAACTTCCTTCGATGTATGTTTTACCTCTCACAAAGCTCTTTGCAGGCTTCCCAAGCTGGCAACATTCCTTTCAAGGTCCTGAGTCCAGAAGAAATTTCGCCAACAATGGATTATGAAATTGCTGGACGCAAGTGGCTACCAGGCTCTCAAGGAGAAGGTTTTCCCAAATACTTGAAGAAGGCACGTGAAGGATTTCCTTACGCCCTTGAAGTATTACCTGAAAATAAACACAGTTTGTCTGAGTGGGCAAAAATCATCAGTCGGCTGATTGATGACAATTTGGCTACATATGGAACAATGTTATTACGTGGTCTTCCTCTGGCTGAGGTAGAGGATATTGCAGAGTTTTCCAAAGCCTTGCCTTACAAGCCCATGGACTATCAGGGAGGTGCGGCAGACCGTAGTCTCCTCGATAGAAATGCTCAAGTTTACACAGCAAGTAATGAACCACCAGGATTAACCATTGAACTGCACAATGAGATGGCATACTCGGCGACCTACCCAAGAAAGGTAACCCGGTGCTGATTTTGAAAAAAAGATTGTGCTAGGTTTATGAATATTCCAAGAACTGCATTTAGAGTCTGGCTTAGTCCAGACCCAGACCCAGGCCCAGGCCTCTTTTTACCCCGCTACGCTTCGGTGAAATAAACAGAGTCCAGACGAACTTGCATGCCAATCAGACACCGTAAAATTTTGGTGTGACCTGGTTACAAAGCTATCGTTGAAGTTTATCTTAATCAAATCAGCTGTATGGAGCTCATTTTGAAAACGAATTCATCGAAGCAGTTAAGTATGCCTTCACTTGTACGAAGCACACGTTTTTACCCAAATTGGAGCAAATCCAAAACCTGTGTGACTTGTCAAAAGGCCTTTTAACCAGGTCACACCAAAATTTTACCGTGTCTGATTGGTTCATGTAGCGCGTGCGCATGATGCAAGTTCTTCTGGACTCTGTTTTACCAAAGCGTAGCGGGGTAAAAAGAGGCCTGGGTCTGGACTAAGTCTGGCTGCGATAAGCAACAAACTAGAGGAAGTCCAATAATGCTCACAGAATTGAATACATCTGTATAGAGGAATTCCCTGCTATACTAGCAGAGTTTTTCTGGTCCTCAGAGAGAGTTCATGAGTGTTCATGTTCATGAAATTACATCCAGAAATGTTGATGTTGAAATCAAAAGAGCCGACAAGAGTTTTGCTTTGTTCCGCCAAGGGAATAGAAATGTAACCTCAACTCGCAGGGTAGGTACAGCTAGGGACAATAACGAGTTTGAAATATGAAAAAAGATTCCATTTCTCGCCCAAAAATAATTAATTGTTGCTTATTTCTATATTTATATTTTTTACCTAATTTCTCTTCCATCAGTTGATATTCTATTGCCTCCAAGAGCCAGCTGATGGATGTGGAGGATTAACTCTCGTATGTGACAGTAAAGAATTCATGAGAAGACTAGATCCTCAAATGATGAAGAAATTAGAAGAGAAACAAATCCGTTACATCCATAGACAACCTGATAAATCCGAATCAACTTATGGCTCGTGGCAGCAAATGTTTAAAACTGAAGATATTGAGGTACGTCGTGAAAGAAAGAAATGTCGAGAACGGAGGCAAGAAATCGTATCATTATATCATGGTCCATACGAGGCCGACATCCATGATTTTTAGTTATATATGTATATGTTGTATATAATTGAGAACGATTTTGCCCCAAATAATCCCAAAGTAACGTAATTAAATTCACCCTTCTTACAGAGGTTCGCTCAAAAGAAACCTTATTTAATCGCACTTTCGAACAATAAAAACTTATATAAAACGAGCCAGCAGAATTGCATACGCGTAATGAAATTTGTACCGGAAAACAATTTTTCTCTTCTTCAAAAACAATATTTTTCTTCTCTCAATCAAATTTCATTGTTTAGTTTGCGCGTGCGATTGCGTCAACTGCTTGTTACTAAAAATAACCTTGATTGCCACGCACATCACGCATAGCGCACCGTCTTTACACCATTAATTGCACGCAACGCAACGTTACACGGAGGGTTACTCTACGTCACTATAGGGTACCTCGTCCAGATTCAGACTTGTTTTAGTCTTCTCCGCGGGGCAAACACATGCACATGCGTTACACACACCAATCATAATGCGTTACATAACCACCGTGTTTAAAAAATTCATTTTGCACACTCATTACACGTATACACCCTTCTAATAAATGCCACAATGTATTGTTTTCCGCGCTTGACGTCAAATTTATTCTTTTGAAATTTGTACAATGTGAATCCAATTGAAAAGAATAAATTTGACGTCAAGTGCGGAAAACAAACGTTGTGGCATTTATTAGAAGGGTGTATAATGTATCGAACTGACATTTGATAGATGTTGTATAGAGTTGTGTTATAGTCCGCAAATAATGAACTGCCGACCATACTTTAAAACTTTTGATTTTTTTTTCCATTCTGCACCAAACATTAGGGTGGACTTAGTTTTGGGTTGTAGTTTTGCTTAAACACTGCTAACTTGTTTTCAATTGCATTATTGTTCACGTGCAGGCTGTATCGTGTAATCTAGACCATTGTTTTATGCCATTTTCATATTCCCATATTCCCATATTTATCATGGCATGATAAATTGCAGCCTCACAGACACCTTATTTTACGTTGCCTGCCTGGTTACTTTTAACACATGCAAGTTCTTCTGGAGACTGTTTCGCCCTATTTAATACAGGCCTAGCTACATGGGTCTGGACTATATGGTACCGTCCTTGAACTTCGTTCTCACAGTGTCTTTTTCATTGCATGATACTTGCTTAAAAGACCTGCAGGCAACAAAACCTCTGGTTGACCTTTCCTTCCCCCTCCTCCCCAGTCCCCCTTCCCTCTCCCCTTCTCCTGCCCTCCCCTGGGCCGCTTCACAGGCTAACCATATCCCTATTTTTCAAAACTTTTATGCTTATTTGCCTCTTTCTCAACTGGTAAAAAAGGAGGTTAAAAGTTTCCTCAAGAGTCGTGGATGTGGTTACTCCTATGATGAAAAGAAAAACATTGTAACCTTCTGGAACATTCTACCCGCCTTCATGCCCCACCCTGACACTGGGGAGAAAATATGGTTTAACCAAGTACACATCCATAATGTCTCTACGCTGATAGAGTCACCAGTGTACCCAGGTGAAGATAAACTAGATACAGTGTACAGCTGGAATACAACATATGGAGATGGAACCCCCATTGAGCCTGAAGTCATCCAGCATGTCCGTGCATGCATGTGGCACAGTACATATGCTTTTCAGTGGAAGAAAGGTGACATGCTTGTTGTTGACAACATGAATGCTCTTCATGGAAGGTTGAGTTTTACTGGAAAAAGAAAGATTCTTGCTTGTTTGATGGCTGACTAAAATTAATGATTATTAATTATTAATTAATGAGGGGATATTTTTCAAGTTCGAGCCCGGCGTGAACGACAAAAACTCCTGAGTTGAAGAATAGCTGTTGTACAAAACTAAAATCATTTCTGTCAGAAAGTTTAAGTATTGTAAGTAGTTTTGGCCGATGAAAGTTGAATCAAAGTGTTAATCCCAAGCGAAAATTTGGATCTAAAATGAGGTTTAGGCCTTCATTTTGCTCATTTGCTGTATGTTTTCTTATTATATTCAGCTTTAAAAAGCTTAAGAGGAGATCTTTTTCAATGACGAGCAATAATGGCGAAAAGCGCCAAAAACTACACCTTCGTGCGAGTTTTAATCCTAATTTTCGTTCTGGATTAACACTCAAATCCTTTTTCTACCGGTTACAAACTGATGTACCAAGATAAAATTCCTGTTTAAAACGGATTTTTGAATTGTACAAAGACTTTTTCTTGAAGTTGTGTTGGGATTAAGCTCTTTCAAGCTGAATATAAAGAAAACATACAGCAAATGAGCAAATGAAGGCCTAAATCTCATTTTCGGTCCAAATTTTCGTTTTGGATTAACACTTTGATTCAACTTTTATCGGCCAAAACTACTTACAAACAACTTAAACTTTCTTATAGAAATGGTTTTAGTTTTGTACAACAGCTATTCTTCAACTCAGGAGTTTTTGTCGTTCACTGCTCGAACTTGAAAAAAATCCCCTCTTAATCCCAACACAACGCCAAGAAAAAGTCTTTGTACAGCTCAAAACTCCGTTTTAAACAGGTATTTTATCTTGGTACATCAGTTTTTAACCGGTAGCAAACGGATTTGAGTGTTAAATGTGTTAAATCCAGAACGAAAATTTGGATTAAAACTCGCACGAAGGTCTAGTTTTTGGCCCTTTTCGCCATTATTGCTCGTCCCAACACAACGCCAAACTCCGTTTTAAACAGGTATTTTATCTTGGTACATCAGTTTTTAACCGGTAGCAAAAGGAATTAAAACTGTGTTCTAGGAATTGAACATGCATGTTGAATAGAGGGGGGAAATATTGGTTAATTTAAAGTCTCCCGAGACGTACACATTCAAAGAAGCAGAGACATCGAAATTTTATATTAAGGTTTATAGTTTGCTCTTGAATTTTGTAAATCTAAATATGAATTTTATCTATGCAATAAAGACGTTTGATTATCTATATTTACTATTAGTATACTAATATATAGTATACTATTGTATGTAGGTAGCACCGGGCCCTATACTAATAGTATGCTATTAGTATAGGGCCCGGTGCTACCTACATACAATAGTAGTCTTATCCCCGGAAGCCAAGGAGCCAGGATCGAGTGAATGCAAATAAGGGAAAATATTTGGCTTGAGGTCATCCTTTACGGACCGAGCACGGCGAGGCAAATAAGCATTTTATCATATGACTCTTTTTTATTATTTTATTCATATTTTTTTACGCGCGAATTTTACATCTAGGAAGCCATCATACTAGTTTGTTAGAGCTAAGCTCTATTTCTTAAAATTTTATTACTCGTGCCCAGGCCGTAGGCCGGCGGCACGAGTCTAGGTTTACGTTTTCTATCAGTCTATCAGTCTATCGTCGTAGTCGAGAATGTGCCATGAAAACGAGGCAAGCCACAGGCACCCCAGGCAATCATTTAGAGCACCGTGCATATAAAGCAAATGGACGGGTCCGGGTTCGAATCCTCATGGAATAAAAAGGATTTTTTTTTCGCCTTACTATGTAGTAAATATTATCTTTTCATTTTTGTGTATGCTTTTTTCTGGTTTTGAAGCATTTTAAGCTGTTTTTTAATTTGATTTAATTTCCAATATATTTTGACTCAAGCGACAGCTTGTCTGGCTCAGGAAATTTCAATTGAGAATTTCACGAATTTCTTATCATTGAGTGCACGTTTTCAGGATAAAAGGGATGATAAAAAACATTATGTATTTCAATGTTCTCTGTAATTAAATGGTATGGCTGAAATTTTTTGGCGTACAAACTAAAATAAATACTATTAGAAAGTCAATGATTACAAAGCAACCGCTACTTGAAAATATCAAAGAAAATAGACCGAGGTTAAACAGGTTACCCAAACAGGACGGTGTGCTTTCGTGACGCTACAATGAGTCTGCAACATCATGCCGTACAGGCATTTGTCAACATGTGAACCGCTGTTACCCTAGCAGCTATAAAATTAAATAAATATCAGGCATAAAGGCAGCTCATATCTAAATGCCTTAATTTTTAATTGGAAGTTTAGGATCGAGACCGATACCTCCATGAGTTCAAATCAGCTTGCCGGCAAAGCAGACAAATATTCCGCCGTTCAGTACCGAACTCAAAACGTGACCAAACTGGCTTTAAAACATATTTATTTTCATGTCAGACTGAATTCCACTTGGGCACGAGTAAACGCACTATGTGCGTCTAGTTGTATATATCTTGTATTCCCACGCGCTTTTGTTCCAAATCGTTACATCCTGGGGAAATGAGCATATTTGGGCGGGAATTTGAAAATTCCCAACCCCCCACCCCCGTCCCACCATTTTGCTCAGGCCTTGCTACGCCCCTGTTGCCACTTGGATAGCATCAAAATAATTTTGCGCGGCCACCCGCTTCCCCCTCCCCCTCCCCCCTCTTCTTTCTACTCCCCTCTCCCCCTCCCCTCAGAGCCGGACACGTAGGTTAAAATTTTGTAAATGTTTTCTAGATGGTAATGAGCAAAAGAAGCCGGTTGTTTCAGGCGGTAACGTTTTTAATGGACAAATTTTTCTTGCTACTGAGTGCGCTGCGTTTAATAGATATGTGTGGGATTCCTGTTGTATTTTACAATGCAGTCTGGGTAATATTAATGGCGGCCTACACGAAATGTTTAGAAGAGTTCGTTGTCTTTTGACTTTGAGTCATAGCACTGGTTTTATAGGTCTTATTCGTCCTTCATTCAAGCAAAATAGACTTGTTCACATAACTAGATATTTGAAGGCTGAACAGGTAAGGTCCTGTCGTCGTTTTATCTGCTGTAACTGATATAAACACTTGCATAGTTTGCGTGCAGTGTGCAACTTTCTTATGCTTACTAAAGGCTGGTTCACACTTACGTCGGAATCGCAATCGTAATCACAAGAAGCTTACAATCTAGCATGAATACTGGACTACATACGTCGTAATCAGAATCGGAATGCAAGAAAAAGGAAAAGAAAACCTGATCCATCCATTTCCCATTCAGTCGCCCTTCTAATTTTGATTCTGATTCCGATTATTAGTTCACACTGGTCATATTATCTCCTCTTGCGATTCCATTTCCAATGCTCTTGTGATTACCAGGCTTAAGAAGTGCACTTTTGTGCACCTATCAGCGTTAAGCCCTAGGGTAGGATGAGGTGGGGCTCCACACGGGAATTTGAATTTTAGAGTTGTCCCCTAGGTAGGGAGTTTGACACAGTAGTTGCCATCTTGAATTGACCAAGATAATTCAGAGGTTACTGGGAGTAGTGTGGAATTGGAAGGTGTCTGGGGTTGGGGAATTTGACTCTGGTATCAATGAGAATGCTAAATTCCCAGCTGGGTTTGGCTGTTCCTCCAACTCTTTGGGCTTAACATTGATATGTGCATTATTAAACACCAGATAATTCTTTATAAACTGATATGGTTTAATCATTTGCCCTTTCTATTATCCAGGATTCCCAAGGAGGATTTTATCAATTCACAGGACCAGTACCCCAGGGTTTGTAAATAACTTATCAAAAACATTTGTATAACTTTTTAGCTCAATTGATCTAAGCTGAATTAAATTAGTTACCCACGGGGGAGGGCTCCTACATGTATATATAGAAGGGGATACTTGTTGGAAATTTTGGAAATGACCTCTAAAAGATACCTGCATGATTTTTCAACTCAAAAACAGACTTTTGTTACTTATAATTAACACCCATCATCAAAAGCAATATTTCTATTCCAGATCAGCTGACTATTAAGTTTGCAAGAAGTTCAGGACCTGGAGGACAAAATGTAAACAAAGGTAGAAAGGAGCTCCTTCAATATCTCATGCTAGTCATTTGCTCAAATGTGCTTTTGGTTTTAATTTACAGTAAATACAAAAGTTGAAATTCGTTTTCATGTTGACAGTGCTGACTGGATACCTCAAGAAGTCCGTGCAAGGCTTCTTCAAAGGGTTAGAACATGTGAATTAACTCTTTATTTAAGCATGGAGGCTCCATCCTCACTAATCCAAGTAAATGTGAAAAACATCTTTTTCCCTCCACATTTGTTGTCCACACTGAAACTGCAGTGCTTGCTTAGAACAAAGGAATAATGTTGTTTCTGTGACACCTTTGTTATGCAAGCTGATATTTTTAGATCAGAAAGGTGGGTAGTTTTTGTGAAAACAGGCTCTACCACCTGAAAAATCATGTGTGGATCAACATATATGGATGTTTCTAACAATTTGGGATGAAAGCTGAAAAACATAACAGGGATGAGATTTATATAGTTTAGTATGGGAAAATGCTGACGTGCATACGGAGCCCATTTTCATGTAAAATCAGAAATTAGAAGAGTACAAAAGTCAAGAAAGAAAAATATCATGAACAATACACATGCAGCCATACTTTTTGCTTACAATATAAAATGTGAAGTGATTAAAGTGCCCCTAACCCCTAAATTGAAATTTTGATAATCATTTCTTCATGAATGGAAAAGCCTTATGGTTAAATATTTCTGGATAAAATCATCTCCTTTCTGAGGATTAAGCATTTGAAATCTGGAAATGCAAATGGCATGATGTAGAAAAAGGACTACTTAAATATACAAAATCACTAGAGATGAATTTTATACTATTTTTTCATTTGCAAAACATTTTCATTGCTAAATTACAAAGTTTGGTGAATGTTTTTGCCACCTAACTCAAACATACTTGTTCAAAATTGGAGACAAAATCATGAAAATTCCTTTTTTTTACGTCATCTCATTTGCATTTCCTGACTTCAAATGCTAAATGCTCTGAAAGGAGATGATTTTATCCGGAGATATTTTCACCATTAAACATTTCCATTCATGAAGAAACTATTCTCAGAATTTCAATTTAAGGGTTAGGGGCACTTTAAGTCATTGTGACATTATTACTGAAGACAAGCCAATCAGAAGCCTGCAGTGTGCTCATGAGCCAATCAGAATTCAAAGTTATTGGTGCACAGATAGGGCATGACAAACTCATACCATGTGGTTCTCCACTCATGAAATCCACCCCATAGCTTCATATAATAATTTATTGTTATTTTTCTCAGGAAAGAAATAGGGTTAACAGAAATGGTGAGTTGGTGGTGACCTCAACAAAGTTTCGTTCCCAACAAAGAAACATTGAAGACGGAATTGCAAGGATACAAAAGATAATCAAAGATGCTTCTTTTGTTCCACCATTACCATCAAAAGAGCAACAACAACATGTCAAGAAATTGTAAGAATGTTTGCACCCTGCGTGGTCTTGAATTTATTATTGTACAATGTAAATTAATGTTGTCACAAGACAGTCTGATTTGCTGGAATTTCCTAATGCACTCTCTCACATACAATTTGCAATATAAAGCTCATTTCCAGAAGAAAGTCATTGATGGCATTTATTAACGTTTTAATGGCACTTTCTTTTCCTCCTTGCTAATTCTGTCTCACTGTTTCTTCAGGGCAAAAAGGTTCAATGAAAGACGTTTGACAGAAAAGAAGTTCTCATCCTTAAAGAAGTGGGAAAGAAGGGATGACAATTAATTTCAAGGAAACCTCTGGGAAAATCTTCCAAGAAATGCATTCACACATTCAACAAGATGTTTGTATTGGTGTCAAAGCACATGCAGGAATATAATGAACACCCTTTGAACAAAGTTTCCCTCAATACATGTGAACACCACTAAACATGATTTCCTTAAAATACTGGCACTGGTCTGAGCCTTGTAAAATTTCAGCAAAGTTTCACTTATCTTGCAATATTGCCTTTTGCACAAAGCTGACTCAGAGTCTTGAATTATTATATGTATAAACTGTCAGAAAGGAATTCAAATGAAAAATCATCTTGGGCTTGCCAGAAAAATGCTTGCATTGCATGCATTAGGGATCCATTGGATACATGATAATATTTATTAATTTACAATTAAATTGTTCAAGTGGTATTAATAAAATCTTAAGTAAAGTTACCAGATTTCAAGTCATTTTATTCAGTTTTATTTGGGAAATTTTGATGTCTGTTGAGACTGATTCCCATGTTTTGGGAAAGGAAAAATATGGAGTAGGCTTGATTTTCAGCTGCTAAGGGTTGATTTGGTTAAAATCCTCACTCCAATTTTATCCAAAATCCTCCACGGCTGGAAATCGAGCCTAAAAATAGAGAGGATACTCCACAAAGTGATATGTAAGGATGACACACTGAGGTTGAATAATTATCGTTCTTACCCTTGTATGTTCTATTTTGATAGAAAACATATCCTTTCATATAACTTTCAAAGAGTGCTCACAGTTATATCTAATGCTCATTGGCAGCCTTGACTAGATGTATTTCAATAACTGACCGCAAAAAGCAAGAAATGCATGTGAATGAAACTGGGAGATGTGATGGTGAACAAAGCAAATACTTTTGATTTGGTTTTTGTTCAAAGTTTTGAGTATCTTGAAGAGAATTGAGATAGCCATTGATTATCGTTGTTGTGCCCAATATTTTTCAAATACAATGTCACTACCAATAATAGTATTTCCCTAAATACTACCATGTACAGTAATAATGCCTTGTACCAAAAACTGGAAGACTTGAATGTATACAAAAAGATTGCTTTAGTTGCTGCACACAGCAGAGGATAATTTAAGGTTATTTAAGGTTCCTTTTCCTCTGTTCCTGTCTTTTCTTTACATTAGTTTTCCTTTCCTTCCCTTCCCTTTCCTTTCCTTCCCTCTCCTTTCCTTTCTTTCCTTTCTTTTTGTTTTCTTTCTTTTCCTTTTGTTTTCTTCAATTTCCTTCCTTTTCTCTTCTTTTCTTTTCTTTTCTTTCCTTTTTTCTCTTCCCACTCTCATTTCGAGATAGGAGACTGGGAATGAGTAATGCCTGCGTTCTTCAACGTTCTGCGCACGCGCCTTCCAAAGTACAAAATGGCGGACGAAGAGGAAGATGACCCGGTTGTTCAAGAGGTGAAAATCAGTATTGTTTTTGTTGTTTTCAAAAAACTAATGTAGTCTAGAGCTAACCGAAGCCTTTGGCATTCTTACCCTTCAGGTTGATGTCTTTTTAGCCAAGTCTTTAGCAAAAAATCTTTTCTTATTCCAGGTGAGAACCTTCGACCAATTCTGACAGATTTTATTAAACTTTCTCCCTCCTTTCCAAATTTAAAGCAATTTACGGCTTCTTATAGTATCAAAAGATGGGCTGCTTATAGTAAAGATACAGCAGCCATAACTTGTCCACTGGTTGTTTAATAAAAATAAGTTACGTTTTTCGTTAATCGGTTAACCACGTTGTGATTTGAAAGGAGTTTAAAAGTCAAAGTTTCCTAAAGATTTTAGAACTGCCATTATTGAGTATATTTTATCTACTGTAGTGGAGTATTCACTTACAGAAAGTGGCACTGTAGGGTCCTCTAGGTTGAAGTGGAGTTAGTCTAAAACATCAAATAATATGGAGGCGTAAGGTGGCTCGACCCAATTTTCAAGTAGAGCTACCAGTCGTCTTTGAGTGAAAACTATTTGTTCATGAGCAGTCTGATAGTAAATTACATATTTTACCACAATTGAGCAATTTCTCGATTTCTGATTGGTTGAGAGCCATGGTGAATGAGAGTACATACCATGGCAAGTGCATGCACGCGTCATCTACGGCCGGGAAATTTTTTTCCTCTTTTCCCACATTTTTGTTTTCGTTGTGCCTTATTTTCTTTTGAAATTATGGATGATTTCCCTAATTTTGATGTAAATATTATGGAATGGGACTGTCCAGATTCTGAGCTCATAGCCTGTGCAGAGAAAGTGGAAGAAGAAGAGAAAAAAGTAGCGAAAAATGGCGCTTCTCGCTTTGTAACTCTGGAGCAGAAAGACTTGATTGAGATACTTTCTGACGCCCAATCAAAAGGAACGAAAAAAGCAACAAAATGGATCGTTAAGACATTTGAAGGTAAATAAGATGTCATAAGAAATATATGGAAACTAATTAACAAATCATGTACTAATTTTGTGTACTTACCTCGAGTAAACTTTGTTAATTTAATATAGATTGGTGCAAAGAAAGAGGGATTACGAAAACACTCCTACACATGACAGACGAAGAACTAGACAGTTCCTTGTGGCGTTTTTATGCCGAAGTTCGTTCTAAAGATGGAGGAGAATATAGTAGATCCACTTTGTTAGGGATGAGAAATGCTTTGGAGAGGCAGCTGTCCTTGAATGATCGGCACTTAAAAATTGCCAAAAATCCAGTCTTCAAACGCAGCAACAAGATGCTTGAGTCTAAGCTGAAGGCTTTACGAAAGGAAGGAAAAGAGAACGGCCAGCACAAGCCCATAATCGAAGTCACAGATCTACAAAAAGTGACTGAAAGCACTTTTTTATCACCAGAGAATCCACAAGGTCTTCTTCGCAGAGTGTGGTTTTTTGTGACTCTTCACTGGTGCCGTAGAGGGTGCGAAGGACAGCGACTACTGCGCCGTGACAGTTTTGCCTTTGAAAAAGATGCAGAGGGACAAGAATATGCTTACATGACCCACCAAGTAGCATCAAAGAATCACCAAGGAGGCTTTGAAGATAAGCCAAGTGATGAAGCGGCAACAAGAATGTACAACACTGAACGAAGAGGTGATGCATTTTGGTCTTTGAAGTTTTATCTTTCAAAGTTAAATCCTAAGCAAGAAGCCTTCTTTCAAAGACCAAGGCCATCGGTCCAAGCCACGGATGTTGTGTGGTACGAAAACAAGCCGCTTGGCATAAATAAATTATCATCGATGATGAAAGAGATCTCAGTTGGAGCGAAGTTGTCCAAAGTTTATACTAACCACTGCGTAAGAGCATCCGCCATAACCCTTCTATCTAATAACAACGTACCATCAAGGCATATCATGTCAGTTTCTGGCCACACCAACGAACAGAGCCTAGCAAGCTATAATTCAAGGCCATCTACAGCACAGTTGAAGCACTTCTCTAATATATTTTCCACTGCTGTCTTAGGCCAGCAAGACTTGGCGTCCGCAGCCTCGTGCTCTCCTGGTTCCACTTCCAGCTCACAAATTCGTAGTCCTGACCCTCCTAATGGTCTAGAGAAATCCATCTTCCAGTCATGTAACATTGGCCAAGCACATGTCTTTGTTTTCCAGTCAAATAAGTAAAAAAAACATTGACTTTTTTAGTGAACATTATTTGAAGTTTAACCACGTTTGTTCATTGTTCATTTCAACTTCGCTTCACTTTTGTAAAACATTTAAATGGTTTACTTGATATAATTGAACCAATAAAAAACAAGAATTTCTTTGTTTACAAATGTGTCAACCAATCAGAAAGCGAGAATAAATGACATGTACCGCTAGCGCGCGAAAACAAAATAAAAGTAAGTACATTTCCATTTTGTGGTAAAAAACAAATTTACAATGGAAAGCCGTGGTATGTACTCTTATTCACCACGATATTACGTCTACACATGGTCAAAATTTGTTATGGACTCACTCAGCTACGCCTCGTGAGTCCATAACATTTTGACCATGTGTGACGTAATATCGTGGTGAATAAGAGTACATACCACGGCTTTCCATCGTAAATTTGTTAATTACACCCTTATCAGACAAAGATCAAAGTTTATGATGACATATGTTATATGGAGATCGGCGCTATTATGGCGACGCCTTAAAAGAATTCCCCTTTTTACACATTCTCGATTTTAATGAGTTCTAGGCTTATTCTTGAAAAATGCTCTTGTGATCTTGTAGTTAACATCATTGCCTTTAGCTCTAGCGAATTAAATCAAATTCTGAGAGAGCATTTTCGAAATATCATAGACGACTTTCAAAAATGGCGGCCTAGTACATGAGAATGAGGCCACAAAGGCCTTGTTACCAGAAAATAAGCGTGGCGACACTTCTATTACTATTAAAGACGATGTATTCCTTTTCCTTTTAAAATACCTATTTTATGTGCATTTTATAGGATAATTTTTATATATTTAGAATCATTTGATGCGATGTTGATTTTGGAGGCCTTTCTGGCCTCGTTATCGTGAACAATGAGCCCGCCATTTTTGAAAGTCGTCTATCGATGAGAGATTTTAACTGCAAAAATCGAGCGTAAACAAAACAACTTTTTAAATCTCCTACAATTAAAAAGAAAGTAGCACATCGAAGTTAATTTTTCATCTCAAATTGTTGTAAAAATAACAAATTTGGCTACTGAAAGAGACGAGAGAAATCACATTGATTGATATCGAGAAAAGTGAGCCGAACTCATGTATATGGACATGCTGAATTTGCTTCTGTTGCCCAAATTTCGCTCTATTGTTACATAAACTGCAATACTTAAAGATCCCTTCGATAAATATTGTTTAAAAATTAGTATGGTTTAGTTTAGGTAATAGTTGATATGATATAGCATTTTCAAATTCATTGAATGATTTTACGGCTGTAAAATATTAGCCTCAAATCAGTATATTTTTCAGCCGGATACAGTGGTCGACAACTCATTGATGCATCATTGATGTAGCTCTTTTGTTTTAGTTTGTCGTGTTTTCATGCATTCCAACACTTGATGCAAATTACGGAACGCTTAATTATTACCTTCCGAGCACTCTTCCGAAATATGGTAATTGCTAGAAAGAAACTTTTTAACTGCACATTTCTTTGCAGCATGTCAGCACATCGTTCTATTTTTACTTTGTCTCCCCATGATTCTGCTTTTGACGAGTTTCCATCTGCAGTTGTGTGACAAAAAGTTTCTTTCATTTTTGGCATTCTTATGTATATTTAGTTTTAGCCATATTACCATATTTTGGAAGAGTGCTCACATGTGGCTTGAGTTTGTTGTTTGTTCTCTCTATTGCTTGTAGGGTTTTTACTTAGGGTACTCCAATTTTTCCTCCCTCAATAAAAATGAACTGTCTAGTTACTCGTGCCCAGGCCTTTAGGCCGGGAACGAGTTATAAACTGCAAATGTTTTTTTTTTCTTCTGATTTCGTCTCGAGAACAGGCCATTCTTGCGCAATCGGTGACGTGTGCACTCCTGATTGGTTAAGAGCGTAAGAAACAATGCCCTTCATTCATCACCTTTGAGCGCGTGCAAACTCTTCGTAGTGAAGGCAAGCCAGGAATTTTAGGAATGCAAGATGTCCGACTTCAAAGATAATAGCTTTCAGGGACAGGCTTTTCCTACAGTAGAACAATGTAATTTGGAGCTTTTAACTCGAGATATACCTATATACTTATAAGAGCTTCAGGATGGGCTGTTACTTTGAGCTTCATCTCCAATACTTTGACCAAATATCGAACTCTAAATGGAGTACTTGGAACAATGCCCTCGCGATAAAGACTATTTCCTATGAGCTGGAAATCTACGAATTTCTCATCCTACATGTTGCTAAACGAACATACATAGAAGCAAGTCAATTATATTCCTCATTCAAGCATTCAAGAGATCTTGAGAGGTTTTTGTACTGAATTTTAATATCAAAACAGTTCTGGAGCATATTGCATGGAACTTGACCTTGTATTTGTCACGTAACGCCTTTTATTCATGTATAAAACATCCGAAACATGAACGAAAAAATAAACGATTTGTTATATATTGTGTCAAAAACACCGTCATTGTAGAAGTCTTTACAGCAAACAATTTAAATATATGGTGAAATAAAAAGTTGAATAAACTGGTATATTCGCAGGTAATATTTTTGCATGTCGGAGTACCCATGCATGATAATAGAAAAACAAAGGCAAACGCTAATAGCTGCTGACAGACAAATCGACTAATCAGATATTCTTTAGTTTTAATAAGTTAGCCGATTCAAAAAAAGGTCTTTATGTTACCGTTAACTATTTCCCGGAATGGTGAAGAATGCGTGAAACGGCTCGAGAAAGAGTACGAATGGGGCCGGTCATTGGGGCCTCTCCTAAAAGGGGCTCCCAGGGCACGAGTGAACGCACGTGTGCATCTAGTTTTGATATAAGCTGTGCTGTGTGATTAGACATGGGTCATATGGTGGCTGCTATGTGTGTGTGTGTAACTATAATATAGTGGTCTTTGTAGTGAATTAAAGCGCCTTTGTATACATTAATTGAACTTGATCATGTTGAGCTGTGCTCTTGGTCATAATAAAAACTTATTAAGCACTTGTGCTGCACGGAAGGGTGATGAGCTGTCTCAAATTTATTTATTTATTTATTTATTTATTTATTTATTTATTTATTTATTTATTTATTTATTTATTTTATTTATTTATTTATTTGTAGTACCCTGTCAGACCTGCTGAAGTAACTTATGATAATGTGCCTCATTTGGGAGCTCGAATCAAACCACAGCAACAAAAAGTAAGATTTTTTCCATTTTACAATATGTCTGGTTGTTGATAGGTCATAGAAATTGCAATATTATAATTATAATTATTAGCATATTAAAACACTTTTTTCAACATACCATGATATACATAACATAGTTCAACATTTATTGCCAATATTTGTTGAACGATGTTGCTCATTAAATGTTGAACCTTCATCGTAAGCCCAAGAGAGCATGGTCAGTATTAAAGTAAAACCAAATGTTGATGTAATGCAGGTCTGAATTTGCCAACTATTATTATTGAAATTGTAGTAATAAAAATACTAGAAACATCTGATATAAATTACTTGATTAAATTTCTTAATACACTTATCTTTAATACACATTCTACTGTATATATACATCACATATAGGTTGAAATTGAACTAGCATTAAATACAAGAAGCAAGAATTACTATGAACCCAGAGGAGAACAGATTGCTCTAGATGTCAATGGCAGAGACTCAGTGGAAGGTGAAAGGTTCTATGAAAGGTAATTTTTGTTCATTAATTTATGAATAAAATTTGATACATGGCAGGTGCAGAAAAACTGAATTTTAGAAGCTTGTAAAACACAAATTAAACTGCTTCTAGTTTTATTATTTTTATTTACTAGTAGCTTTCTCCCTTCTTCCCTTCCTTCTTCCTCTCCTTATTTTGCTGTGCTTCACCTTCCTTTTTGTCGTCTTCCCTCCCTTGTTCCTTTATTTTTATTCCATACTCTTCTCACCTTTCTTCCTTGTACCTTATCCCTCCCCATTTTTTCTCTGCTCTCTACCTTTCCTGTTTTTCCAGCTTTGTGCCTTCACTTTTCTCTCCCTCACAATTTTTCACCTTCCTATTACAATCCTACATGTATTAATTTTCCCCAATCTCCTATACCTAATCTTTGTCTCCTCTCATCCACCTTCCTATTTCCTTCCTTTTCCTTCCTTTTCTTTTTTTTTCATTTACCCTATCACTTACATGCACACCCCATATCCTATCTATCTCTCTTTCCACATCTCCTTCTATTTTCCCTTCCACTTCCCCATTTTCTTCCATTCCCCTTGAGCTTTATGCATTTTTAGTTAAAGTATAGATCTATATTTGTAGTTAATTGATTGATTATATCAACTTTTTGTTGATTAACAGTGGTAAGATGGACAAGCAGGTTCTTATGTCGTCAAGAGCAACAGTTGGGGCTTCTCGTTATGCTATGGGAGTGATTAGAGAAGGTAGGATGCCGAATGATGCATTTAACATGCGGCAAAAGCATTACGGACCGTCAAAAACAATACGTACTCTTTTGCTTTACTCGAGAGGGTAAATTTTACTCGCTGTTGACCAATCACATTGCTCCATTTGGTTAAGCCATCTCGATTGGTAAAGTTTACTCGTACGTGTAAACTTTACCAACAGCCATTCTTGAAATAGCGGCTATTTCCAAACCTATAAGAAATACAAAGACTAACAAAGGTGTTCCTATAAATTTTTGTTGCAAAAAATACATTTAGGGACTTGGAATCGCAAAATTTGCCTATTTCACCATGATTATGGCGGGCTTTTAACCCGCTCAAGAAAGTAACGCAACTCAAGTGAGGTCAAGTTCGTGTACAAAATTCTGCAGCTCAATCGAAGACAGTACTTGGAGTCTATCAACATAGTCTCTGACGAGGTACTAAAATTAAAAAAAAAACACACTTCGAGGAACAGCTTTTGCATTAAGCCCATTGCGAGTAAAGGAGATTGCACCTAGCTAATTTCAATAATCGAGTCTCCGAAACGATGATCGATACGCATCAGTAATTACAGTGTTGACATTTAGACTTCACAGTAAATTTTACCCGTAGATCGATGTCAATTTATACCGTGCCTTTTGAAAAGAGGTTTACAAGATTTCATCAAATCGACGAATAAGTTATATTTTCTTAAGGATAAAGGACATTAAATCGAACTTTATAACATTGTTCGTCAATTTTGCTCATATAGATCTACCACATGATCAATTTCACGATTCGGAGGTCAGTAAATTTTACTTGTTCTGACGTGACCGCAAACAAGACTTGGAAAGCAGAAGTATTTAGCTATTTTAGTTAATATATATTTAGTTATTAACTTAAAAGTATTGTAATGAAATCGACTTTACAGTGAAGGATGCAGGCATTTTATTCCAAGAGATTACCCAAAACATAAGGCTTTGATTGATACTGTCATGTGTAGCCAGCCATAAATTGGCGCGAAACAATTATTCTGCTTTACCCGCGAAACTTTATCTTTGGCTTACTTTGCACATTAAAAAAAATAAATAATTAAATAAATACAGCAAGATTCTTTTAAAAAGAACGCAGTTCAAATTTGTGTATCTCAGTCTTTTCTTTTAGACATGATGACTTTGAAATATATTTCTTACCTTGTGATGCCTCCGAAACACAATTTATGTCGAGTGCTTCATTTACGTCTTCAATTCAGTTTTGTCCTCTTCCTTCAAATTGTGGCTTGTTAATTAAGTTTTGTCCGCATCTTACTTTTCCTCGACGTGGACATTTGCACACCCGTGATTGGAGTGCTTCAGTACCGAGTCGGTGACTTAAAAGCCATTCGACTGGTTGTGTATCAAGTTTCAGATGGAGTAAAGTTTACCATCAAAGTGTCGTGGAAGCGCGAATAGTCCAGTAAAATTAGAGCTCAGCCTGTAACTAATTGCAACAGAAGGTTTTTCTTCATAATATCCTTGTAGACACTCTCTTGAACATCATATCAAAAATCGGCAAAAATCTGAGCATGCGAAGATCACTAAATCTGGATTTGAAGAAACAGCTAAAAAATCGATGATTTATATGAACATGAAAACGAGGCTACAACCGGAAGTCGTATATTTTGCTAGTAATTTCTTTAATGTGTGCCTTCCTTTTTTAGAAAACCAATAATTAAATGTTCTTAATAATATTCCTTTATTTCTAGTGAAAGTAGATGTTTCTATGACTTTGCACATAGCGTATTTCTATGAAAGTTCTCACTAAACAATTTGATGTAGAGTTGAAATGCTACACATTGTTATTTCGCCGTTAGAATATACAAGATATTAAAAGTCCACGCTGTTTTTATTGCCTTCATGTGCATTAGGTCTATCTATTTGGAATATTTCTTTCTAATCACCTTTTAGCCAAGAGTTATAAGCTTCAAAAGAAACTACTGACTGTCTCTATTAAAAAATATTCATAACTGTCAGCATCACACCGTCTTGCTTGTAGACGGTAAACAAGTTTAATAGTGAAAATCTAAATATCTTTATTTAAAAATGAGCCATCTTTAGAGGTTATTCGACTGACTTAAAGTGCCAAAATGCAGTATATTGTACTTATACTACTATATACAGTACTTATACTACTACGATGTAGCCTAACTTGAAAAGCAAACATATTCTCGATTATTTATTGGGGGAAAAATCAACTATTTGCAAAATGCACGTGTTCTGATTTAGTCGCCTTCACCAGGTTCAGTCTCTCGCGACGTACAATTGGTGCAGCTAACACCCCTGCATTGACCACAAGCTGGGGAACACTCGAAGCCATTCTTCCTACACGCACATCTTCGCGTGTTGCAGTCTGACGAGCAGTTACATCTAATGACACGTAAAAGGTATTCTGGAGCAGCATCCTTATCAGTCATCACAGGAAGCAGTTGATCTGTATTTTTTGTCCATCCCCATCGTTGGACTTCCTCTATTGTGTATTCTTGTCCCTTCCACTGTCCCACTTGCAGATAGACTCTCAATGAGTGATATTTTGCGGCTGATGATGTTGGAGGAAGACTTTGTGGCTGGATGTATGATTTCCTGCTGGCAACCTTCTCACAGTACTTCTTGTACCTCAGCTGATCTAAGGTCTCGCCTATCTTACCTCTGTATAGAGCCACTAGCGCGTTCTCGCCAGCTTTTATCACATTATCAACGGATGCAGATGCACAATCAAACACGGCAGCTTGATCTTGAAAATACGCACTCTCCACATATGTCTTGATTACAACGCCTTTGCCAATACCAAAAACACGAGAAGTGGTGTCGCAACCAAGTAGTGCGTGAAGAAACAGAATATTGTTGCATAGTCGCTCGCCGAGCTTCGTCTTTACATGTCGCATGCTCCAACTTCTGCTTCTTGTATTTGCTTTTGGCTCCGGCTTGAATATCAGATCATTGTTTGATAGATCGTAATAGTAGCAAAGTAGTACAATCAGATCTGTGTCGTCGCCAACCAGTGTGGTATGTTTGGATTCGGATGTCTTTACTGCGGTTTGCACGATTAATACGTCTGCGTCGCCGTCGGCCTGGTGGGTAGTGCAACCGTTCTCGGCAAGCCTCTGGCGTAACATCTCAATTAACTGTTGCTTATTCTTTGCATTAGCTAGAAATTGTTCTTTCTTGATAGCGACTTTCATGTTTGCTGATAGACTAACTGTTGCTCCAGTTTTGTTCCCTACTCGCCTCTGTTGTGTCATGCTCTTGGTTGTTAGCGTGTTGTAACCGTCGAAAACAATGATAGGTTGCTGGTACTTGCGCTTGACATATTTGCAATAGATCTGGCAGATTTCCTCATAGGTTGCAGCTCCTGGTTTTGGCCAAGAACATCTGTGAAGGAGAGCTCCGCCGTCTAACACATATTGTGTGGTTTCATCTTTTAGTGGCAACTCAGGACCTCCACCGACGTGTGACCATAAGGCATCAGCTAGTGCTGGCTTGTTTGCTTGGCGCATCAGACTTGGAACTTCAAATAACGAGGTTGGATATGTACAAAGTTCGTGCTGAAACACTTCTTCCATGTCGTCCAATGTATTGCACGCCAGAACAAGTCTTTGGAACAATAACTGAGGGTCCACCTGGACTTGCTCCTTGTCTATTTTGACTGTCGATGCACTTACCAAGGTGACTGCTTGAGATTTGCGCTTGAACGAAAATTCCATCACTGGCTGATCTACCATGGTTGTCATAATCTTCTCACCGATCTCTTTAGCACATTCCACATTCACTTGTTGTTCAGCATTCACGCCGGTCAAGATGTTCCTCAGGGTCACTGGTGTAGGCTGGAAGGGATTCTTGTCTGTCACCACACGTAGAATTGTTAGACAGTCCTTCATGTCACGTTCTTGCCTCGATTTTGACGCGTCTTTATTCTGCTCTCCAGAGTTGTACAATACCTTTGTAAGCTCTTGCATTGAGTTGCTTACTTCAGCACACGCTGGCATAGATAGAAGCCAAATTAAGCGTTGACGTTCCGTCATACCTCTTCCTCTCGTTAAACCGCCTGTTGTCTTGATGCTCCTCATCAATACTTGTTCAATTATCAAATCAGATGACAGTCCTGCCCAATAGCGCTCGCTGCGTCTCACGGCATGAAAGCCACCCATAAAATCTTCGTACTGTTGGGGATGGTCATCTTTAAGGCTCATCATTGACTGAAGGTATAGCCACGCACTCTTCAGGTATAAGTTATGACCTGATGCTGCAAAGTACGGGAGCATTTTGAAGACGGCATGGAGGTGCATTTCCCAGTTGGCAGTGCGTTCAGCTTTGATGAATTTTCGAAGTATATCAACCATATCGAGATACTGCAGCCAGAGGGCAGTGGTACGGTTCTCCTTTCTCATCTGATCACATACGCTCGCAACCTTGATCCTCAATTGGCTTAGTGCGTCTGAAGCATTTACCTTGTCTGGACTCTTATTTTCATTCATCAAATCAACAAGTAATTGATGTACTTCTTTTGTGATTCCTGGACTGTTAGTGAGTTCAGCATCTAACGATAAATTCACGGAATTCAAGATTAACTTGGTCATTTATTACTGGGCAATTGGGTAATAATCATTTTACTAGCTTACTACCATTGTGTTCAAGTGGGATATTCCCCGAGATAAGAGTGCCCGACTCATCTTGAAGACCTGTGAATTCAATGCCTATATTTAATCATAAAGATAAGTACATTGCTTTTGCGAACCTAACAGTTTCAATCGTTGGCACATACCGTACGGTGGTTCTTCGCCATTATGACATGCCTGAGTTTGATTACCGTAAGATGTCTCAGGAGTATCTACAAATTAAAAAGTAATTAATATAACAAGACGAAATCAATGAGATTGTTAAAGAGTGTATTAATTTCGATTCGCTGGTCCATTGTGTGTAACATCCCACTCACCGCATGGGTCAATATGACTAGTTGTCGTACAAATTGTATCGTCAAACTTACCATCGTGTTCAAATTGAGGTATTGGTGTGTTCAGCACTTTCGAATAGAGCAGAGCGTTCAGGGTGGCGTCCACTAGGAAATGGGCACGTACTGCTCTAGCCACTGCCTTGCCACTAAGGATATGGTCGACAGCATTTGCAGCATAAACTAGCTCAATCAGCTCACGCAGGCCAGATCCAGCCATAAGATGGCCAATGCTTCCAAGAAAGCTCATTTGAGTGTGGAATCCACCAAGTCTTAGGATCACTTGCTTTAGACTACTTTGGCTTGCTTCTGGTTCACTTTCGATAATTGTGTACGCTTTCCACCAGAGTGGTTGGTCAAATGTCACTATTGGCTTGATCCCCTTTTCAGACGCATGTTTAGTGATGTACAAAAGGGTAGAATTCACGCACGTAATGTCACTAGGACTTAAATCAATCATGGGAAGAAAATGGACCGATGATTTGCCCTGGTGATCTCCTCTTTGAACACTTTGCATGAAACCTGACCACGAAGGACGTGCGTTGCCAAGTAACAGCGAAGATTTCCATAGAACATCAAGGTTCTCTGTAGGATCGTTCACTTCCTTGACTACGAGCTTATTGAACTTGATATGTATTAAAGAACGTCGGGGTTCTTTAACAGCCTCTATTTGAACTTGATCGACAGCATTAAGCTCCTCAGTGGACATCTTCAATCTAGGGACACATTGACGCCGTGATGTGCCTGGCGTTACTGTAGCAACCATACCCATACCATGGAAAGTGTTCAGGCCATCTAAGGTACGAATGTCATGATCCACATTATCGGCAGCATACTGTACGAATTCCCCGCTGTAGTTAGGAATTTCTGTACCTTGGTCGACCGCTGCGCTTTCGTTAAATCGCTGCACTTCAGCGTAAGAGGAACAAAAGCCCAGACGATGTAATATATCAATAAGAAATCGCGATGCGAAGTTATGATGGAGCTGGACACCAAGCCCTATTTGTAACGGTGCAATAAATACTCTGGGTCTTGCTGCTTGCATAAGGGACTGTCCAATGGCTGCTACCTTGACCTGGTCACTACCACAAACGATCGCATTTAAAAAGAGTTTCAAAGTAGGAGGCAAAATATCTGCTTGCATTTCTGGCTCGGTAGCAATGAGAGGGTATACGTCAGTTCGTGATTTGGCAAGCTTGATATCGTTTTTGATGAGTTTCGCTGCAGCTAGAATGATTTTCTGTGCCTCCGCTGTCTCATCATCGACTTCGTTGATTCTCTGTTGCTTGTGGAAGTCTTGCAAGATTTGTTTTGCTGTAGATTTAAATGTGACGACGCCACACTTCCCATTGATATCTGTGATGATTATGTTATTGCCAAAATGTTCTTGCAGCTTTGTCTTCATGTAAAACCGGGTATAAGCTGTACCATTTCCCCCAAGATACTCCTCCATTTTCGCAATTAGATCGTAGATTGTCACTTGTTCATCATCGTTGATCAGCAGAAATTGCGCGACTTTTAAAAATGCTTCTGATCTTATATCTTCCGTCGGCCTCCCTAATTTCCTTTTTTTGTTCTCAATCTGATTTGCATGTGATTGTGGTATCTGTTTACTTGTTCTGAAATTTACACTGCAGCTCTGATGATATGTAGCCTCTGCAGCTGGTAAGTCATGTACGTGGAGAATTCTTGCTTTCACCACTTCTGCCCAGTCATCTCCACGTGCCTCACAAGCTTCTAACACCTTTGCCTTTGTTTCTATGGTTGCAACTCTAAAAACGTCTTTTGAGTTTCTCTTATTCACAGCTATGCCACAATAAAAGCAATCAGACTTGAAATCAAATGTTTGTTCGATGCTGCGTTTGAGAGGACGTTCATAACGCTTTTTCCCCTGCTCATGCTCCTCTATTTCCCTGTGGGCTCCTTTGGGCGTAGTGTAGTCTCTGCGGCAATTTTGATGTACACGCTGGCCCGGGACTACGTGTATGTCGTCATTTCTACTTTTACTTATACGGTTTATAGTTTCGCAACCCTTTGCACGTAACTCTGAGGTTTTTGCGTCTCCATCGTCGATGTTTTGCTTACAGAATGGACATAAGTCGCCAGTACTCTCCATACGATATAAACTAAGCAAAAAAGAGATATGTTCCTCTGCTTTACCCAAATAAGATTGTTAAAATTATGCGAGCAAATGCAAATTAGTGTATTTGCTTTACCACTATTTTCGTACATCGTGCGCCATAAAACAATAGATGGCAACAAAATTTGTGCGGAATGTGAATTCTTTTTGTTGCAGCTGCAAAACTCACACCCGTATCGATCTATTCTTAATTGGAAGACAAAGAAACAAACTTACATGATACACGTACGTGATAATTAACAGAAAAAAAATCTTTTTAAGTGAAATTACAGAAAAACATTATATATATCTGTTTAGCTCGCAAATCAAAAACGGATTTTATTTTATTATAGCGGTCTTTTTTAAGCATTTTTACTATTTTGAAATCGGAGCCTCGTTTTAATGTTGTAAAAATATTAGGTCTATCTTGTGTCACTTTAGCATCGTTTTTCGGCAACTTCGCAAGCACCGATTTTTGCCGATTTTTGATATGTTATAGAGGATATATTATTCTATCAGAAACCGTTGAAATACCTTCTGTTGCAATTAGTTACAGGTTCGTCTCATATTTGGCCTAAAATTACTGGACTAGAATGGTTTTCAAAACAATTCATCTGGTTTTGGATTCATTGAACATTTTGTACAAAATGAAATTTGATATTCTAGTAAAGTTTACCACAAGGTTGTAGAAGCACGCTTGAAAAACAAAAATACATGCACACGTTTATCTGCCTAGAGTTTCGAATATAAAATGCAGATAAATGTGTGTTTTTGTTTTTCAAGCGTGTTTCTAAAACCTTTGTGGTAAACTTTTACCAGAATATCAAATTTCATTTTGTACAAAATGTTCAATGAATCCAAACCATTCGCTCTTCCACGACACTTTGATGGTATTAAAACTTTACTACCCTGAAACAGGGTCATTTGTATCCATTTATGGATTATGGAATTTATTAGTATTCTATTATCAAATTGTCTAACATGGTTTATCAGCCATACTAAGATCCTTCACATCAATATTCAGTATTCGTGAAATACAGTTGTGGGAATTCGAAAATCTAGGCATTTATTAAAATGTGTTTTCTTTTCTTTTCTTTTCTTTTTCATTTCTTTTTTTTTTTTCCAAGCGTGTTTCCACAACCTTTGTGGTAAACTTTACCAGAATATTAAATTTCATTTGGTACGAAATGTCCAAGAAGTCGAAAACCAAATGAATTCGCGCTTCTAGACCTTGTACGACACTTTGATGGTAAACTTTACTCCATCTGAAACTTGATACACAACCAGTCGAATGGCTTTTAAGTCACCGACTCAGTACGGAAGCACTCCAATCACGGGTGTGCAAATGTCCACGTCGAGGAAAAGTAAGATGCGGACAAAACTTAATTAACAAGCCACAATTTGAAGGAAGAGGACAAAACTGAATTGAAGACGTAAATGAAGCACTCGACATAAATTGTGTTTCGGAGGCATCACAAGGTAAGAAATATATTTCAAAGTCATCATGTCTAAAAGAAAAGACTGAGATACACACTTAATTTGAACTGCGTTCTTTTTAAAAGAATCTTGCTGTATTTTGTTTTGTTTTGTTTTTAATGTGCAAAGTAAGCCAAAGATAAAGTTTCGCGGGTAAAGCAGAATAATTGTTTCGCGCCAATTTATGGCTGGCTACACATGACAGTATCAATCAAAGCCTTATGTTTTGGGTAATCTCTTGGAATAAAATGCCTGCATCCTTCACTGTAAAGTCGATTTCATTACAATACTTTTAAGTTAATAACTAAATATATATTAACTAAAATAGCTAAATACTTCTGCTTTCCAAGTCTTGTTTGCGGTCACGTCAGAACAAGTAAAATTTACTGACCTCCGAATCGTGAAATTGATCATGTGGTAGATCTATATGAGCAAAATTGACGAACAATGTTATAAAGTTCGATTTAATGTCCTTTATCCTTAAGAAAATATAACTTATTCGTCGATTTGATGAAATCTTGTAAACCTCTTTTCAAAAGGCACGGTATAAATTGACATCGATCTACGGGTAAAATTTACTGTGAAGTCTAAATGTCAACACTGTAATTACTGATGCGTATCGATCATCGTTTCGGAGACTCGATTATTGAAATTAGCTAGGTGCAATCTCCTTTACTCGCAATGGGCTTAATGCAAAAGCTGTTCCTCGAAGTGTGTTTTTTTTTTTAATTTTAGTACCTCGTCAGAGACTATGTTGATAGACTCCAAGTACTGTCTTCGATTGAGCTGCAGAATTTTGTACACGAACTTGACCTCACTTGAGTTGCGTTACTTTCTTGAGCGGGTTAAAAGCCCGCCATAATCATGGTGAAATAGGCAAATTTTGCGATTCCAAGTCCCTAAATGTATTTTTTGCAACAAAAATTTATAGGAACACCTTTGTTAGTCTTTGTATTTCTTATAGGTTTGGAAATAGCCGCTATTTCAAGAATGGCTGTTGGTAAAGTTTACACGTACGAGTAAACTTTACCAATCGAGATGGCTTAACCAAATGGAGCAATGTGATTGGTCAACAGCGAGTAAAATTTACCCTCTCGAGTAAAGCAAAAGAGTACGTATTGTTTTTGACGGTCCGTAATGCTTTTGCCGCATGTTATTTATAACCAACCTGTGGGGTGGGAATACATACATGTGTACACTGTTATGTATGGTGTAAATGTATGCTATGGCCTGAAATTAATATTGGTTCAAAAGTTTTCAAACCAGTTTTCAAACATTGAAAATCATATTAGATTATAATCCTGGATAAATTGACAGTCAGAAACTTGTCCCAAAGCATCAACTTAAAACCCTTGTCAATGTGTATGACAATTTCTTATCCTAACAACTATTTATTGTATATTGACATTGTAAGGTGAACTTCACATCACTCCATTGCAAGGAGTTCTTCAGCTGCGTCCAAGCTTTGATTACATGAATAAAGGAGAAGCAAATGTGGCACAGGCAGCAGCCAGCCAAGATGAAGGTCAGTACATACAATGTATGTTATTAATATTGAGCACTACAAAGTTATCAAAAGTATAATTAATAGACTGCATATTTTGTATGAATGCGAAACAGACATGATGTGACCGTGCCAGTGACGTGTTGTCTATAGAAACATTTGAAATTCCTGCCGTAACCATGCTATGACAGTGCGGTGCTGTTTTCACTGTCATACGAACTCTACTCTTACTAGTACATTAAGTGTTATTTCCTACCAGTCATTGAACCAGTACACAAGATGGTAGGAGCATGCTACATGTTGTGTTACTTACAAGGGAGTATTTTCAATTTATCCATGGAGCATTTTGTGGTTGAAAATTCTGCTTTCAATAAAAGATTAACAAAACAATGAAATCTTTGGTACACAAGTCCCAAGTGTTGCTCCAAGAGCTTACTCTCAGTCAGAGTAAACCCCTTCATGTGTACTGGCATTAATGTTACATTTGCTACATGTACATGTGTATTAGTATTTACAGTGTATGACCAATTTGTCTCAGATTCACAAGATGAAGAAGAAGAGGCCAAGACTTTAACTGTATGTACCTTCAGTTGTCTTTCTATTACTCTATTTAGCTTGCAAGAACAGCCATCTATGCACTCACTGTCATTGGTTGACCACTACAAAAGAGTAAATAGTTACAACAACTAGACAGTACAATAACAGTATTTGTACATTTACATGTAAATGCATGGAGATTTTGTAGTCTAATTTATTCAAAACATTCCTGTCAATCAAAATCAGTACCCATATTTGGAAAGATGCAAATGGATAGTATTACATTATAATTGCATCAGTAGGAATTTTGAAGATTTGGTTTCCATTCTAAATAATAATAATTTATTAATTTATAGAGCGCATTCTTTATCATTTCTAGGTGAGGTTTGCTCGTCGAGAGTCTGAAAAAGCCAAGGCTCAACGATTGTCATCTTTCAAGTATCTGGAGAAGAAAGAAGCCGAAGAGGAATGGACAACTCTTGATTATAATCCACCTCAAGTAGGTTATAATAATGGGCATTCTCTCTGTGTACTGCTTGTAATAATTACTTGCACCTTCGTACTGCTTGTAGTAATTCAGTAGACACATATAACAACTTAGAACAAAAAAGAACAAAGCTAGTGAAGAATATACAATGTATGTTTTACATGAAGAATATATGTTACATGGAGGAACATCCATTATATGGTTGCTTTTAACTGTGACAAAATAATTTTAATTATTACTTGCACCTTCAACCAAATAAAAATACACTTTTGTGTAGTATTTTTCCTTGCTAAAATTCTGTCCTATAAAGATATGACCCAGGACAGTGTTCTCAAGAGATTGTAAAATTGGCTGCATCCATAAATTTAAAATGGCCAGCACTTAGCAATCAAATATCCAAGGGAAAAGAGCTCTCATTACAAGATGGTATCATGTCAAGGAAAAGTAGCCAGTGCTTGACACAACTTCAGTAGTTGGCAAAAATGCTGGCTGCTACCACTGGCAAGGAGAGACAGTAAGAACTGGTCCCAAGAGTGTCTGCTTAAGGGATAGGTTGGCATGTGTGTGTAACATTTGACTTTTTCTCAGGTGATCTACAGTTGGTATTTATAAACTCATTTTATGCTAATAACATGTATATGGGTGTTTGTTTTAATTTGTTTTAGCATTCAATGGCAAGTGCAGATAGACAAAAGTTATTTTGTGAGAACTGTAATCATGAGGCTCTTGAAATGTCACTCTCTTCCAAGTATGTACTAAATTATTATTGCTGAATAGTACGTGATTATACTGATATATGAAAAAGATAGTTCAGTCAGTGGGTCATTTCATTTCCAAAATATATGCTATATATGCAAATAATTATATGATTTACCTTCCACATACAAAAACAAAAGAATTAGAACAAGGCTATGTAATATAAAATTTGTTTTTTTTATGGATGATTAAGCCCCATCTTGATTCCTTTGTGGGAAGTCAAGTATATCTTGGAATTTAGCTATTGGATTATTTCATGTGTTTATCTCATAATCCATCATTATTAATCCTGCTGTCAGCACATTACTTGCATGATCACAATCATTATCATAATCATCATTGGTATCATCATCATCATCATCATCATCACTTTTAGATTTGTATTGCTGCAGTTCTATAACTTAATCTTATAGCTTATCATTACAAAATCATTTTTGATTGCAATGTTTTATTAATTATTTTGTATTTTTCTGTTGTAGGGAATATCTAAAATGTCTCATACCCTCTTCAACAAAACAAGAGAGGTCAGTACATAATATTTTTTAATGAAAATTTAGTACAAAACTCCAAGTTTCCAGCATATGGATGTAAAATGTGTAAAATATTGTCAGTGATTGTAAAGCACTAATATTTAGCCTTGGTAGTTCCTTCAACATGAAGCTGGTCTCCTACATGTAGGAAGCTTTTGGTGCACTCTTTACTCACCTCCCCCCCCCTCCCCCCTCTCCATCCATCAGTGAACATCTGTTTTAAGGACATTTAAAGGTAATTACATGTAAAGCTACCAGTGAAAAGAAGTCAAGACGTGTGGTGACTGGGGATCAAACTCAGGACCTCTGACTAGCTTACAAGGCTGCACAATCAAGACACTGTACAAATGTACACTATAAATTTTACTGACACTTAAACAGCAAGCAAGTTCTTATCAGACATAAATTGTTTGATCAAACAGTGCTCAACCCAAAAAGATGCCCATGAATGTTTTATCGTTGACACAACTGAGAGAAATGGACTTGCAAGATCAAATTAAAGCCTTGTTAAGAAATGGTATGTTGTAACCAATAATTAATCCCCCATATTGCATTTCCATGTATATCACTGACAAATTCTAACAGTCTGTGTAAAGATTTAATTAGAATTTCCACACTAAAATAAATGTCATTATAATATGTACTGTACATAATATGTACTATGCTGCTGACAATAAAATATTGTACATGTGGTCAAATATGAACATTGAATATGGAATTGGGAACCCACAAATTTATAATTTTGGTTACAAGTAAACTAAAGTAAACTCAGATGTCTTCAGAGATCTTTCACATACATTGTGTTTTTGTTCTCTCACTACAGCTAAGCTCATGAGCTTCTCTCAGCTGTGCACTTTATTGTCTCCAGTTGGAAAGGAAGCAGCCATTTTGAAATGTGTACAGCAGTTTGGTGTCCTTGTCCAGGGATGTTGGTTGGTTAAAAGGTTAGATTGATTGTGGCATTTTATCTTGTCAGTATCCAGATAACTTTTGAGGAAAATTGCTGCCCCTCTTCCATCATCCCAGAGCCATCTCTCAACCAAATGAAGAGCCAATAGACCAGTTTCGAATTCCGTTTTGCTCAGGCTTAGCCTCGAATCCAAGTAAAATATTCATAAATTTAGCAAAAACCCAGTGGAATTCTAATAAAAGTATTCTCTCTGTTTGTTCATTGCATTCTATCCGACTGTTGCTAAAATTCTATGGAATAAATTTCACATAATCGAGGCTTAGCCTGAGCAAAGAGGAACTTGAAAATGGAGTATTGTGCCATAGGGTTACATTTGAAAAATGTGCAGTATATATTAAATGAAAGTGTCAAATACAAACTTACAACATGCTTGCCATTAGAGCCTGCAGTAGCTCTGTTGGTACATGCATTCAAAACCCATTAGAAGGCATGTTTTTTATGAGCATATTTCACACTCAAAGAAACATACAGCCATATATTTCTTATGTTCAGTATTTTTCACCATCTGTGAGTTACCCAAGTGGGAACTTGAGAAATGTGAACCATAGATAAATTGTTTGTTTTCAAATAAAAACAATGTCTCTTTTACTTCTAGTGAAATTTTGTATCCCAATGGCACTGTCAGCCCAAATAGTGGAATACCATCAGAAATACTTTGTAGAGGCAGAGATTACATTGTTAGTATCATTTTTATTTATTTATTCAATTGTTTATTCACATATTAATTTATTCATTCATTCAGTCATCCTTTAACACGTGGATTCATTCTGACAGTCTTTTACTCGACATATATTCATTTGCTCATCTGTTTGTTTTTTGTTCCTTTGTTCATTCATTTATTCATTCATCTATTCATTCATCCACCAAGAATTCCATTTCACTCTCTTGCAGATTATCCATTCATTCATTTATTCTTTTTTTCATTTATTAACTAAGATTCTTCTTTTTTGTTTGTTGATTACTCTGTTATTCTCTAGAATTACAATGTTTGCTTTTGCTTTTTGTTCAGATGTGGAGATTTACTCAAAGCAGGGTAGTGGTAAGAAAAGACATTGCAACTGTCACCAAGGTACAGACAGAATTTGTTTCAGCTACAAATTTAATCCAAATTCCTTAATTTTAATGTTGCCTTTTACTTTGTGTTCTTTGCAGCTCCCTAATGATGACATTAAAGAGATATTGGAACAAGTAAGAACTTAAAATATTTAACTTAAATTTGCTGTTGTTTTGAAATAATGTATATTCAATGATAGATTAATGGTCGGAGTAATACTCTCCATGAGCTCCCATATGAAAAATGGCTTGGCCATAATCTTTCAACCCTTTCCCTGCACTAAGCATGTTACAAAAGATAGTTTTCCTCTTTGAATCCCAACCATATTGAATGACCTAAATGAACTAACCCAATTTTGTTGTTCTGTATGCAGTGACATTTCTCAGCAAACAAAATATTTATTAATGACTTTTTCATTTATTATGTCTTTTATATCAGTCCCTGGTTGCAGGAAGGTCCATTATGTAGATAACAATGTACATGTTGACTTCACTGTATATAGCACTATCTGTTTACTAGATAAATTCTTATCCAGCAGGGTTTTCATTAACATTAGCAATAGCAGGTTCCACTATTAAAGATAGGTGTCTGAAATACAGATGCCCTACCATTAAAATATTGTATAACTAGAAAAAATAGCTGGCAGTGAATGGCAAAACAGATGGCAATAAATCGCCAGTAACCGCCTATTAATGAAACCCCTTGAGCCTGTGGGGGGAAAAATAATGGCATTTTCCAATAAATTTGTCCACAAAATAAGGTTTTATCCAGCAGATAGCATTGTCCACTGTTCATGCAACCAGGGCCAGTAACCAATTTCTTCTTGTATAACATTCACTTTTTCATATCATCCACAAACAGATGGCACGAATGAGAGTTGCACAAGGGTGGGAGTTTAAATTACCAAATGATACAGAATTTATTCACAAGTAAGAGTGACATGTTTTCTTTCCTCTGTTCTCAAATGAATGGCTGTACTGACTTTTGTCATATTGTCATAGACACCCTGATGTAGTAAAGCAGCAGAACACATTCTGGGAGAACAAACATCAAATGTAAGAAAATAGAATGTAATAACTAACTCTAAGCACTCAGGGTAAATGAAACTGGTCTCTGTGATGTTTTAGTCAATATCTTAGACCTTCCTTAGTAACTGACGATGTTCTTGAACATAAATATAGTTATATATGTATGCATGATTTTTTGTTTGTTTGTTTTTGGTTTTTGTTTGTTTGTTTGCTTTAAACAAAACCCAAAAACAAACAAACAAAACAAAACTGTGTGATTATAGATGGCATCCATCCTTCTAAGATACCTAAAATAGTGTCAAAATCATCGCCAAAGAAGTATAAATCGTTGATGTCCGCCATATTGTTTTGGAATGCTCTGAAGAGTGTGCACGGTCAATGTCACGTGACGGTACGGTTCAACCTGGAACTCTAAACAATAGGCCGGTCCTTTGAAGTTTGCCGGGTTTCATAACCAGTCCCCTCTATTAACTATGGTTTGAAGTTACTGTATCCATGACTGAATAACCTTGAAGTTCGTGGTTGACTTCGAAAACAAATATCTCTTATAGTGTTGGTTCGTTTCTTAGAAATAAAAAATCATGCAGTAGAAAACAGATCAAGTAGATCAAGTATTTTATAAGAAAAATAAACGAAGAACTAAATTTGGCTTATAGCGTAAGTTCGTAACGTCCATAATGATGTGTACTAGAGATATCGTTTGGAACGGCCTGAAAACATTTTTTGCTAATTTTCAGTTCTTTTACTATCAGTTTCATATTTATATCATGAAACCTCCTTGACTGGTTTGTAGTAGGTGTGGATTGAAGTGATTTAAATGCGTGGGTAAATTCGTGAAATGCGTAGGCGAGTTGGTGTGGGCGAATCGGTCCATGGGCGAGATGACCGGATACCCCAAGTAAGGGGGACCAGATTTGTTAATGGCTGTGAATTTTTATTATTAACCTCTTGTGTGGTTAGCCATTTTATCAGGCTAACTTTCCTCATTCAAACTTTCCAAAATTGCATGTATTGTCCTGAAGCCTACTTTGAATTAACACAGCCATAAAGAGTGTTTTAATGGTAATTGTGATAATCAACAATTTTCAGGTTATCAGCAGAACTTAATTTAAGTAAAATTCATGAAAAAGGAGTTTCAGATCACAAGCGTTCATCAGCAGGTATGTTGTTAATCATTATCATTTTAATTGTTCTACTTTTTGTCTTTTTCCTTTCACACAATCATTTTAATCTCTTTTTTCATTTCCTTGTGTCCTTTTTTCTTTCATTAATTTATTTATTATTTTCTGTCTCTTCTATTTTTTCCTTCCTTCATTCCTTGTCTTTTGCTCTTTTCCCCTTCCCTTATCTTCATTTTCCCTCCACTCTTTCTCAAGTTGTGCTTTTCAACTCCCTTCCATTCCATCATTCCTTCTCTTCCTTGCCTCTTCTTCCATTTCCTTCTCTTCCTTTTCCTTCCTTGTCTTTCCTTCTCTTACTTAGCCTCAACCCCCCTTCATTCTTTTTCCTTACCTTGCTTTACCTTGCCTTAAACTCCCTTCCCTTCCATAATTTCTTCTGCCCTTGCCTCTCCTTCACTTCTCTTCCTCCCTTCCTTTGCTGTCCTTTCCTTTCTGTTTTCTTTCTTGTTTTTCTATTTTATTCCATTTGTGTTTAATAGTTACTTGTTCTTTTTCTAGCTCTGTAGGAGACTTTGTATTCATTTTGTGATCATGTACTTTATCTTTTCCTTATTCTGTAGATACTCTTCATAGCTCAGACAAGAAAGTTTCTAAAGTAACCAAAGTCAATAATGTGCTACAGGAAAATTCTAATACAAATAACAATGATGGTGAAATACCAAGGAGTGTGTCACCCATGGAAGTAGACTGTAAAGAACCTGTACCAAGTACTTCTGATAATACTAACTCAAATGCAGTTTTATCAAGAGAACCATTATCAATAGACAATGAACACTTTGAAGAAGCTTTTACAAAACTACAGGACTTTGTCTGCACAAAACTTAATAGAACAATCTTGAGTTTTAAAGAGTTTAAAAGACTTTTACTTCTGAAACAAACAGGTATGGTGGAAGGTTTATGTCAAGGAAGGATTGCTCTTGGAGAAGGCCTTTTGTTTGTACTACTGAGCTTTGTTTAGCAGCGGCCTTTGGATGCCATGTCATCCTCTTGGAAAGGATATTAGATCGCTATGGATTGCACCAGAGAAAAAAGAGATTCAAAAGGGATCATCATCATCATCATCATTCATCATTATTATTGTCAGTAGTTATCATAACCACTTCTGTCACCATATTGTCCTCCTAATTTTCATCTGACTGTATAAACAACAATTATATAATTGAGTATTTATTTTAATTAGTAACCCTGAAATAATCATCTTTGATTGTTATGGGTATACGTAAAACTTCATTCAAAACATTGTTTCTAACTGTTGGTCGAGTTCTTGTGCACAGAGGGGTCTGTTAATGACTTAGGTCAATGAAAATTGGTCATTGGTCAGAAAATCAGAAAAAAAGTAAGGGAAAAGTTGAAATTTTTATTGCTGATCTGTGATAACCATGGTAGCACTCTCAATTAGACAAATTTATCAGCATCATAAGGTCTGAAATTATGCCTATTCATGTTCATGTATTATGACTAACCAAAATTGATTTGCTCATCAGCCTGTGATCCAGGAGATGTTTTGTGTTCAGGAATATCAGATGCATTATTAGAGGATGTAATATTATCCACAGGAGCAGAAGAAATAAAAATTAAGGTATTTCAGGCACCTTTGTTTTATTATTGTATCACATAACTTGTATTAATATAGAAATTCATACACTTTTATCTGGTTTGTCTTGTAGTGGCCTGCAATGCACTACCAAAATGACCTTCAATCAAGACGCTTCTTTGCTTTTAAAACAGTTGGAGATAGTTCATTAGACAAGGTTAGTTTAATGAATGACTTGATGGATGTTATAAATATGGTCTTTGCAGTTTCATTGCCTAAGAAGTCATAAAGTGGTCAACAAAACATCAGTAAGTGGTTGGTAAAGGTGTTAGTAAGGGTTGGTAAGGAGCCAGCAAGTGGTTGGGAAAGTGTCAGGAAGTGGTTGCCAGCAAGTGGTTGGGAAGGTGCCAGGAAGAGGTTGATAAATAAATGTGTCAGCCAAGTGGAAGGGAGGGTGTCAGCAAGTGGTTGGTAAGGTGTCAGCAAATGGTTGGTAAGATGTCAGCAAGTGGTTGGTAAGGTATCGCCAAGTGGTTTGTAAGGTGTCAGCAAGTGGTTTTAAGGTATAAGTAAGTGGTTGGTTTACAAGGTGCTAGTAAGTGGTTGGTAAGGTGTAAGTAAGTGGTTGGTAAGGTGTCAGGAAGTGGTTGTTAGGTGTTAGCAAGTGGTTTCAAACTAGAACACTGAAAACGAATTTCTGCAAAGAAAGTTCAATATATTTAATTTACTTTATTCAGCTGAGAGAGGTCCTTTTAGATATGTTTCAAAGTACCCATAGCATCAAGAAAAGTGAATTCCAGAATAAAGTCATAGAAGTAATTGGTCAAGAACCTACAAAAAAGGACTGGGCTGTTTTACAACAGGTGTGCATTCCATGTGTTGCTCTGCCATTGCTTTCTACTATTGAATAATTATTTATCATCAAATTTAAATTGGTGAATTATCCTATTCCAGGATCTTCTAGAAAAAGGGAAACACACAACCTATTTCTTAAGAGGTACCTCAGAAGTTTTATCTGGTACTTGACAATGAATGTTGCAAAGAAGCAAGAAGAGGACTTACCTACTCCACAAATTTCTTAAGTCTGTGTCTTCTGGTAACTTTGGCTCCTGTGTCACTATCAAAAGAGAGTAGGGACAACATGAAAGGATAGCAAGTGACTGGCAATAGATATGAGTGGCATACAATAGCACAAAAAGAAGCAGGCTTGAAGAACTTTTAATGGCATACATACAGACATGTACAGCTCTACCAACACGAATCAAAACTCTCATGCAGTATTCTTATAAAGAGTGTCAAATGATCCCTCAAAACAATCGGCCACAAAATTTTTGTGTAAAATGTCAAGGGTCTTGAAGTCTCCTTTCTGTAAAACAGACTGCTTGAAGTCTTGAATTTCAAAACAAAGGAAACAGGTGAAAAAGTATCTCATGCTTTCAAGAAAAACACTTGTCTCAGTGTCTTGCAAAGTCGTCAAATAGAGCAGATTTTGTATGAGAGTGAAAAGGACCACGCCATGCCATGGGTGTGTCAGTGCCATGATATCTATAAAATTGTAGAATTTCCTGCCATGAGTGTGCCACGCCATTTTTAAAGTCATATGAAATCTACTCTATTGGACACTTAAGGCGCTGTTACATGCTAAAACTTTCCTCTGAAACTTGCCTCAATCGCCATTGTGAGACAAGTTTCACAAGGCATTGCACCGTGTAACATGGTCATTTAGCTGAAACTTTTCCCAGGTCGGTTTCACGAGATGGTTTCACGAAAAGTAGGACTGCTTTGTACTTCTGCAACAGAAACCTGTGTCGTGAACAAGTTTTGGGACGAAATTTCAGCGTGTAACACACCTTTATATGTAACTCATCTCGCATCGGCGAACAAGACAAATTTCAGATAAAAGTTTCAGCGTGTAACAGTGCCTTTAAAGTTAGTTTTGTTCTGTTTTACAACTTTGAGCCTTTTTACAATCATTACATTGCAACCTGTATTTTTTCCACCTTCAGTTAGTTTTTTTCCTGATCCATCTTTGGGGTGGAGCTTGCAATTACAGGCAAATCATTGGTTGATTTGAATAAGTTCTGACTTCAAGGATGACTTTTAGGAATCAAGAAAAAAAACAAAAGACAAAACAAAAAGGGGAAAATACAAGTTGCAGTGGTTAGATTGTTGCTGTAACCTTTTGTTTCTAAATGTATACAAATTATGTGTATGTAAACCTTGCTGGATCACAAGAAGGATGAACTGTAATATAAAGTTAACATGAAGTGATATTTTTATACACTCATAAGTTCACAAAGACAGCTTTGCTTAAATATTTATCAAGCTGGTCAATCAGTAGGGTTAGTCAATGGAACTTGAAAATCAGTTTCATCAAATTTGTTAGGAATGGACAATTTGAGTCAAATTTGAGGTTGAAATGCAAAAAGGATTTTAGGACTTTTTTACAAACCTGTGTCTTCCCATCTGGGCAATTCCCATATTTATCATTGTTATTGATCACCCCAGCAGTGCTGGACATTGCCAAACCTTGCGGACATACCAAACCTGCATTCTGATTTTCTATGATAACCAGTATTATTATCACAAGGATTCCTGATTTACATGATCTTCTCAGATTTACATCAAGAATTGAATTAGTGAATGATTTGAATATATGTATAAGAATGAATGACCATTACTGGTAAGTCTCCCTTGCTAATCTCGGGGAGACTGAGCAATGTGTGACTAACTATTACAAGACTGGGTGGGATACTAGAGTAGCAATGGGAAAAAGGAGCATAAAGATCCATCTTCACAAAAAGCATATGTATTTATTATCACAAAATTTATATTAAAAAATAAATAAACAAAATGTTTTTGTTGTGTATATGTCTTCATTTGAGTTATAGCATGCATGGCTGGTCCCTGGGGAGGGGGAAGGGGAAAAGGTACTGTTCATCCAAGTTGTTGGGGTTACAGCGACTAGACCAGAATTGTTATCAATTGAAGGCAAAATAAATTTGTCAAATGTTTTAGAAATTACTTTGTGGTGCACACTGCAGAAACCTTATGTAAATTATTCATTAATGCACCTAAAGTGGGACTCCCATATATAAGAGGATGGGGATGCTCGTTGGAACTTTTGAAAATGACCCCTAAAAGGTACCTGAGTGGGAGTGGCAACAATTCATTTCTACCCCTAAAAGGTACCAATTTGAAAACAATAATAAAGAATTAAAGTAATGAAACATTTGTTATCAATGTGCTTTGAAGATTCAATTCAGATCATCGAAATCGTCCCTTTCATGCTTATTTTAGATAGTTTATTTACCCCCAATACAGTCCCTAAAAGGTACCAACTATGTCTCTGGTAGTCCACTTAAGTCGATCTGAGACACCCTAAAAGGTACCAGATTGCAGATTTTGACCCCTAAAAGGTACGACGAGCATCCCCGTCCATTTACAATCAGAGTCCCCCCTACCCCCCCCCCCCCCCCTGGGATTACTAGATTGAGAGAACTGTCCAAGGGCGTGGCTACTGGGATATAAAAATTTAGAAGAGCATGTTTTGGTTAGAATTCTACTTCAAAATAGTGGAGGGCAATATTAAATCAATGATGTTCTGTATTCCTGTAATTTTTTACCTAAAATGAATTAGACCATGATTGGGAACCCTGTGGCTTCATAATATCATTGGTGCCCAGTTCTCCTCGGTGTTCTATGGCGCTAAAGTTTGAAATGAACCCTGCAGCTTTGCTCTTCATCGATGTAGCCAAGAACAAACCAAGAATTCCTTCTTTTTAATCTAGACTCATAAAATGCGCCTTAAAAAGACAGGTTTCATCGTCTAATTAGCAAATGGCTTCGTCTAAAGACAAGTATTGTCCGCAATCGACGAGTGTTTTGTCGACCAAGGAGCTGGCAAGGTTTAGTAATCGTTTACTAAGATGGCTATCAGTAGTCACTTCTAAAACTCAAAATAGGAGGAATCTAAAGGATTTCATATTTGGTTACTCTGTAGATCTCTTGGTTTGATTCGAAAATTGTCTTCATCTTCATCAAAGACAAGTAAAATTAAAAGTAAGGACGAGTTCTGTCTGGGTATAAATTTCAGTTTTAATAATATGGACAATTAAACTTAAGCTTACATTTCTCGTTAGCTTATTGTCTTTTTAAATTTGTTCAAGAACAATCCTTCCATTACCTGGTGGTCATTGACTATGAGTCTACTTGCTGGAAAGACAAGAGAATGAGCTACGCCCCCGAAATCAGTAAGTCTGAAATAGCTGTGCCACTTGATGAGACTCCAGGGGGAGGGGGGTGGGGTGTAATAAACCAAATTTTACTCAGAGTGGATAATAATTAACATGTTTGTAATAATCATATCATCTAGTTGAATTTCCAGCTGTCCTTCTCAACACATCAACTGGTGTAATAGAATCAGAATTTCACCATTATGTCCAACCAAGTGAGCATCAACGACTGAGTGAATTTTGTAAAGAACTCACAGGAATCACCCAGGTATATAATATCATTGCAAACCTTGTGTGTAGAGTAGATTTCACATAGAAATCAGTAGTCCATGCAGTGTTTGAAAACACTTGAATGCAGGCTGTCAACTCTCCCGGATAATCCGGGAGTCTCCAGATTTTGGACCGTATCTCCCAGTCTCAAGATTAGAGGCTCAAAACTCCCGGATAATTGCGGGGATCTTGAAATGGCATTATTGCTACCATTGAGCATGAAAATCAACCTTGGAGAAAGGATGGTAAAGTCTGGTGGTGCGCATAAGTTTGGTCTCTCAAAGAGGTGCCCCCGCCCACTGAGCCTGATATGACAATCGACCAAAGCTGAGGGGAAAATGGCGATCTCCAGATACGAAAGCCTTGGGGGTTGACAGCCTTGTGAATACTATACTGTAACCATGGTTCTATTAAAGACCTGGGCCCAGTTGTACAAAGGTTGGATAAGAGTTATCCACTGTATAAGATTTGCTGGATAAGAATTTATCCACTGGATAGTGCTATTCACCCTTCGTACAACCGGCTCCTGTGGCCTATCGAAACTTTATGGGCCAATTAATTTTACCCAGGCAATAAAGCTAAGTGGTGTTTCTTTAAGTGCATAGAGTTTCAATATTTTTTATGAGCACTGTTGAAAGAAGATACACACTCATCTATAGATATTATTTATATACGTGCACACATGTATGCACACACTTTTGCATAGAATATGAAGTAATAGTGCACCCCTCAAATTAAGCATCCTTAGGACATGCCTGCTCTTCTACCTTCTGATACCAAATGATATATCAAATGAATTTTGAATATCAATGGTGCTCAGATTAATTATACATAACATCTATCTGATGTACTTTTTTCTCTCCCTGGATAGGGCACAATACTCTACATGGTTTTGGAGCATTGAATCTTGACTTCTAAGGAGTATTGATCCCCTGGACTGATTCCATAAACAGCCTTTTTGCTCCTTAGTTGGGCGTCCTGTAGTGGTAGCTAGTTTAATAGCAATCTACCACACCTAAGAGCGAAAATTATGACCTACACTGTATGGAATCAGTTTCTATGATCCCCCCTGCCCCTATACAGATAGCCTAATTCATCTGTTTAAAAACTGCACGTATTTGCTCCGTAGTTAAAATGTTGTTTTTGCTGTCTTGCAGTCACAAGTAGATGCTGGTATACCAATTGGTTCATGTTTAATGCTGTTTTCTTCATGGTTACAAGAGCTTAAAGATAAGAAAAGAATTAGTTTTTTGTGTGATGTGTTGAAGACATCTGACGATGAACAGAGAACAAAGGAAAAGTTCAAATGGTGCACTGTTGTGACTTGGTCAGGTATATATGGCTTACTAATAATTCATAAAAGCACATTGGATGACCTCCTTGCTGTCTGACTGACTGAATAAATAAATAAATAAGATGTAGCAATGAGTTACAAAGTACATACAACTGTAGTACATGCATGCATAAAATGTTTTTTTGAAAAGTGTGTGAAATAAAAACTACAATTTTTAATTTTCAAAATTTTACATCTTTATGTGATACATGTATAAAACATCAGTCTTATGGTGGTACCTCTGACAAGTAGACAATTTCAGGACTTTGCCAGGTGTCCTCGTAACAGAGTTGTCTGCTTGGTGTCTTCTACAATAATTGTAGAATTTAATATTTTATTTACAGTAAATATGTGAAGAAATTTGAACTGAGACCTGAGCTTAAGGGTCAGTTTGTAAAATATTAAAGGGTGTCTGCGCTTAATAAGGCTCTGTTGCATACATCTTTTTTAAAGACTTGACGTGTATTTTTAATCTAGATTGGGACACTGGGATATGCCTGAAGAAAGAATGTGAAAGAAAGAGGCATCTTTTTCCACCATCACTTAGAGCTTGGATTGATTTGAGAGCAACTTACAAGGTATTTTTACTGGATGGTTTTTGAGAAAAGTACTGTAGGTCCACCCCTTGCATACAGTACTGCACAGGCTAAAATAAACTAACAGTTGATTGTTTTGTCTAACAGACATTCTATAGCCGCAAACCAAATGGGCTGGCTGGAACAATGAAGGACTTGGGAATCCAGTTTGATGGAAGACAACACTCTGGTAATAATTACTGTCAGTCTGTTTCTAGTACCATTAAGTAAAAATCAAAGGTTTGGCAGCCTGTGTAACATCTACTATTATCTCCCAAATAACAACCAAATATATATTTAATTCTATTTAATATATTATTGTAGTCTGAATCACAGCATTATTAAATTTCTGTAGGTCTAGATGATGCACGTAATACAGCAAAGTTGGCATGGCGAATGATAAAAGATGGATGTGTCATGAATGTGACAAGCTCCATTGATGTGGTGCGTACTGATTAGCTACATGTATCCATTAGCAACAATTTGTATGGCTATAAATTCTAATAGAGTATCAATATTGTAAATAAAAACCATGCAATCACTAGTCTTATCTTTAGTAAGACATTTATCTTTCAAACTTTGTGTTCTTTTTTGTGATAAAAAAGAACATGCATCAGGGGCTGGTTGTACGAAGGGTGAATAGCACTATCCAGTGGATAAATCCTTATCCAGCAGATAAAACCTATACAAAATCTATATAGTGGATAACTCTTATCTGGTGGATAACTTTATCCAACCTTCGTACAACTGGGCCCAGATAAAAAGCAGGCTAGGGTCAAATGAAAAGTCTCATTTGAACACAACACTATGAAAGAAAATTCATTTCAGAAATAGAAGAAATTTAAGTTTGGGTTTGTATGAATCACAATGTAGAAGAGAAACTGCAAAGATTCATACAAAAGGTTAGGAAGCAATATCTTTCCAAATGTTTGTCCAAATGCCAAAAACACCTTGCAGTCAACTTGCAGACAAATTTCAGCACATTCAAAGTGCTGGCCAGCAAGTGGAAGCAAGAAATCAAGTTCAATGAGATGCAAACAGACTTGCATCTGGATTGACTTAAGGGTAATTGGGCCTAACTCTGGAAGGTTATTAAAACAAAGTTTTAGAGCAATTAATAAGTCTGAGTTTCATAAGAAATAAGACTGTCTAACTAAGGAGTCCTGTTGCCTGTTTGTAATAGACATCATATCTGCTCTTGTGAACATTTTTTCTCAGCTAAATGACAAATTTTCAATAGAATACTGTATGGTTGAGAGCACATCAGTAAAGGGCAATGTTTACCCGTCATTTGAAGTTAGAAAATGAGATTCAAGGACTTTTAAATATCAGTAGATTGAAAACATGAATGTAGATGATTTGTCGATGGACTATTTAAAGCATAATATTGTTTAAGTGGTAGCTGCAAGGGAACATTATGGGACTGTTTTTAACACTGGCTCTTGCCTAAAACACCTTGATTTTTAGAGTGTTTCTATACTGCATCAAATCATCAAAAATGGCTTCAAGAGGATTCAAACTATGAAAGAAAACAAAATTGAACCCAACAAAGAACTGGTGACAGCGAATCAAAAAAGTCCGGCTTTTGTGGCATCAGTTTCCCAGGGTGTTATGAAGAGTGATTCTGATGTTAGGAAGGCAGTAGTGACTTCAGTCCAATGTCTCCTGTCACCTTCAGTATCAGTAGCTGATTGCTCTCCATGTGGGATGCAAAATAACACTAGAGCATTGATAGCACCAGTGACTAGTTTGTCTAATAATAACAGAATTGCAAAATGCTTGTCCAAAGAAGACAAAGAAAAGAAACTCATAGATCATTCAATGTTGAAGCAAGTGACAATCAATCAAAGCTGTGAAATAGCAGTAAAGTGTGGCCTCCACAAGCAAACCATTGGAGTGACAGCATTACCAGTCAAGCCATCTTCTGATGTACTACATGTATCTACTTTGGCACCCAATAGCACAGGAAGCCCAGCTGGTCACAGCTCATCATTGGTTGGTTCCCATACTTCAAGTTTGAAAAGGCAATGTAAAGGTTCTAACATTTCATCTCATGTCAAGGATTTTAAGGTTCCTCGTCTCGTTGACCGCACCAATTTGTTTTCAACTGGTGGTGTTGATGTGGTTGCAAGCTTCCAGCAATTTAATGGGACAGTAGGTAGTAATCAAAAACCTTGTCCACAAGTCACCAAAGCGAGTTTGAATACCACTGTTGATAAAAACTCAACAGTCACGCCAAAATCAAAGCATTATTTAATCTCGAATAAAGCCATCACGCCATGCACTACTAAAGAGAAGGAAAACACTGTAGCTTTTGGCTGTGTCACATCATGCCACACCAAAGGTACAGTGACACCATTTAGTTATGTCACGCCATGCACCAACAAGGACAAGGTGACATTTTTTGGCTCTGTCCAATCATGTTCCACCAAAAACAGAGTGATGTCTTTTGGTTCTGTAACACCATACTCTACCAAAGACAAGGTGACACCTTTTTGCTCTGTCACACCATGCTCCAACAAAGGCAGAGTGACACCTTATGGTTCAACCACACCATTATCGACATGCATGACTCCCTTACGTTACAACGGGGGAAGTGTCACACCACCATTGTGTGACTGTGGCCGTCGGTCACGTCGTTTAACAGTTGCAAAAGTGGGACCCAACCAAGGTCGAGTATTTTACACATGTCCAGTAAAGAACTCTCGTTCAAGTTTTGGTAAATCACCAGTAAAAAAATCAAAAACAGGTTGTAAATTCTTTTGCTGGGAGCCAAAATAAGGAGAATAAATTTAGATTCATATGGTGTACGAGTCTTGAAATTGTCAGTTAACTTGAGAAATGTTCAAAATCGTCTTATCTATGTTTTAGCCGCTGTCCTTTTTTTATTATTATTATTATTATCTACCAACATGTCCAACAAAAAATGGTACTTTGTTTGTGAGTTAAGAGATAATTTATTTTGTCATCAATAAGTTTGTTTACGCGCTGTGTTTTGAGTGAAGAGATAATTTATTCAATTTTCAATGATATTGTCACCAATAATCTTTTACGCGTTGTGTTCTGAAAGAAGTGATAATTTATTCAACTTACAATTGTTTTGTCATCGAAGATGTGTTGTGAGCGAAGAGATAATTTATTCAGTGTTGTGAGCGAAGAGATAATTTATTCAATTTGCAATTATTTCGTACGCAATAAAGTTTGATTGCGCGCTAAACTTTCTACTTTGTGCAACAAATTTTCACAACCTGCAACATCGATTTTTGTTGCATGACAAGTTGCGCGCGGGAAGGTAATACCAGCAACATCGCTCTACAGCTTGCAACGCAACAATGTTGCCCGACAAGTTGCACGATTTTTCGTATTACCGTACCTTTAAGTTTAATTGCGCGTGGAGTTGTGAACGAATAGTTTAGAAGCAGTAATTTATTCAATTTACAATTATTTTGTCATTAATAAGCTTTGTTTACGCGCTGTGTTGTGATTCAATATACAATTATTGTGTCATCAATAAACTTTGATTGCGCGCTGTGTTGTGAATTAAGTGATGATTTATTCAAATTATAATGGTTTTGTCATCAATAAGCTTTGTTTACGACCTGTGTTTTGAGCGAAGAGATAATTCATTCAATTTGGAATTATTTTGTCATCAATAAAGTTTGATTGCGCGCGGAGTGGTGAGCGAAGAGGTAATTTATTCAATTTGCAATTATTTTGTCATCAATAAAGTTTGATTGCGCGCGGAGTGGTGAGCGAAGAGGTAATTTTATTCAATTTACAATTGTTTTCTCATCAATAATCTTTGTTTACGAGCTATGTTGTTAGTGAAGAGATAATTTATTCAATTTGGAATTATTTTACCATCAATAAAGTTTGGTTGCGCGCTGTGTTGTGAGCGAAAAGATAATTATTCAATTTACAATTGATTTGATTATAATTGATTCTTCATGACTAAACTTTGGTTACGAGCTGTGTTGTGAGTGAAGAGATAATTTATTCAATTAACAATTATTTCGTAATCAGTAATCATTGTTTACGCGCTGTGTTGTGAATTAAGAGATAATTGATTTAATTTACAATTTTTTTCATCAATAAGCTTTGTTTGCGAGCTGTGTTGTCAGTGAAGAGATAATTTATTCAATTTGCAATTATTTTGTCATCAATAAAGTTTGATTGCGCGCGGAGTGGTGAGCGAAGAGGTAATTTATTCAATTTACAATGTTTTCTCATCAATAATCTTTGTTTACGAGCTATGTTGTTAGTGAAGAGATCATTTTTTCAATTCGCAGTTGTTTTTCTCTACAATAAACTTTGATTGCGCGCTGTGTTGTGAATTAAGAGATAATTGATTTAATTTACAATTATTTTGTCATTAATTAGCTTTGTTTACGCGCTGTGTTGTGATTCAATTTACAATTATTGTGTCATCAATAAAGTTTGATTGCGCGCTGTGTTTTGAATTAAGTGATGATTTATTCAAATTATAATGGTTTTGTCATCAATAAGCTTTGTTTACGACCTGTGTTTTGAGCAAAGAGATAATTTATTCAATTTACAATTGTTTTCTCATCAATAATCTTTGTTTACGAGTTGAGTTGTTAGTGAAGAGATCATTTTTTCAATTCGCAGTTGTTTTTCTCTACAATAAACTTTGATTGCGCGCTGTGTTGTGAGTGAAGAGATAATTGATTTAATTTACAATTTTTTTCATCAATGAGCTTTGTTTGCGAGCTGTGTTGTGAGTGAAGAGATAATTTATTCAATTTACAATTGTTTTGTAATCAATAAGCTTTGTTTAGGAGCTGTGTTGTGAGTGAAGAGATTATTATTTAAATTACACTTATTTTTCATCAATAAGCTTTGTTTATGAGCTGTGTTGTGAGTGAAGAGATAATTTATTCAATTTACAATTGTTTTGTCATAATAAGCTTTGTTTACTAGCTGTGTTGTGAGTGAAGAGAGAATTTATTCAATTTAGAATTATTTTGTCATCGATAAAGTTTGATTGCGCGCGGAGTTATGAGCTAAGAAGTAATTTATCCAATTTACAATTGTTTTCTCATCAATAAGCTTTGTTTACGAGCTGCGTTGTGAGTGAAGAGATAATTTATTCAATTTGGAATTATTTTGCCATCAATAAAGTTTGGTTGCGCGCTGTGTTGTGAGCGAAAAGATAATTATTCAATTTACAATTGATTTGATTATAATTGATTCTTCATGACTAAACTTTGGTTACGAGCTGTGTTGTGAGTGAAGAGATAATTTATTCAATTAACAATTATTTCGTAATCAGTAATCATTGTTTACGCGCTGTGTTGTGAATTAAGAGATAATTGATTTAATTTACAATTTTTTTCATCAATAAGCTTTGTTTGCGAGCTGTGTTGTCAGTGAAGAGATAATTTATTCAATTTGCAATTATTTTGTCATCAATAAAGTTTGATTGCGCGCGGAGTGGTGAGCGAAGAGGTAATTTATTCAATTTACAATTATTTTCTCATCAATTAACACTTATTGACTGGGACCGAGGGAAACAGTATGTTTTGTGGTCCCGAGACCGCCAATGTTTCCCGAAGCGGAGCTGAGGGAAACATCAGCGGTCGAGGGACCACAAAACATACTGCTTTCCCGAGGTCCCAGTCAATAAGTGTTTTGTTATATACCAACTGTCAAAGAACAATCAAAACGCATAGTTATGATCACACATTTTTATTCCAAATCTGACTTATTAACCTGTGCGCATCTGATATTTCTCTTTTCTTGTTTTCTGAGGGTCAAAATTGAGGGCCCTCGATGATGTTGAATTTCGTTTCTTTCGCAAGATGTCGTGATAATCCATACCTAATTGAGATAAGAGTGTTCTTTGTGTAAAAAGACCCATCTTGCTTTCTTGCATTTACATAGTACATAGAACTGTTGTAACAATTGGTTTAGTTCGAGTTTTGTGAGACCTTCAAAGTCGGCAGAAATTCCTTTTTCTAAGCAAAAGTCTCTTAGAATCTTCACAGCTTAATTGTTTTGTTGCATTCTTTGTGGATTTAGACTCTTTGTCATTCAGTAACTTTTCGATATCTTCGTCCGTTCTGCTTGCAAATCTTGCACTTTCCTCCATTTTTGTGTTGTCTGTTTTGTCGTTATTGTTAAAATGAAGTTTGTAGCGGACGCGCGAGCGCGCTGGTTTTCCCGCTTTTTTCAACCAAGGACCTCAATCAACTTCCGGTTTTGTTATTACCGGTCAATAAAACTCACTGTTGCCCGCTGAGAGTAGTCGCTAAGGAAACAGCAAAATTTGTTGACGTTCACGTGATGCGCTCTCGCCCAATCAGAGCACGAAAAAAATTGACTTTGACAGTTGGTATATAACAATAATCTTTGTTTACGAGTTGTGTTGTTAGTGAAGAGATCATTTTTTCAATTCGCAGTTGTTTTTCTCTACAATAAACTTTGTTTGCGCGCTGTGTTGTGAATTAAGAGATAATTGATTTAATTTACAATTATTTTGTCATTAATTAGCTTTGTTTGCGAGCTGTGTTGTGAGTGAAGAGATAATTTATTCAATTTACAATTGTTTTGTAATCAATAAGCTTTGTTTAGGAGCTGTGTTGTGAGTGAAGAGATTATTATTTAAATTACACTTATTTTTCATCAATAAGCTTTGTTTATGAGCTGTGTTGTGAGTGAAGAGATAATTTATTCAATTTACAATTGTTTTGTAATCAATAAGCTTTGTTTAGGAGCTGTGTTGTGAGTGAAGAGATTATTATTTAAATTACACTTATTTTTCATCAATAAGCTTTGTTTATGAGCTGTGTTGTGAGTGAAGAGATAATTTATTCAATTTACAATTGTTTGTCATAATAAGCTTTGTTTACTAGCTGTGTTGTGAGTGAAGAGAGAATTTATTCAATTTAGAATTATTTTGTCATCGATAAAGTTTGATTGCGCGCGGAGTTATGAGCTAAGAAGTAATTTATCCAATTTACAATTGTTTTCTCATCAATAAGCTTTGTTTGCGAGCTGTGTTGTCAGTGAAGAGATAATTTATTCAATTTACAATTGTTTTTTCATCAATAAGCTTTGTTTAGGAGCTGTGTTGTGAGCGAAGAGACAATTTATTTAATTTGCAATTATTTTGTCATCAATAAACTTTGAATGCGCGCTGTGTTGTGAATTAAGTGATGATTTATTCAATTTATAATGGTTTAGTCACCAATAAGCTTTGTTTACGACCTGTGTTGTTAGTGAAGAGATAATTTATTCAATTTGGAATTATTTTGCCATCAATAAAGTTTGGTTGCGCGCTGTGTTGTGAGCGAAAAGATAATTATTCAATTTACAATTGATTTGATTATAATTGATTCTTCATGACTAAACTTTGGTTACGAGCTGTGTTGTGAGTGAAGAGATAATTTATTCAATTAACAATTATTTCGTAATCAGTAATCATTGTTTACGCGCTGTGTTGTGAGTGAAGAGACAGTTGATTCAATTTACAATATTGTTTTTTCATCAATAAGCTTTGTCCACTCGCTGTGTTGTGAGTAAAGAGAGAATTTGTTCAATTCACAGTTGTTTTTCTCATCAATAAACTTTGACTGCGCGCTTTAAATGCACAAACAGAGCTGTCGCACGCGTCACGCATGTTGATGTTGCAAGGAAAAATTTTCCATGTGACAATCCTGTGAGAAAAACATTTTTTCTGCAACATTGTTGCGTGGAAAATCGTCGTTGTAAACTCGTCTCGTGTAACACCATGCACCTTAAGAACAAGGGGAGGTACGAGCGCGAAGCGGGAGCCTCTCGGCAAAATCGTCATAGTAAAGAGAAACACCGATTCTGGAATAGGAGCGCCCACGGGGCTCTGGAGCTAGCCCACAGACCCACCCCTCCCTGTTTGATCAGGGGAGATCTATTGTTCGGGGCCCCCATACGACCAGATCTATTTTGAGAACGGGATTTTGAAGAGCGAAGCCGTTTGGAAAAGAGTGGCAAGAGGTTTCAGTTTATCGGTTCTACGTTCACGCTCGATAGCATCTAGTCGATGATTGAATTGGATCAATATGTGCATGGTTTCTTCAATGTCACAAAATCTCGTGTAAAATTTTATCTTTCCTTCAAATTCGGTGATCCGTTCTTTCACACTGTATTGTCCCACAGTACATAAATGACTGCGATGTTTCATCAGAATCTTGTGCGCTGTTTTTAACTGAAGTACATTTCACGTATGGAACCTATTTTCTTTGCGGTTATTTCGGAGTGGACAACCTTTCTCAAACTTTAGGAGATTTAGAATCACTCGAGAGTTGCTGAACCATGGTGGTTCTGACACATGCAAATTCAGATCTTTTTTTGGTTGAAAGGTACACAGACAAACTGGACTCAAACTGATTGACACTTGGTACCGGCATTGCTTGGGTATTAGTTAATGAAAATGAAGCAATTCTTGTTACCACAAAATTCCTTTCGGTCGTACAATCGCCGATTGCCATTCGCCATTCGCCCCGTCAACCTTTTTTTTTTTGAAATAGCTATATACATAATGTTTTACATTGATGCATTACTAGCTGATTCCCAACGAATTTAAGACTGAGCTGTTAAATTAAAGTTGCTATACGAGTAAAAGGTATTTATTTTTTAATAAAAAACGCAAATGTTTTCAAGTGAATACTTTTAAGTGAAGTACAAACTCCATGAACATATCTGGTGGAGTAGTATGTGAAAGGGTTTGGAAATCTTGGGACGGGGTTCAAGTCACGTTGAAAATTATATAAATCTTTAATCTGTCTTTTTACGAAGAAAAACAAATAGTTTATCACTTTTCTAGTTTTCAAGTTATGTTATTGTTGAATTTAAGAATTTTCTGGAAAAAGAATGTCGTTCATAACTAAAAGATATGGTTCGCGTGTTTCTATTGATCTTGAAGTGACCAAAAATTTGAATTACCATTCAAAAAGTCTTCCATTTAAGCGAAAATTCCGCTAAATCGGAAAACCCTAATAGAAACACAGAAAATAGAAAATCTATTCAATTTAGAATCAAGAAAAGCAAAACATTTTGATTAAGAACAATACATGCAGAAATCGAGGCTAAAGGAGGCTAAAAGGAGGCTAACCCTGTATAAACGCGCCTTTTGTCAAGAAGCTTCAGCAGAATCTAGCAAACGGAAACTGGATAGATAGTTGTTTATTTGCACTCTTTTTTCGTACATTTTTTTTAAAATTATAAATTATTATTATTATTTTTTTGCAAAAAAATAATTTATTTATTAATTAATGGAAATGGTGAGCACAGCTACTTAAAATAGCTAAAAACAGCTAATCAAGTAAAGTAGCTATGGTCAGACAGTTATTTTAGGATATAGAAAAGTAATAATTTATATTGTGCAAAAAGTAATAACAATAGTAATTTATAGAATTTAGAAAAAGGATGAAGAGAAAAGAAGAAGAAAAAAATCAAAAATACAATAATAATAATCAGAAAGAATAAATTAAGTTATCAAACATGAGCATTTGAAGAAGAGATGTCAACAGAAATTAATAATTAACTGGACTATTCAAAAAAATCAACAGAATCAGCACATCACAATCCAAACTCAAACATGGCTTTTTCGTCACCCATACCTCAGAAAGTCTTGGATATTCTACACGGTTATAACGGTACCCAGTGTCTTCTCACTGCCTGTGAGTTAGGAATCTTTGATGCTTTATCTGCTCAGCCAAAGTCTGCGAAATCGCTGTCGCGTCAGCTGGCCACAAGTGAAGTCGCCACAACAAGACTCCTTGATGTTTTAACTAGTCTTGAACTGCTAAAAGTCCAACAAAATCAAGATGGGGAGCGTGTATATACAAATAGTCCATTTGCAAACTGCTTGACCTCGGAAAATCCTTTGTATTTTGTAAAACGAGTCACTACAATCGATTCTATTGAGAGACCACTTTTTCAAAGTCTTACCAGTGCTGTTCGCGAGGGAACAAATAGATGGACACAAGTCTTTAATGTGAGTGGAGAAGAAGTATTTAAAGATCTCTGCCAAAATCAAGATAAAATCATGAACTTTATGGAACTGATGAGAGGATATATCAAGCCAGGTGCTTCAAGTTTTGTTTCCAGTTTTGATTTAAGCCGCTTTAATCACATGTGCGACATAGGAGGTGAGTATATAAAGGGCGAGAGTTTGTCATTGAAATTCTAGAAGGCCGCAATGCAACTGAAACCCGAACCCGTGCGTTCGAACCGATTAAAAACATCCATCCTATATTTCATGTTTTTGAAGGCGGAAAATCAAAAATTTATGAATTTTTGTCAGAGAAAATCCAATTTAAATTTTATGTAAATTAGGATAAGTCTTTTGAAATTCAAGACCCCCGTACCGAGATACACCTATTTCAATAAACGTTGCCCGTATTAAGCCTACGCGACTCACCCGAAAGGGAGTATGGGAAGAAATTACTGAAGTCATAAAATCACAAAAATCCCACATGATTACTCAAATTCAGCTTGCTCTGACCTTATACAATCATGAACTTCACTTACTGATGCTAAAGTCAATACCAATGCGGAAAAGGAAGTGAAGTTTTGCTATTACCCATACTCCTTTTCGGTCTAGTCGCGTGGGCTTGACAGCTCTCATACGACAACCTTTTTTGAAATAGGTGTATGCTTTACCTGCCATATACAAAGGAATCCGAACCAGGCTACTCGCGCTAAAACCTTTTTCTTGTTACAAATGACTGAACTCTATGCACGTTGCCTCCACTTTTGTCTGTGGCAAGTGAAGCGTTTCTTGGAATTCGGCTATTGAACAGCGATTGTTTGATATTTCCCCGTGTGAATTCATTAACAATGATCAGATCAGGACTTTTTTGGGACTCAGGTTTTTGGTGTAAAAACCTCCGATCCTCAATTAGCCAACAAGTAAGTTAATTTTATCGAGGTTGTTGTACTCTCCATAGGTTGTACGGGTGACATTGCTTATGCAGCTTGTAAACTCTACCCTAACATGAAAATCACAGTCCTGGATCAACCACAAGTAGTCGACTGTACGTCGCACTTCGCTCCCACGTTGGACGAGTGTCCCAATAAAAACAACGTAACTTTCGTGGCAGGAGACTTTTTTGAGCCCACATTACCAACCGCTGACTTGTATGTACTGACGCACATTCTTCATGACTGGCGCGAAGAAAAGGTTGAATTATTGTTGACGAATGTTTTTAACAACTTGCCTTCAGGTAGGATTATAGATGTCTATTCATCGGATGCTTGGAAGTTATTATCAATTTTCAACTAAACGCAATAGAATATTTTAAAATTGATATACTGATCTATTTCTTCATAATTTAATTCATGTCTATACACATGGAATACGAATGGAATAACGGAATCTATGCATGATTTATTGCATAATATTCATCGACACTTTTCAACCAATCGGAGCGTACGTAAGATCCTGTTACGTCATCCATAAGTCTGTACTAAAGTAATGCACAGGGACCGGTTGTACGAAGGGTGAATAGCGCTATTCAGCGGATAAATTCTTATCCAGCGGGTAAAATCTATACAAAAAAAATCTATACAGGGGATAACTCTTATATCCGGTGGATAACTTTATCCAACCTTCGTACAACCGGGCCCAGTTCTCGAACAATCAGAGTACGCGTAATATAACAACTATTATAACTTAACGTGAATGATAACTTCCTAATTCACGGGGCCGGTGGTAGCATAATGAAAGCTCTAAAACGTTCTATCAATTTGTCTTTTAGGTGGTGGTATTTTGATAGGAGAATCAGTCTTGTTCGATGACAAATCTGGTCCATTGCATGCTCATTACTCATCGCTTCTCATGCTAGTCGCGTGTGATCAAGGTGCTCGTGAGAGATCTGGGGCTGAGTACAGGCAGATGTTAGAAAAACACGGATTCAAGGACGTCGAGATAAAGTTTACTAATAACATCATCGATGCTGTTTTTGCTATTAAACCATGAAAATAATCAGTATTTGTCGCATGATCCGTTTTTCAATTTTTTTTGTACCAATTATGTTGGCAAGTATAAACTTGAACCTTGTCTATGAAAAAAGTAAAATTTAAGTATCTAAATGTGTAAGGTACTCATATTATTAGTAATATCAATAAAATAATTCAATTACTTTAAAGTTTGTGTAGTCGAGACAATAGGCGAATCTCTTAGATTATTATTTTTACTCGTGCCCAGGCCGTAGGCCGCGGCACGAGTCTAGGTTTACCTTACGTGTTTCCTATCTATCTTCTACGTCGAGAATCTGCAAATTACCCAGATGGCCTTTGCAAGTTTCGTTCAGTCACTTCCAGCTTTTCAAGCCACAGGCACCCCAGGCAATCATTTAGAGCAGCGCGTAACACAGAGTATAAAGCAATATAAAGCAAATGTAAGGGTTCGGGTTCGAAGCCTCATGGAATAAAAAAAAATCCGCCTTATTGTGTAGTAAATATTATCTTTTCATGTGTTTGGACGCTTTTTTCTGGTTTTGAAGCGTTTTAAGCTGGTTTTTTTGTGGCTAGAGCCTCGTAGAGGCCCTAGCCACTATGTCATCGTGCTGTAAGTGAGTAACCACCACAGGAACTTACGGTGGCCCATAAGGGACATCCTACTTTTTGTAGTACTTTTTTGAAAAGGAAATAAAAATTGAGCTATGAAAATTGTCGATTACAAAATTTTAGCGTCTTTTTATCGACAATTTTGAAATCGGCGGAAAGATTGGCGGAAAGATTGGCGGAAAGATTGGCGAAAAGATTGGCGAAAAGATTGGCGGAAAGATTGGCGGAAAGATTGGCGGAAAGATTGGCGAAAAAATTGGCGGAAAGATTGGCGGAAAGATTGGCGGAAAGATTGGCGGAAAGATTGGCGGAAAGATTGGCGGAAAGATTGGCGGAAAGATTGGCGAAAAGATTGGCGGAAAGATTGGCGGAAAGATTGGCGAAAAGATTGGCGGAAAGATTGGCGGAAAGATTGGCGGAAAGATTGGCGGAAAGATTGGCGAAAAAATTGGCGGAAAGATTGGCGGAAAGATTGGCGGAAAATATAAGATATTGGACATGCGGTACGGTGGCCCATAAGGGACATCCTACTTTTTGTAGTACTTTTTTTGAAAAGGAAATAAAATTGAGCTATGAAAATTGTCGATTACAAAATTTTAGCGTCTTTTTATCGACAATTTTGAAATCGGCGAAAAGATTGGCGAAAAGATTGGCGAAAAGATTGGCGGAAAGATTGGCGGAAAGATTGGCGGAAAGATTGGCGAAAAGATTGGCGGAAAGATTTGTGATACAATTTGAAACATTGAGGCTCTACGCATGCGCTTCGATTAATAATTAATAATTAAATAACTCACGATTAATTCATCACGGGACGCCTGGCCAGTTTGAGAGTTTAAAGCAGGAATATAGACTGGAAGGGTTGATGAAATTGGTCTTAACCACTGGATAATTATGAATACCGTAAACAGCGACACCTTAAACGCAAAACGAAATGTTATTTTAGAATTATTGGCTAATAAAAGTGAATCAAAACTACTACATACCTTCATCATGTTGTATTAATCGAAGCGCATGCGTAGAGCCTCAATGTTTCAAATTGTATCACAAATCTTTCCGCCAATCTTTCCGCCAATCTTTTCGCCAATCTTTTCGCCAATCTTTCCGCCAATCTTTCCGCCAATCTTTCCGCCAATCTTTCCGCCAATCTTTTCGCCAATCTTTCCGCCAATCTTTCCGCCAATCTTTCCGCCAATCTTTCCGCCAATCTTTTCGCCAATCTTTCCGCCAATCTTTCCGCCAATCTTTTCGCCAATCTTTCCGTCAATCTTTCCGCCAATCTTTCCGCCAATCTTTCCGCCAATCTTTTCGCCAATCTTTTCGCCAATCTTTCCGCCAATCTTTCCGCCAATCTTTCCGCCAATCTTTCCGCCGATTTCAAAATTGTCGATAAAAAGACGCTAAAATTTTGTAATCGACAATTTTCATAGCTCAATTTTTATTTCCTTTTCAAAAAAGTACTACAAAAAGTAGGATGTCCCTTATGGGCCACCGTAGGAACTCCACGCTCGGCAAAACTTCGGGACCAATTAGCAGTTTGGAATGACCTTCAGCACTGACAAAGAAAAAGACTCGGAACCAATCATCTCTCGAATATTTGCTCGTAAGCGACTGCGCCATTTTTATTTGGCTATTCGTTTGTTTGTTTTGGCTTTTTGTAACGGGTGCCTCTCCCAGTAGCCCAAGTGGAGGCAACATTTGTGTCTAGTTAATGTAAGACCACAGGTATCCCAAGCTCATTTTCTGTGGCCTTCGAACAATAGAGAAATGATAAGACTTTCAGAAAAGCACATCTCAAAACCTTCACAAATGTCCTTTTCCTTAGAGGTCTGCAACATCTAATGATGTGATCGGTGCATTTTAAAGATGAAGATCAATTATGTTTTATGATCACTGCATCCCACGCTAAGCTCAATCTATTCCACCTGGACACGCCGAGTAAACGCACCATTGTGCGTCTATAGTTATAATATAATTCTTCCTCGTTTTTCTCATTTTTAATCTCCTTTTTACTTCCAATCTGTACCTTCATCAGAGCATTGTGAACACTGGCTCAACCTATTCCTGCTAATGGATTTAAATAATCACAGAATAATAAAGCGTGAAATATAGCTTTTCAGTTTGAAAAGAAATAAAAATGATCAGTATTAAGGAAAAACTTAAGAAAATAAAATTTCCCCAAGCATCTGTCTTCAAAAGAAGAAAAACCTTAATGGATTGGTAATACTAGGATCTAAGAAATTTCTAATGTGATTAAGTGCGAGCAACACATGCACATCGATCTATCAACCAGCACGAGTTTGGCTTGTGTAAATTAAACGCTATGAACGACACAGAGATCCAACAATGTCTGGTGGTAGTGGATCCAGTCACATGGCATCCCTCTTTCACCAACCAAGCTTCAAATATATCCAGTATCGTTGTTGTTGTCCTTCAGCTTTTGACCATACCATTCGTCCTATTTCTCAACGTCGTCACTCTCATTATTGTAGCAAAGTTTGAAGCTCTGCAAAAAGAACGCTTCGTTGTCCTGGCCCTTCTTGCTGTCACTGATGTTCTTTCTGGTCTGATCTCCCAGCCTCTTTTAGTTGCTAAAGAACTGTATCATTTATTGAACAACGATGTCAACTGCAGTCTAGATAGTGCTTTCTATGTCAGCTACATGCTTTTTTCAAGTGCATCACTCTGTCAACTAGCAAGCCTCACCTATGAAAGGTACGTTGCCATAACCGATCCGTACGAATACCCAAACCGTATTACTGTACGTAGACTTGTATATGTAGCGATAGCAAACTGGACCATCCATGTTGCCTTAGTAGTGATACTTGGAGCAATATTATCAGCAAAAACTGTCTACATCGCAATTATCCCTATCCTTCTTCTCTTCAGTATTCTGTACTGGTACGTCAAGATCTTTGCAGTTATCCGTAAGCAAAACCGCCAGATGCATCAACATAATGCCAATCACGAATCAAACTCAAGAAACCTTTCAAATCGCAAATCAGCCATTACTGCTGTTATGCTGTTTGCAGTTTTTTCCTTGAGTTATCTACCAAGATTTGTCAATGTGTTTCTTCGAGTACGCTACGGGTCTGCAGTCCGAGGCCCCGCCTATTTCGCCTTCGAATCAACTAGCATTTTTTTCTTACATCTGAACTCACTTTACAGTCCTATTATCTACGGACTTCGCACCAACGAGTTTCGCAGATATTTCTGTCGACTTTTTGGCATCAAGACAAGTAATGACGAAAACCTCAATGCTCCTGGCCCATTTGTATTAAAGGTATCTCCACACAGCCGTAACGAACAACCTCAAGTTTACCCTCAGAGAAGAATGAGAGAACCAGCCTCGCAGCAGAGAGCGGACATGAAACACAAAGATGAAGCAAGTCACGCTGTCGAGTTGTCCGTACTGAATGTGTTACCAGAAAGAAACGAACAGATTGTCGCAAAGAACGACGACGAAGCAATGTGACGAATTGGTTTAATAAAGGATAAAGCATTCACGGTGAATTCGGTTAACCGTAACAAAAAAGAAGAGCCATAAAAGAAATACAAAGAAAACTGGAAAGGAAGAGAAAAGAAAATTAAAACAAAGAAGACAACAAAAGAAAACAACGAAGACAACAAAAGAAAACAACAACAACAACAACAAAACTCATTAAAAACAGAAAATAAAGTGTGCTCACTGTCGAGTTGTCCGTACTGAATGTGTTACCAGCAAGAAACGAACAGATCGTCGCAAAAAACGACGATGAGCAATGTAACGAACTGGTTTAATATATAGCTAATTGCACAAACATTGACCCTTTCAAAACATAGAAGCTGAGACCGAAATAAACATTGGGGAATCTGTTGATTAGATGATTTTAAGGAAGTGCGTGAACGCTGACGTTTCAAAAAGCAACAACTGAAGCAATTTTTTGGTATTACAAACACGATTATGTGGCGAATTCATAGATAAAATATATGAAAATCCAAATAATACTACTGTACCCAGGAGCCAGGATTTCGGTGTCAGCTTCTAGGTTCGATGATTTTGAAAGGGCCAATTTTGTGCAAATTTGTATATATATATATATAAAAAATTTACTTTAAAGAAAGTGCTGCGTACCTGGTCATATTGACTAGTTACTCGTGCACAGCCGTAGGCTGGGGACGAGTCTAGGATTAGCTTTTCGTGTGTCTATCTATATATCGTCGTAGTCAGAAAATGGCATTCCTGACATTCCTTTAGGTCATGGAGTCGAGGCGCCTACATGGTTGTTCACATGGTCATTTGCGTGCGTCACTAATCGATGCCATTTTGAAAAACGAATGAACGATGGGGTTCACTTTTACTTGGATTTCTACTAACTGCATTTGAAAACCAAACTATTACACGCGAATACTACTAACGTTTGTCTCAGCCGTTACGATTGTTCTGACGTCCATGTGGAGTGCAAGTCTGACGCCACGTTGCTTGATGGTACGATTGTACAAATATTACAAGACAGTAAGCTAAGTATTCTATTGTATAGAGTGGATTTCGTATGACTTTGAAAAACCACTGCACACGGCACGGTCACGGCACGGGACGGCCACGGGACGGAACCTCGCCTTCCTTTCTTTTTGACCAATCACAATTTAAGAACACGGTCACACTGTACTGCCTGAACCAAACAAAACACCGACATACGGTACGGTCACGGCACGGTCACGGCACTATAGAAGGGCTCTTTTTAGCTAACCAATCACAATTCCCGAACACCGTCGTGCTTTTGGAGTGATCCAATCAAAACAAGCAAACACGGCACGGCACGGACACGGACACAGCAAGGCACAATCCGTGCCGTAGTTTTTCAAAGTCATACGAAATCCACTCTATATAGAGAATACTTCATGGAAAGTGCGCGCGTACGGTTTTTATTCACGAGTTGTGAAGTATCATAAAACGAGCGAGTGAGTTTTATGATATAAAATAACGAGTGAATAAAAACTGCACAAAGCACTTTCCATGGTGTTTTCTGTTTATTATATGCATATCGAGATTTCTATAAATTTTAGTCATTTTGCTGTGAAAATGGTTTGTTTTTCCATGGTCAAGATTTTTATTTCAAAAAGCACAAAAACCCAACAAAACAAAATTTAAATTGCAAACAAACGTCAAAACAAAACAAAAATAGTATTTATTTGTATCTAAAGTGCATTACAGTGCCAAATTATAATTCTTTTCTGTGTAACTTGGACTTTTTTCTCATTGACAGACGCTTGTTTACAAAACGAGCAAACACAATGCGAAGAATTTGAGTTCATTCAATGTATTCAAAGACAAACGTACAGTCAAATTCACGCCCGTTAAACATGCTTGGTGTTTCAAATGTCCCTCAAAACTTTACCTTGAACTTGATTTATCAGTGTTTTTCTCCGAGCTTTTGTATCAAAAGGGCTCAGTTGGACTAAATTTCCATTCAGTGACTCCGAATCTGCCGGCAGTGAATCCTCCTTCGCTTTTTGCAGCACAGCATGGTTTTAAAAATCCTTTTCCCTATAGAGCTCTTCTTCTGCATGACAGCGATGACTTTTGTGGTAAATAAGCTAATCTACTTGAATTTTTATTGAATAAAGATTAAAAATTGAGCTGCCAACTGAAAATCTTTCCGCGATAAAAAGTGCTGAGAGGAGCCAGTTTGAAGAAAAATTTTCATCAGAAATGAAATCGCTTCTGGTTGGACGTATCGTTTCTCTCACACGTGAAAAAAAAAGCGATACGCGGCTTCTGATTGGACGTATCGTTTTTCTCGCACGTGAAGAAAACGATACGCGCATTGTGATTGGCTGAGAGCAATGAACGAACGAAAATTTACTAAATAAAATTTTAGTGAGCAAATCTCGATATATATATATATAATAAAGTATTCCATATTTCAATCGAGCATTGTTATTGCCGTGTACAAGGTGTATTATCGAATGTGTGTTTGTTTATATCATGCGTTTGCTATATTATGACACAAGAGGAGATAATCATGGAGCGAGATACCTGTAATACAAGTAATACTTGTCTGCAACTATCTGTTATGAACAGTCATTAGCGGAACTTAGATCTCGTTATGCTAAGTTTATTTAGAGGTTAACGCACTCAGCGAGTGAATTATCGGGATTTATCTTCACGAGTTTGCTAACAATGAACGAGAAATTTTAAATACTGCAAGAGGCGTTAGCCGAGTGCAGTATGAAAAAATTTCGAGTTCATTGTTAGTAAACGAGTGAAGATAAAATCCCGATAATTCACGAGCAAAGAGTGCGTTAACCTTTTTATTATTCAATTTGAATACACTGCAGAAGCAGGCTAAAACTGTCAGTCGACATCTAAGATCACTAGAAATCACTCAAAATAGTAAGACTTATTCAAAATTTATTTAATAGCATTTGGTAATTTTAACAATACACAATAAACCTTTCAGAAGAAAACTAGGAGAAAAATACCGTGATACAAGAACTTTAGATTAAAGATAATAAACGAGTTCTCAGAATCCATGTTTACAACTTGCTCGGTAAAATTGAAATCGTCCATAAGTCTTATAAACAAAGAACTCAGACTTTTTTGGATCGTTAAGTGATTCAGCACTGAGTCCTAGAACTCGGTAAGTGAAAGGTCTAGAAAATTGTCGCTGGAGTTTTGGATATAGGTTTAAACTGGCGACTTACGGTTGAAACGCTGCTAAACCTTGGTGCATGAAGCCGGGAAGAAGTAGTTTTCGTTTGTCGACAGCCGAAGGCTGAAGTACTCGTTTGGCGTTTTCTTCGATTCCTGATAAAATTTCTTTACCCCATCTGAGAGAAGTTGCGGGGAAAGGATTTCCAGACTTTCTGTTGGATATTTTTTGGATAGCCAGTCTAAAAAACAAAAATTATAATGATGAATTTGCAAAGCCGGCGAATAGTGTTTTGACAAAAACAACACGTCAAAAACTGAATTTACGGTTTGAATGAAAGTTAGAACTTCGTAAGCTTACCGTTAAAAACAGAGACAGACTTGTGGCGACAGACTTTCTAAACTTTCTATGAGATAGGTTTTGGATAACCAGTCTAAAAGACAGTAAATATTAAGATGAATTTGGAAAGCCGGCGAACTCTGTTTTTAAGCCGTTGAAATATGTTGATCTCAGTAAGCTCCAAAAACTTCAATGAAATTGAGTTTACCTTCAAAACAGGCACGCTAAGCAGTTTTAAGTATGCTTGTTGATCTTCTCTTTTTCGAAAAATCCTCAAATTTACCACCAGGAACATTTTTTCTTTCCAACTATGCGTTATTGCCAGTGCTTTATTCTATTAATACGTCGGTATTAATACGTCGTGACGCGTTGTCACGTCATAACCACGCGTCACGTGGTACAAACTGACCAATCAGAAAATCAGAATTTGTACAGTGTATGAAAATTGAATAATAATAGAGGACAATGTGTCAAACACAAACCTGTTCCAGTCACTGAGCAAGTTAAACGTGTTATGAACAAAAGTAGAACTCTGAGGAGAATTGTACGTAAGTATATTAAAAAAAGTGAACCAATGTCATCTAGGATCCATTGTTTTGTTAATAATAGCATATTGCACTCGCAAATTGTTCACAGCACGTGCAAGTGCGTAGCATAAATTTGCATAGAGTTCCACGCTACATGCATCAGGAACCGGAAATAAGATTAAATTACTTTCTTTGTTTATTTGGTGATGTTTACTGTTAATTAGTTGATATTATTTCCCAAATATTATGCTTGTACTTTTTTTAAAAAAAATCATGTCTCCCCAACCTAAAAACATACAAATATTAGAAGTGAAAGTTCTTCTAATGCGAATTCTTTATTTTCGGCTCCTGATGTGCATGTATGCTACGCACTTGCACGTGCTGTCAACAATTTGCGAGTGCAATATGCTAATTAGCGAGTCGAATGGTTGCCTCAATGCAATGTCAATGCAAGTAGTTTTGAGCTGGCGTTTGGGTCAACATCAGGTTTAAGTTTCGGGTCGTTTTAGTGCTTGTATTTGAATGAGCTGCTGCAATATTGCTGTGTATATAACAAGTAATGCCCTACTAAAACGCCAAGCAAAAATAATCCTGCGTTTTTGAGGTTTTCAAAAACAAGTTCTGATGTACAAGTTGCGGAGAAAATGCCTCACAAGAGGCATGGAAAGAAAAAAATATATTTTGACATCGATCAAGAGTTGAAAGTCGGCTTTTTCATGTAAGGTAAGTGTATATTTTAGCAATATTTCCACAGTGTTCTGGTGGTGTTTTGCGTACTTCGAGTATTTTTTACGCTGTCGTTATGTCCAAGAATAGAAATGCAACATGTGTGGAAACTTTTGTGATTTAAAGAAAATCAAACAGATTAAATCTCCTAAAATCACCCTTTGAAATGTTGTGCATTTTTAGAAATACAGCATGTGTGGAAACTATTGTGATTTAAACAGGCAGATTAAATCTCCTAAAATCACTCTTTGAAATGTTGGGCATTTGTCTGAATTTTTCTATGCAGTTTACCGCTTGTCTGAAGCTGATCAATTTTGCGAGATATTAGAGGAAAACCATTTTTGACGATGTTCGATTTTCGCTGTTTTAAAAACGTTGATCGATTTAATTTTAACACCATTTAAAACTTCATTCTTATCCTCATATTTGATATAGAAACCAAGTCCATAGGTGCGCATTAAGTTGTCCATTACGCCAAATAAAAATGTGCGGTGCAGTCTGAAGAAAACTACTTTAAGTCATCTTAACTGGGCCCAAATTTGCAGTACAATCAATTTGTAATGTAATGAGTTGATTTTCATCAATATTCAAATATGAGGTGTTTAGTCTTCAAGACTCGAACTTCTCGCACACATATGCTCTCCCGAAATAAACTCAGGAACCAATCATTAGCAATCTTACTCAAACTGGAATATATATAATGGTCAACCTTGAAAATCGAATCCAAGTTTTTTTTAATGAGAAATGTCCACGAAACAATAGGCATTCTGCTCTATGATGTGTCCTTGTGTTCGCACTCGGATCTTTTGTTGCTCTATTGAATTAGACAGTCCAATGTGATATTTTCCAATAGACCTTTGTCGAGTTTGTTGATACCCTGGCTCATGGTTAGTCTCGAGGCAAGGTAGATTATTCGAAAATACCAGCGAGAAAAGCAAAGCATTTTCACTAAGAACTATACAGAAATCGATTTTAGTCCCATGGGTCTTTCTTGAAAAGGAGGCTAACCCTATATAAATGCACCTTTTGTCAAGAAGCTTCAGCAGACTCTAGCAAATAAAAACTGGACTATTCAAACAAACACAAGACATCACAATCCAAACTCAAACATGGCTTTTTCGTCACCCATACCTCAGAAAGTCTTGGATATTCTACACGGTTATAACGGTACCCAGTGTCTTCTCACTGCCTGTGAGTTGGGAATCTTTGATGCTTTATCTGCTCAGCCAAAGTCTGCGAAATCGCTGTCGCGTCAGCTGGCTACAAGTGAAGTCGCTACAGCAAGACTTCTGGATGTTTTAACTAGTCTTGAACTGCTAAAAGTCCAACAAAATCAAGATGGGGAGCGTGTATATACAAATAGTCCATTTGCAAACTGCTTGACCTCGGAAAATCCTTTGCACTTTGTAAAACGAGTCACTGCAATCGATTCTCATGAGAGACCACTTTTTCAAAGTCTTACCAGTGCTGTTCGCGAGGGAACAAATAGATGGACACAAGTTTTTAATGTAAGTGGAGAAGAAGTGTTTAAAGATCTCTACCAAAATCAAGATAAAATCATGAACTTTATGGAACTGATGAGAGGATATATCAAGCCAGGTGCTTCAAGTTTTGTTTCCAGTTTTGATTTAAGCCGCTTTAATCACATGTGCGACATAGGAGGTGAGTATAATATATTATCATTAGCCTCCTCCGCAGGCTACTCCTTTCCTTTCCTTTATTGGGTTTCCTGTGGGATCGAACGGGAAGAGCGAAGACTGGAGGCGAGAGTTTAGGAGAAGCGAGGAGGAGGAGTAACTCCTCTTCTCTTTCTTTCTTCCCTCTCCCCCTCCCCCCTTATCCTTTTTTGCTCGCCCCCAGTCTCTCATCTTTGCAACAGGAAGCCCAAGAGAAAGAAAAGGAGTTGCCTGCGGAGGAGGCTATATTATCATATGATTGAGTCAGTTTTCCTTGTTACTAGCAGGACTTTATATTTTCCTACTGATAATGAATTCAAGGTATTTGTAGCAAGTTTGTGTGCTCCCTGCGAGCAGAGTCTTCCAACTTTCTCTCAGAGAGATAGACAGCATTAGCACCTTGCCTCGACTTTTGTATGTGGCAAGTGAAGCGATTCTTGGAAGTCGGCTATTAAACAGTGATTGTTTGATATTTGGGGGTGTTTACATGGCACTAGGATCATCCTAGCTATACATTTACTGCATTCGGTTTACATGAAAATTTTTGTCTTCACTTCGGTTACTAGGATCATCCTACTAAACAGAATACAGTAAATGTATAGCAGGTAGGATGATTCGCCTGCTAGGATGATCCTAGTGCTAGGATCCCAGTGCCATGTAAACACCCCTAAGAATGATCAGACCGGGACTTTTTGGGACTGTTTTTGGTGTGAAAACCTCCGATCCTCAATTAGCCAACAAGTAAGTTAATTTTATCGAGGTTGTTGTACTCTCCATAGGTTGTACGGGTGACATTGCTTATGCAGCTTGTAAACTCTACCCTAACATGAAAATCACAGTCCTGGATCTACCACAAGTAGTCGACTGTGCGTCGCACTTCGCTCCCACGTTGGACGAGTGTCCCAATAAAAACAACGTAACGTTCGTGGCAGGAAACTTTTTTGAGCCCACATTACCAACCGCTGACCTGTACGTACTGACGCACATTCTTCATGACTGGCGCGAATGTTTTTAACAACTTGCCTTCAGGTAGGATCATAGATGTTTATTCATCGAATACTTGGAATTTACCATCAATTTTCAACTAAACGTAATAGAATATTTTAAAATTGATATGTCTATTTTTTATAATTTAATTCGTGTTAAACACTGCAGTGTGGTTATGCTCTCCCAGTTAACCAACAGATTCGGTTTTTGCGAGCTTTTTTACTCCAATAAATGCAAAGACGATGTCAAAATGTGCTGAGAACATAGTACATATAGTACACCTAAGACACAACAATAATGGGATCTATGTATGTTTTGTATTTTGTATAATATTCATCGACATATTTCAACCAATCAGAGCGCACGTAAGATCGTGTTACGTCATCCATGCCTCTGTACAAAAGTAATACACAGTTCTCAAACAATCAGAGTGCGCGTAATATAACTATAACTTAACGTGAATGATAACTTCTTAATTCACGGGGCCAGTGGTAGCATAATGAAAACTCGAAAACATTCTATCAATTTGTCTTTTAGGTGGTGGTATTTTGATAGGAGAATCAGTCTTATTTGATGATAAATCTGGTCCATTGTATGCTCATTACTTGTCGCTTCTCATGCTAGTCGCGTGTGAAGAAGGTGCTCGTGAGAGATCTGGGGCCGAGTACAGGCAATTGTTAGAAAAACATGGATTCAAGGACGTCGAGATAAATTTTACTAATAATAACATCATCGATGCTGTTTTTGCTATTAAACCATGAAAATAATCAGTATTTGTCGCATGATCCGTTTTTTTTCAATGTTTTTTCGTACCAATTATGTGGGCAAGTAAACTTGAACCTTGTCTGTGAAAAATGTAAAAATCTAAATGTGTAAGGTACTCATATTATTAGTAATATCAAAGTAGAGTGCACGCACTTAATCCGTGAAACATAAATAGTACAAAATAGTGCTAAATTATGGTAATTCCTTTGTTTCCCATTGTCTAATCAACACTATTTAGTAGTAATTAGTAGTGTTTGTTTCACGGATTAAGTGCATGCACTCTACCAAGGCTGGCATAAATAAGATAACTAAGTTATAAAGTATATGTAGTCAAGACTATGGACGAAGGTCTTTCATTTGTATTTTGGGTTGTATTTTTTGCGCCCTCCACTTTTTAATTAGTATTTTTGTAATCATTAATAGTATTCGTGTGGAAAATAAAAAACCTTTGAACCTTTTGAACCTTTGAACCTTTTTTTTAATGTATATTCTGTCGTCGAATTGGAGCAGATGCCATTCATATTAGAGAGAGAGACTATCGTAAGATTTGACTGTACTGAAAGACCTAACAGCACTTTGAAGTCAATTCATTCTTGACTGTCAGTAGCAACAACCGCGGAGACGGGGGGCTAAGCCCCTCCACTTTCCGCGCTACCTAGTCAAATGTTCTGTTTAAAAACTTTTTTCATTGGATACACACACACACTTTTGAAGGTGCTCCGAGGTCCCTGGGTAAGGGTAGCTTTGAGCAGAATCAATGGACAAAACGATATGCAAATTCAATTACCACGATACAGTGGCTCGATAATGAGGCAATTAACTCGATAATAAGGGGTAAAGTTACACAGAAAAGTGCAAAGATGAGCAAAGTGGTACACGATCCATTTCATACTTGACTATGACGTTAATAGAAAACGTGCTTTTTTATTTCTTTTGTTTTTCTTCCTGCGATAACAGAGAAAGCCAAAATTTAAACAAAATTTGAAATTCAGTGAATATGTCATGTTATTGAGCATTGTCGTTATCTTTGAGCAAGGCATATTCTAGCTTATCTAGAATTGTTCTCTGCTGTTGAACATCTTTTAGAAGCTGATGTAACCTGAAAAAGTAACAAGAATACTTATGAGAAAATGGCTTTCATTTTAAACTGGTCATGAAAGATGTGCTAGATGTGACAAAGAACTTTTTTCTGAACCAATTTCTATGATAAATGCCTCCGTGTAGACAACCGAGCGGATTTATTTCCATAGAAAAATGTGTTCGTATTACAGGGTTTCATCCATTCCTTCGGGAATCAAACCACAATGAAGCCATATTGGATGAACAAACAAGAGACGCTAATGAAAAATCTTTTGTTGAAGTTCATCCAAGATGGCTGCCATGACGTCACATGCAACCCGGCCCAGCAAAAGCCACATACAAAAGTATCAAGACAAGGCTACGTGCATAAAGCTCAGTCATTCGTAACAAGACAAAAGTTTTAGCACGTAGCCTAGTTCTGAGTCCTTTGTATGTGGCAGGTGAAGCATATGTTTCGTCCTTGTATAAATTACAGAATTTTTTTGGAAGAATTTTTGAAGCCTTCCTAATTCGCCCTGATATCATTCGAACCACCAAAGGAGTCTCTTCAATTCTACAAAGATTCGTCCTTCCTTTACATTTATACAAGAAAAACAGAGACTCCCAATTCCTTTCAATTTGCCGTTCGTTCAACCTGTTTTGAAAACGATGCATACAGAGTTAAGACGTAGTTTACCTATTATCCTGTTCGTCCATTCTACTTGAAAGTTGATTCATTATTCCTTCCATGTTTTCTTTATCTTCTCTTTCTTGGTCTTCTAATATATCCTCATAGTCGTTGGTGGTCTTCCTTAGTCTATTTCCCACAGCCTAGTTGTCATAGCAACCAACAAAATTAAGTCTATGCGTGCAAAGTCAAAGCAACGTCGCAGTTTAACTAAATTGTTTAACAAAATCTACACGAGCAGAATCACAAGCAACGCATGCAGCCCACCCATTTACCAACTAGTTCACAACCCTTGCTCCTTGCAAGGCAGGCATTTCTGTTCTTGGGAAAGCCTTCTATTCTGAGCTCAACCCCGATCCAACCCATAGGGCCTTCTTAGGTAGCTAAGAGTACATGCAAGGATGAGGTCGACACGGAGGTGTAGCCAACGCTTATTTCCAGTACTATTTCCACCACCGCAGATCAAGGGGAGAAAGAATTTGAATCATCGATGCCATGAGTGGCTTATTTAGTGTGCGGCCTTTTAAACGAGAGGTCTTGTGTTCGATCCCCAGTGACTTTGCACAAATTGTTTGGCCTCTCACTATTCCGTGTAGCTTTAATATCCGTAAAACGGAGCACTGGCACAGAGATAGAGAGAAGGGGAGGGGGGCTTAAAGAGCGCACCTTCAACCTCAAATAATCAAATGACTAATGCGAGCTACAAACATAGGATAGGGTCGCTTAACATTCATGTGAGTGATTGGCGTACCTTTAACCTTTGAATAAATCCCTTGGCTTTTCTATTGGGGTATTTCACTATAAACGGCTTGTAGAGGTATCGTAAAATTGCTGCTGGTAGTTGCTGCTCCAGTCCATAAATTGTTTCGATCTGATGATGATAACAGCTTTTGATAATCATCATCGTAATCATTATAACCGATTTAATAGCTTAAGGATATCGATCCTGCTTCTGTTTGTATCCAACTGTTTGTTGGGGGCTACTACTTCATGTATGACTCAATAAAATGGTCCTATACAGTTATTAAACTGTAACTCAATAGAATATCTGTGTGTAACTTGAATAGCGCCATTTCATGAGGTCATACATGAAGTTGTAACCTTGTTGGGAATAGCTCGATTTTCCGGTTTGCGTGAGCATTTAACGGGTTACTACTTCATTCATGGCCTTATGAAATGGCACTATTCAAGTTACACAAAGACTACTTATTCTGACTTAGTGGAATCTTTGTAACTTGACGAGTGCCATTTCATGGGTTCATACATGAAGTAGTAACCCTTTAATTCAAAATAACAGTATTTTAGCGCGAAAACGAGCGACGATCTCGAAAAAGATCGTCGATTTAAACAGCAAAATTAATTAATTAATTAATGTACGAACAGGCCACGAAAAAGTGTTCTTCTTTCTTTGAGTTTTAATTTTTAATTAATTAATTACTTAATTTAATTAATTACTTAATTTAATTAATTAGAAAGAAGAACACTTTTTCGTGGCCTGTTCGTACATCTTCAGTTTTAAAACTACCGGTACCTCTATCTCGAGAAGTTTCAGCTCAGCGTTTTTCTGTACGGCATCGATATCACCAACTGCAAGTCCAATCTTTAACATAATGCAAACAACTTTTTACTAACCCTAGGTAAAATAGGGGATTATTTTCCCTTACTTTCTTAAAGGAAACTTCTATTGCCGTCGAAACAAATTACCTTTAAAATGTTGTATAGCAGGCTTTACTTAGGGTACGTGTGTTCCATTTAGTGGAACCAACTGGCCAGAACGGCCTGATTTCTTAGGACTGATTCCAGCTAGAGCTAGGAATTGACATGTACCTTTTAAGATTTGGCCGTTCTGGCCGGTTGGTTCCACTAAATGGAACACACCCTTAGTTTTATGCTGGTAATCTATACTAGTTTAAGAACTTATTGTAACAAAGAAACATGCTTTATTATTTGTCTTTTTTAACACATACCAAGTACTAGTCATTTTCATGCCTGAATTTTTTGTGTCGCCATCTTGGATCTTATGACGTTTCATGGTTGCTATTTTGTTATATGAAAAAAAGACATCGTTTTTGGACAACAACTGGAACCATAAACAGCAACAACAACAACAACTGTTTATTCTACCCATCCTAGAAAATTACATTATATGATATAAAAAGGTAGACATTTATAATTATAGCAACAGTGAGTACCGCAGCTTAGAATAACTAAAAAGCTAACCGAGCTAAGCTGCGTTATATGAATCAAGACGGCGGCACCCGCGAAATTCAAACACAAAAATGACTAGTTCTGGCGCTCATTAAAATTGTGTATTTTTTCCGAGAAAGATTTTCAATCTACAATCCCGCACAAAATCCTTAGGACTTTTTCCGGCTAGTTAGTAATGTTTTGTTTCGAGTTACTGGGTGTGTTCCCCATCCTTTCCCCTCCCTATATAATGTTGTAAAGTTTGTTTAAGGCTTTGCAACCACAACAGCAACCACTAGGGCTCAAAATTGAAAAGGAGAGAGGGCATCAGGCGATATATATATTCTTTGAGAAATGTTGTTCCGTTCAGCAATCAAAACAAATTACGTTAGAAACGGAGCGAGTCCAAAGAGTTTTGTCCGGAATTGTGGTATAAACACAGGCATCCCAAGCTCATTATCTGTCAACATTACAGATGTACTGAGAAGAGCGGTGGGAGATCTTAAAAAACTGTGAAATAAGGCTTTATTTACGATTATAATAACTTTACAAAGCACATAGAGTGTCATATTAATGTACTCTGTAATTTTATTCGTCAAAAGTCGCATTTTAGACTCCATGCATTTACGTGTAAAGATAATGAGCTTGGGATGCCTGTGGTATAAATTACTAACATTACTTAGATAATTTGTCTCAACAATTGTTTTAAATACTCACTAGTAAGTTCATCAACACGATTGGCAAGAAAATAAGAAAGCAGCCAAAGACCAAAATACTCAAAGCTGGAATGTTATTATCCTGTTCCACCAGAAATCGCGTGTACTCCATTTCACCAACACTCATAGCTATTACTTTAACAGCAGACATCGAAAAATCTTGAAAAGGATGCTAAAGAAACGAATTGATAAGGAATTGTTGAAAATATTTTGTTGATAATCTTTATTGAGGGTAATAACCTACTCGCGTTAAGCGATTTTCAGTAGGGGCCCAAAATAAAATACAAGTAAATAAATAAAAATTAGGATAAAAATAATGAAAAAATATAAAAAATAAAATATACAATAAAAATTATATAATACTCCTAAGCCTTCTAGATTTAAAAATAGGTAAGGACTTAACATTTTTAACTTCAGTATCTAACTTGAATTCATCTATGCACTGATAAATAAATTGTTGTCATTCGGTGGAAGGATGCAAAAGAAATTGATTAAGAAGGAGTCGATAATAAAATCGGTCAGAATTCGGGAAGTAGTCGTTAAGCATTCGGAAAATGCCATAACAATCGATATATAGTCGACAAAATTCCTAAGTAATTCCAAAGAGAATCTGTACCTTAATTTGCACTGTCACGTTGGCATGGGCTCCTTGGCCTCTCATGATTTTTTTAGGCTAAAAGGAAATCAAAAGTAAACGTAAGATATTTACTGTTTAGCGTTACCCTCATATCAAGTTGTACCACAGGAATCCCAAGCTCGATATTAGAAACATCGTTTCAAGTCTGTGTCAGCGATAAAATCCGACATTTTTACTGCGCATGTTCGGAAAATCGTCGGAAAAAATGGCTGCCGACGTTGAAGTTCTTCCAAAGAAACGCTTTTGAGGCTTTGAGGAAAATGTTTCTAGTAGATATCAAGTTATTCAGGTGCAAATTGAGTACATGAAGAATCAAAGGGCCCTATGGCTAACTCGTGGATATATCGTGAATAGATATGTACCTAATAAAAGTAATGTCCCACTGCGTATACTGCTTCATTGACCGAAATGGCCACAGGAAGCCCAAGCAATACATTTTAGTAAAATAACGAGTTTTCATTTGAAGACAAAAATCTCAATAAAACAATAAGAGTCTTTAGCTATAAAAGAAGAAAAAAAAAGTGTCAAAAAAAGTGAAAAAAAAAAAAAAAAAAAATCCCCGTCGGGCCGGGATTTGAACCCGTACTTTACGTTTGTAAAGCCAAGGGAATATCCACTGGACCATCCAGAAGTTGTATGATTTCGTCTGGTGAATTTTGTATATTTATTGTCAGAGTGTGGTTATAAAACAAATGCAAAAATGCTTCTCTCTGTGCTCTGTAGCAAAATGTCGCTATAAAGATAAAAGAAATTACTTTACAAAACACTAAGCCAATAAACTAACTCAATACGCCTTTTTGTTGCTGTTTTCGGCTAGCGGACTCGAGGCACACGGCGGCCCGGACCGACGGCGGCTTTCAAAATGCCGTTTTCGTTTGTTTAACTTATCTACTTTGACTCTTGTGATAATAGAGTACGAACACTAAAAGCTCGGATTACTTTGATGTTGCACTTGAAGAGATTTTTGTCGCTTGATAGCGATGTACAAAGTCTGACTATCGACTGCAGTGCGATATTCTATTGCGTAATTAAGTCATGTCTACACTTGCTTCGGTACTTCGATGGTTTTACTCCTGAAATAGCTTGTACTAATACTAGGAATTTAATGATCTAAAAAGCTTCTTCTTTAAACAACGTCTGTATATATTTTTCGTGTGTATTGGACATGTCTGGGAGTGCTTCTAGTCAATGCTATTTCAAGCTAAATGTAATTGCTGGGAGCGAAGCGAGCAGCAACACTATCCTTGGTGTGGGATTCCTGTGCGATTAATGACGTCACCTTAATATTGATCCGCGAACTCGATTTTTATGTACGGTGGTATGTTCATGGCGAACCTTGACGTCACAGGGATGAATTGGGATTCCTGTGCGATTCCATTCGAGAGGTTTTATGTTTCTCGAAGTATAAAGAAAGTCACAAAATGCTAAGTGATATTTTTTCGAGAGGGCAATGTTCTGTTACGGGTCATTTTGCGTGTTACTGTTCGAATCGAAGCTCGTCTACGGGCCGAATCAATTCAAGCCAAGATAATAAGTATGAAGTGAGGTCGCGCTGAGAATCTCTGCAATATATTTTTTTACAACACTTGATAGTAATCTCGCGATCTGATTGGTTGATTAGAGTGTGTCAATAAGAGGACAGACACACTGCTGACGCGTTTCAGCGCGCGCGCTCGTTCTGTTGCCCCGTTTGAAAAGGGGCATTAACTATAGTTAATATAGTACTAGAGAGAACCAGTGTGAAAAGGAGAATCGCCAAAAACCCACAAAACGCGCACAAATGAGTCCAAAAACCAGCCCAAAAGACTCCAAAAGTTCTAATCTAAATAAGAAAAGAGTCATTTTATTCAAGTTTTCAGAATTTTATCGATTTTTAGCGAGATATTTTTTACTACCAATGGTCTTAATAAAATTGACAAACGACACAGGTAGCCCAAACTAATAATCATCGCGCGCGTAAAACGCCCTAACTAAAACAGAGCTTGGGGTGCCTGTGGACAGACAACTCAAAACCATCTTCAATTTGTTAAGGTTACTCTATGAAAGAAAATTTTATACTTTGTATGTGATGGAATTGTATTTATCATTCGTTTGATCTAAAGCGTCAAATAGTACAGTAGACAACGCGGCATCTTCGACCGTGATGCAACGTACAACTATAGCTTTTAAAATCGGTTAGTTTTATAATCATTGCCAACGCTAGCCGTTTGTGATTGTTTGAAAAATTCCTGAAAATTGCTTTACTCAAAGTGCTAAATATTTTGAACTGTGTGTGTCCAACACTGATCCTGGAGAATTATGTTTTGAAGGTCAACTAGCAGTGTTCGTCACACAACTTACAGGAGATAGACAAGAAACATTTCATATATATCAGAGAAAGCGGTGTACCTTCGTGAGTTTTAGGGGAACAGTTCTGCTAACGTGGATACACCAGCTGTTTTCTGCTCGCAGCACTTCACTTTCTATTAGAAATGGCTAGTATAAATTTTGTCTATAGTCTGATTTCAACATAAATCGTGAAAAGCAAATATCGTTGATCTGTGAATAGTTAGGGAGTCCCGGAATACATAAATGATTGGAAAAGATCGAATAATATGATCAGAAAATTGCCTTACAACATTTCCTGAACTTCGGCTCAGAGCGGCGAGCGGAGTCGAGCAGAAACAGTCTCGTACCCAGACTCTAACGGGTATCTGCTAACGTCTGAGTGAGCGAGTGACATCGAGTCCCCACAATAACTCCTTTCTATGCTTCGCATATCCACGAGTTAAAAACTAGGTACAAATTACATTGTGGAAGTTTAAACATTTTGTCAAGAATTTTCATTTGGCATCGAAAATGTCAATCTTAAAACTCTTGACGAGCCGACGATGTCATTTTTCCGAACATGCGCGGACCTGTTTCACCAGTACCATGAAATATTCGTACTCTAATCTTTTATTAGCAGTCATAAAATCAGCCTCCTTCACGCCTGCAAAATCGCGGTTCTCGTCTCTCTTCTCTAGGAAAGCACAGGAATCCCAGCAGAGTTTCAGCACAGTTCGATGCGTTTACCTGATGAACCGGATAGAGTAGGAGATGAAATAACAGAGCAAAGGCCACCATGAGAATCAGAAAGGTAATAATAACCTATAAGAGAAGGAAAAACCTGGTTATCAAAAGACCACGTCCGAGGTTCTTCTTGATTCCGAAGTTTCTAGAAACCTTGCTTGGTGTATGGCGTAGGTACTTGGTGTATGCAACATCAAGTGTATGCAGCACACACAAATGTCACCAAATACTTACTCTTAGAGCGGAGGACCGCTGATCGTCTGAAAATCAGGCTAGAAGTACAACAACAGAAATCTTTCTCTCTCTTGTAATCAAAAATGGCGCCATTTCTTTGTTTTACTCTTAATTGGAAGCCTCGTTATCAAGAAGAATATTTGAGATCTTGGACGTGTTGTCCATTAGCTTCAATCATTATTGCGATATAAAAATAAAGATGAAACACAAGCCATATGCAGACTTAGACCCAGTCCACTTAAAGAGAGTGTAACCTATCTTAGGCCGTGTTTGCACTTGAGTGTTGACAAGAGGCCATAATACTAAGAGAGCGAAACTCACCGAGTGATGTCTGCGCGAAGTGCGTGGCGCTTAAGGTTATTTTTAGTAACAGGAAGTTGACGCCATATCGAGCGCGCAAGACCCTTAAACAATGGAACTTGATTTTTACGCACACGGATACAAACCTTCCCTGCTAGCAGAGTCTCTGTCGTTACGGTCCTGCAATGAAAATTGAGAGACTCTGCCGATCTAAGCCGTTTTCTTTGATACACCGCCGTCCACAACCATGGACGAAGCAAACCGGTTTTGAAACTGGTTTTAAACAGAAATACGTAGTAGGAGTAGTAGTAGGCAAACGTTTTAGCGCGAAAGCCACGGCGACGTCAGAGAAATGACTTCAGGGTTGCTAGGTTACCAACGCGCATGCTCAACAAAGAAAACGGCTTGGATCGGCAGATTCTCTCAATTTGCATTGCAGGACCGTAACGAGAGAGACTCTGCTAGCAGGGAAATACAAACCGCTTCACCTCCGGCACTCAAATTTCATTGTTTGCGCGCGCGATGGTGTCAAGTTCCCGTTACTAAAATAACCTTAAGCGCCAAGCGCATCGCGCAGACATCAATACCAGTTTCGCTCTCTATGTATTATGGTCTCTTAGTGTTGAATAGGTTACTTGAATTTTAGGAATTGTCAAGAAATGTCTAGCAATGTTTTCTAACCGTGGTAGCACACTCCAGTCTAATCAGTCTTAGCGTCTATTAATTAATTTGAGATCAAAACTGCTAATGAGCAACATATAACAGAGTCTGTGTTACTTTAAAATTGAGCTTATGTCACTACTGCTAACCAAACAGGATTCAAGAGACAAGAACTCATTTGCTCCAAACCTCATTTATAACATTGCTTTTCGCGCTCATAAAGCCTTACTAAAACGTCCTTTTGCAAATAGCAGACTCACTACAATCTTTAGTAAGACCACGAAATAATTGAGTACTTGGATTTATTACAATGGTGCATGTATTTTTATACAGGAGTTTTTGTGTTAGTAAAGACGCGGATTGCACTGCTAGCTTGTCTTACCTTTACAAATGACTTCAAGACGCCAAACAACATCGTAACATAAATCCCTGAATTGAAGATCCTTTACAACAAATAAAGACTAAAGGTAAAAGATTATACAATAGAGTCTCTCCTTACGTACACCTCTATAATACGGACACCTCTCTATAACGGACAGCTGGAATCACCATACATTTTTTATGAAACCACTATAAAATGGACACCTATTTATTACGGACACTTTTCAAGCCGTTTGGTGTCCGCTTTAAAGAGGTTCCCTTGTATTTGATGTCACTCTCGAAATAACCTTCCCTCTATAAGAAAAATCAATATCGTATTTATGATCCATTTGTACTAAAATTAAAAGGAAGCACTGTTAATAAGTAATAAATTACAAGGTCTGTGTATGTTGTTTGGGCTGAAAAGTGTAAACGAAGCTTGGAAGTTGTATAGGATTTCAGTGCATTAAAAAGCTTAGAGTATGAAGTTACTAGTAGCAGTTCAAAAATGTGTCGGAAAAGTGAAAAAAGCGATGCAGTGTGCAAATAATGTTGCGTGCTCAGGGGTCTACAATCCTTGCAAAAATTAGTTGGCACGATGTGAATTTGACGGATATTCTTAAAAATGTAAACTTTGTGGCTGTAAGGAGCAGGGATGGCACAGTTGGTTAGTGCGCGGCCTTCGGTGCGAGAGGTCCCTAGTTCGATCCCCAGATCTCACATTCTTGTTTCGACTTCTTTCCATTCCGTATAGCTTTAATTAGCTTTAAATACCCTTAAAACGGAGCACTGATGGAAAGAGGGGGGTAAAGAGCGCACCGTTGGCTTCCTGGGAGACCAGTGTTCAGCTGAAGGAACTACCGACGTTAAATATAGTGCTTTACCTTTACCTTTTACTTTTGGACCCCCCTCCCCCCCCGTTCAATGTTGCTGCTAGCTAAAAGGTATGTCGGACTGATTGCCAAGTGGTAGGTGTCGGGATTTTCACAGCAACATTGAACAGCGGGGAGAGGGGGAGCCAATTTCATTACCGTCCACTGTGCGCGCGCGAGGGCGCGCGCACTCCGACAAAATCGTGCCAACAATTCTGGCAATGATTGTAGTTGGCATGTTAGAGCGCGGCTTTCTAAGCGGAAGGTCTGCGCTTCATCTGATGTCGTAATGATATATATCACAGTAATCGATGTCAGTAAGCGATCAGACCAAGCATAAGTTCAAAACTTGCATTGCTTTCGTTTAATCGGGACCTAAAACGTTTTTGGCCTCAATCAAGCGAAAGCGCGACTCGATGCAAGTTTTTACCCTTACCTCCCCCAAGGAGATGATAATAATAATAAGCTTTACTCACGTTTGTAAATAGAAAAGTACAGCAAAGTAGTTTAAAAGAAGAGCAATAATTCCCCAAGTAAACCTGAACTCCAAGTTCCCTATGAGTGATCCAACAAACGACGCCATTAGACAAGAACCAAGTGTGCTCAAATCTATCGCTGTATATTTGTCAAAGTAATTCCACCTCTGAAGAATTAAACAGATAAAAGTATTCTCAAAACAATGATTAAGATAATAAGACATAAAAAGGATGGTGTGTTGAGAAGCAAGTGTGGATTAAGGCCCGGACATGCGATGCATTTTTTTGGCTTGCAACTTTTATTCCCATATTACGTGCAACACAGCGTTTCACTGTGTTCCCAACCTTGCGCAAAAGTTGCATGTATTACTGAATTCTTTTCTGCAACGTAGCGCGCAACATTGAAGTAGTGAACACCTGGTGCATCTCTTTGTTGCATGCAATGTTGCAGAAAACAATGTATGTGTTTTGTTATGAGCCTTTAGCTGGTTAAGCAAACCGCGAAAACCAAGAGACCATAATACTAAGCGAGCGAAACTGGTATATTGTCTGTGCCATGTGCTTGACGCTTAAGGTTATTTTAGTAACAAGAAGTTGACGCCATCGCGCGCGCACACAATAAAATTTGATTGCCAGAGGATTGATTGCGGTTTGCATCTGCGCGCGCGCGTTTTGCACATTTGTGTGATAAATGCAGTATTGAATCGGCTTGTTCTTACGTTATGTCGCTAGTATTATTAACAAATAGAACAGCTTTTTCCGTGCTCCGTTCAGAAATAACACGCAGGAAGTGACGAGAGCTTGAAAAAAGTGTAAGGAGAGCACGAGCCGCAGTGCTCTCGGCACTTCCTGAGTGCTTTTTTATGAAAGGAGCACGGAAAAGATGTTCTATTTGTTTTAGTATATATATTTTAAGTAAATATTCAAGGGAAAAGTTCGATTTTCTCTGTACAAAAATTCAAAAAATGCGCGCGCGCGCGCGACCGAGCGCGCGCTGCTGACATCAGAACTGTGCTCCGTTCTCTCATAATTAAGCACACCTTTCAGCCAATCAGAGCGCGCATATCGACAAACGTTTTTAATACATATAATATACTATACACTTTTCTTACCTCTTTAAAGAGGCGAAACACGTGGGCTAACAGAAAACTTCCAGAAAATGTGCCCACTATTTTAGAGAGCATTTCCATTGTATTTTTATCACAGAAAAGATACTGAAAAAGAGAAAGATTTTAAACAGCATTTTATGATATTAACAATAGCATAATCAATTAGTTTTGGTTCCTCAACGATTCGTTTAAGGTACGTTAACATAGGCGATTACGTTGCACGCTATAAATCATTGTTTCAGAAGTTTAGAAATAATTTTTTTTCATCGTTGAAGAAAACATTTAGGAATTAGGACTCTTCTGATTTACCGCGCAAGATCCCTAGCTCTCTTTTTCGGTACCAGACCACGAAATTGTTTTTGATGCAAGAAATAAAATTTACGACTAACATTTTTTAAGGCTAACGGTTAACAATTTTTCGTATTTACGCCGTTACGGCGAAATGTTTGGCCGTCTTAAGCTAACTCCATGGTTAACCAGGGGTGGAATGCAGGGGGTGTCCATAGATGCACCGGACATCCCATAGCGCCATACGAGATGACGTCATCATATTCCATTATTAGGAGGCCGCCATCTTGGATGTGACGTCATCTCTCAAGAGGCCTAATTGGGACACCCCCTTTGCAAAATCCTGGATCCGCCCCTGTTAACCCCATTGAGACCCTATTAGTACATGACTCTTTTATATCCCGGTTGACGTGAAGCGACGAAATCATCAATCTATAAACGCATATCAAAGAAAGCTGTTCATTTCACGTGGTTGTGTACATACTTACTTTATCGTCGATAACTTTTTTACCGTTGTGTAGGTCAAGTTGTCCAAAACAAAGCATGTACAACGTCATGGTCACCACAAACATTACATAAAGTAGAAATCCACTCATTGTCATATATATGGCGAAGGAATACCTGGGAAACCAAAACATTAACCGTCTTGTACGCTTTTACAAGGAGCAAGGATGGCACAGTTGGTTAGTGCGCGGCCTTCGGTGCAAGAGGTTCAGAGTTCGATCCCCGGATCTCACATCCTTATTTCAACTTCTTTCCTTTCTGTGTAGCTTCAAGTAGCTTTAAATACCCTTAAAACGGAGCACTGATGGAGAGAGGGGAGTGAAATGAGCGCACCGTCGACCTCAAGTTTATCAGTTACTCAAATTACTGTCACGAGTTATCGACGTAAAATATTGTCGCTTTACTTTACTTTACTTTAAGCTTGAACTATACTACATCCTTTTCGTCTCAGCTTCTAGGTTCGATGATTTTGAAAGGGTCCATGTCTGTGCAAATAGCTATAGTCATGTTGCACTATCCGTAATAGTACTCTTTTATTCAAACTGTCCGAAACGTTTAGAGTTATATGTTGCCTCGATTTCTCGGAGCAAAGAGCAAGCATGGCACAGTTGGTTAGTGCGCGGCCTTCGGTGCGAGAGGTCCGGAGTTCGATTCACAGTGACTTCACATCCTTGTTTCAACTTCTCTCCTTTCCGTGTAGCTTTAATTGGCTTTAAATACCCTTAAAACGGAGCACTGATGGAGAGAGGGGGGTAGAGGGCGCACCTTCGAAAGCTCAACACGAGCCCCTGGCTCGGGAGAATTGGGCAACCGCTCCTCGCTCTTCGAAGTAAAATAAATGAACCTTTTTATACCTTTTCGTAAGATAACCAAAGCTTTAAGCATAAACCCGTAGAAAACTAGAATATTTGTTTCGTGTATATTTTCTGTCTTTCGAAAAGCTGTTTCAAAATTTTAAAGAACATACTAAGACGCAATCGAAGCTGATATTGTCAACAGAGCTCCAAACTGACCTATATTATTACTAACATTTGCAAAAGTGCTTAAGATAATGGGTTAGTGTGCCCAGATTATGCTGCGCTATAGGGGTGTCGTATAATTGAACTTTGGATAACATTAGATGCATAAGCACTTTGAGCTAATTGCGAATTTCACACGAGAGTTCACGCCACGACATATGTACTTGCAACGAAAATACGCTGCAGAATTTGTGGTATTGCGAAAACAGTGACGCTGATATTCGAGTACGTCGATACTGCACGGTTTTTGTGGTCACTCCCAATGCAGCATTACTTTTACTGTCGTACAAGAATCCGTAGAATAACTGTTTTTACAACACTTGATACTAATCTCGCAATCTGATTGGTTGATTAGAGTTTATCAATAAGAGGACAGACACACTGCTGACGCGTTTCGGCGCGTGCGCTCGTTCTGTTGCCCCGTTTGATAAAGATGTTTTAACTTTTATCTGAAATAATTGTTGTAAAAAACGCTGCGCTCGTGATTCCACTTGAGTTTTGAACATTTTACGACATCAAGAGTGTGTCATGTCAATAAGACAGACAACTCAAAACCATCTTCAATTTGTTAAATTTCGTTTGCTGTACACAGCATTCTTAAACGTTAACATTTGCCATTACAGAGATAAAGCATCACATACACGGAAAACGGCAGACGTCTGAGAGGATCACGTGACCTGCTTTTTCGCATCTGGCCCTGCCGCATTAACAAGAGGGAGAGTCATTTTACACGTGCATCGCCAGGAGTGAAAAAGTACGTTGCGTGATCCTCTGCCGTTTGCCATTTCCCGTGTACATGATGCTTTTACGTTGATGTTTAACGTAAGATTTCAATGTAACGTTTATCGGCGTTAAAATCTGTTAGGGGTGGTTAGACCTGCAACTAACGTTTGCGGAATTCTAAAACTGCTGCACGCGACTTCGTTGTGTGTCGGAAATTAAAAAAACGATCCAAATGTTTAAGTTGCAAAAACGGGAATTAAAACAACCCGTTCTTGTCTAGATAGTAACTTACCATTTTATCCTAATTAGTTCTCTTGTCAAAGGATGAAACAGTAATTCTCTTCTCTCAGTTTTTTTCATGCTCTTGGAAAACAAACCAAAATGAAAGCGTGTGATTGGTCAGTTTAGTCACGTGATACAAGTATCTCTCCCATGATTGGTTAATTAAGTACCTCAGGTCCAAAGTAAATATAACTGTTTTTATTTGTTCTTTCATCTGGGTGAACATTTAGAAATTCAAAGTTGTAGGTCACCTAAAAAAAAATTCACTTCACTTTAGACGTTTTGTTGGCCGCTGTTTACGTGAAAAACAAGAGATTAGCATAAGAGTGTCGTTTGTTTGTTTATCTGTTTGTTTATCTATTTGCTCATCTGGTTGTTTGGTTGGTTGGTTGGTTGGTTGGTTGGTATAGACATGAAAGTAGTACGTGGTCAGTAATATCTCATTCTTACCGAATAATTTTCGTCCGTTGACGCATGATTCGATGAGACAATACACTTGTCCATGGCTACTTTGGCGACATCTGGAAACTTCTCAATCAAGCCTTTCATACACGTGAAACCATCAGAACCTTTGATCTTGAGAATCTCTTTCCACCTTCAAAATGAGTCAAATTCATGAATCTAAAAAACATTCAGAGCGTGTCGTGTCGAATGCTTTTCACGGCTATAGTCATAGAAAATCCTTTTTAAGAGGCGCAGAATCCTATCACGCCCAAAGAGCCTGTTAGCTAATCAGGCCAGGGAACTTGATGAATTGTGCTGTAAGAGTGGACGTTACAGTATGTAGCCTTGTGACGTCACATAATGTAGCCTTGTGACGTAACAGGTTTTTGATGACGTCATGGTATATGTACCTACGACAACCATATCTCCACCTTGAGCACCCAAATTTCGAATCAAAACTTGATCGGCCACAACATGTTTTTATCCCTATATTGATGTTAATTATTTTTGAGTTTTCAACAATATTAATGTTCCTGGCCATCAAAATGCTTCTTTTAAAGCATGGGAGCTACAATAATGTTCACACTCGTTCTCTTGCATATATGGGCATGATTTTCATAAGTAACCAGGAGCCCATGACCTAACCGTTTTTCTTGCATTAACTTCATGCATCAACTTCATTAACTTCCTTCCGTCCCTCTCCAATAGACCTAATCGGCTAATGCGTTGCTATGTACGTTTCCACCCAATTCAAAACCTCTGGGAATAAGAACTTTTGTTCCATTGCGTTTTCACGTGCTATGCAAATACAAAAGACAAAGAATCTTATTCCCAAAACATTTGAATTAGGTGGAAACGTACATAGCAACGCGTTAGCCGATTGGCTCTATTCAGTGTTGTTTGGACAAGAACGCCTTGACAGTTGAACCATCACGACAAAACATTGGATGGGAGGGGGAATGGGGAATAAAAATGATATTGATATAACCGTCATTTTTGTTCCCAATAAGCGTAATGATGTCGTCCTAAATTGCATCTCTAATAGCCCACTTTCGATATATGGTTGAGTTACCGCACACAAAGGAATCAATACGAGGCTCCGGGGAATAATGCTTAGTAGTGAGTAACAAAACAATTGTTGAATCGCGCACCACTAAGCATTATTCCCCAGAGCCTCGAACTGATTCTTTTGTGTGTGGCATCTCAACCATATATCGAAAGTGGGCTATTGTAGTCCCTCTTATATAATGGACTCGTGCATGGTTGTGTTATACCTTTTATGTTTGACCATTTCCATACACACTTCTTCTTTTCCAGTACAGATAGCCGCACTGAGGCATCCAAGACCAAAGGGTGAATCATTATCAATACGAGCTTCTCTATCAAGCAGTATTTTAATGGCTGCTATGTTACCATGAAATGACGCCACGTCCAGCGCAGCGCACTGCAAAAAAGGTAACTCCTATTTATTCCTACTTTCCTTACACACGATTTAAGGCCCAGGCACACTAGGCAACTTTTATAGCAACTTTTTTCTGCAATATTGCGAGCAATACGGAGTTGCACCCTATGATATCCCTGCAACAGTTGCGCGCAACAAGATCGATTTTGTATTTCTGCAACGTTCTCTGAAACGTGCGCAGTTAAACACTGCAGGGCTGGACACACGGTGCAACTGTATTGCGCGCATTGTTGCAGCGTGTGTCAGGGTATTTAGTTTTCCTTGCAATTTTGTGCGCAACAAAATGGTTTTGGGTTGTGGTGTTACACGATACAACGTCTCCTGCAATGGCTTGAAAACAAACCAAACTCTGTTTACAAAGGGTTAGTTATAATTACAAGATAAAGCCTGAAATACAATGCAAACGGGCATCATTATTGCTTTGCTACGTGATACATTTGGTTGCACGTATCGTTGCAGAAGAAGAACTCGATTTTTACTTTTGCAATAGACCATTTCACAGTTCTCGTCGTTCAACCTCAACCGACTACAGCCCATGGTAATGTAAGGAATGCACACATCAACAATCAATCAAAACACTTTAAAATCCCACGGGCTGCAGTCAAATTCTAAAGAATATACTACACGCTGTCGAGACTGAGATTGAACGACGAGAACCGTGAGATGGTCTATTATTGTGGGCATAAGTTACATGGCTGGACACAACCAGATTCAGGATATGATATGATGCGAACGATAGTGCAGAAGTAAGGCAACGTTCTTCTTGTGTTTTCCTTTTGTGTCCCTAAGTTCTTCTCTCTAACGAAATGCAGAAAATAGCTTCTTCATCCAACTTCTTCAAATTGTTCTTCGTCCAAGACACACTGTCTCAAACAGCGCATCTGGATGCTTAATTCGTCTCATTCTGCCTGTCTTTATATGGGGTAGACTCAAAGACGCAATGAGCGATTTAAATGCAGTGAGTGATTTAGTATTAGGGAGTGATAAACACAATGAGTGATTTAGTATGTAGCGGAGAGTGCATAGCTCATTGCACAAACATTGACCTACCAAAATGAACATCGGGAAATCTCTTGATGATTTTAATGAAGCGTGAGCAGATTCACAATCAAGAAGCGACATTCGGCGCATTCGCAAGATAAAATATGTGAAAATCATTTATTACTAGTGTACCCAATAGGGTGCAAACACTAAAGGCGTGCAGCATAAATAGTACTAAATAATGCTAATTTATGCAAATTCTATTGTTTAATTAGCACTATTTAGTACTAAATAATGCAAAGTATTGTACGCTTTTAGTACTTTTACTCTGTCCATTTTGGTCTAAGCTTCTTTGTTCAATGATTTTGATAGGGTCAATGTTAATGCACTTAGCTATAAAAACGGTCTTGCCTTACCCTATTCTTACTAAAATCATCAATATTAGCACAGTTGTCTAACAGTAGTTTTATTGCTTCAGCACTACCAACAGGCGCCATGGCCAGCAAAGGAGTTAGACGGTCATCATCTCTGAAATGAAATTTCAAGTAAAAGGTTAGAATCTATAAAACTATTGAGCTCTGTTGTCCCATACCGTTTCCTCTTCAAAAGGGACCTTCAATCCTTGCCAAAATTACTTAGCATGACAAAATTTTGATATTCACTTTAAGCATCGAACTTTTTTAACATGAACCATTGGTCACTGATTAAAACACCAATCATGCCAACAATTTTGACAAGGACTGTATCTTGAGGACCAAAAGGCAACAATTAACTCTTCGCTCTAGCGGAATTCCTGCACTTAGAGTAACATGTACAGGCGGGAACAATTCGTGAGAAACGGCGAAGTTCGAGTATAGTATGGGTTTCTAAGGTATATGCGATCATGATCAGTATCCTGAAACAGCACTACTTTACGTAATGTAGACTCGTAGTTTTGAGAAACGTGCTTCTCGCGTTACTTCCTTAATTGTTTGGGGAACATTGAAGAGAGGAGGAGGATAAGGAAGGGACAGGAACGCCGTTCCTCTCTTCCCCTTTGTCCCTGTTTTTGTCGGTAATTTTCACACAGCAACCCCAAATCTTCAATAAGCTCCGAAACTCACAAGAACCTCTGCTTTGCATATTACACACCCATTCTCGTACCCAGAACACCTCGGTTGTGATGAAGGGGAGGTACGATAACCGAGGTGCTCTGGGTACGAGAATGATCACACACCAGTAAAATTGAAGCACATGTTCATACCGCAAGGTTCCTCATTCAATACAAAGGTGATCTGGATATGAAAATGAATCTAAATACAAGTGTGTATGCTAAAAGTTTGACTGCATTAAACCTCTCTAATCATGTTTGTGAATTACCTTGCATTTACGCGTGCTCCATTTTCGACCAAAAACTTGATAATTTCAGTCCTGTTCTCCAATGCAGCATAATACAATGGTGTACGAAATCTATTGTCTTTAGCATGAATGGAATCGCGGTCGACGGCTACCAGCGCTTTGAAACAACCTAAATCACCGCCTCTGTAGTAAAGTAATAAAATTATCTCTTAATAAATTAGTTCGTTTTAGAAACGAAAAATGCAATAGAAATGAATCAACTGTAAGGTGGACATATTTGGAAGTTCGTTAGCTAATGGTAAAAAAGAGCGGGAAACTTAATGACTTCCGGAAAATGGTACACGCGTCTACCGGAAGAACCGAAAAGAGCGGGAAAAGTGGATTATCTTTATCGAAAGACCGAGTTTTCCGGAACTTTCCTATCAGAACGACACATACCATTAGTTTTTCCTACGCCGGATTTTTCTCGGTTTTTGCAGAGTCTATTCACCTCGTGTGTACTGCAAGTTTACGTGAAACAAATTGTGTTGCGGGGACAAAAACAAAGTCTCGTGGATTCAAACAGAAACCCACAATTCAAACTGGTTTGACTTCACTCAGTACTACACACGAGGGGACTGTCCCCTACAACATGTCCCCTAGTAGAGAAGCATGCATTCTGTACTGGGCCTGATTTGGCGTTAACCCACTTTCGAACAACTGGGCTCTGCTGTACATTTTAGTAACTTCGCATGAACAACACAATTTGTAATTAAGTGTTCAGCAATCGTAGTAAGAGCGTAGTTTTATGGGGACCGGCTGAAATACTGTGTGAAATCTGTCAGGCTGGATTATGTTGCTGTTGTTTTGGACCAGTGAACTGTGTTCTTTCTAGAAGACATCCATCTAAGACTGAAAGGTGTCCATTGGGATAAAACTCTTTGTATTTTCAACTTACTCCGCAGCGTAATGTAAGGGTATCTTCTCCTCCTCGTCCATAGCGGTGACATCTGCTCCAAAATGTAACAATTTTAAGATCATCTGTAAATCAAACATGAACGACGTTGAGTCTAATAAATATTTTTCGATTTTGAGCTTTTCTGTGCAAAATATTGAGCTTGAGCTTTTACTCTTGAACATTTACTAATTTTCACACTAGCACTGAAAGAGACATTCTGTTATTGCTCTAGTGGATCCCCTCAACCAGTAGTTGAAATTGCCAAAAAGAGCTCTCTACAGTCAACTTTAACCTTCGGACAACCCGCTATTACGGACACCCCGCTATTACGGACACCCCGCTATTACGGACACCCCGGTATTACGGACACTCTGTATAACAGACAGAAGCGAAATCTCCGGCCGAAACTCCAAAAAAATGTATGGAAAGACCTTTCGCTATTACAAAATTACGAACACTTCACTTTTGCTGTTTCACACCTGTATTTTTGTTGTTCTGTTCTTGTTAAAACGGACAACTTGGGCAACTGTATGCCCGATGTCTTGGAATGTTCAATATTTTGAGCTATATTGTGTGATTATGTATCAAACTAAATGTGTACTACAAATTAAAAGAAACTTGAAACGTCGTATGTGACAATTGGGTCATTTTCATCACACCTCGCTCTAGCGGACTCTTACTATTACGGACACCAAATGACGGTCCCGAGGGTGTCCCCTAAAACGAGAGTTGCTTGACTGTAATTGGTTTAAATTAGATGTCACACGACAGTCATAGAATATATGAGGTCTTACCTTAAGATTTCGATTGATAGCAGCAAAGTGTAAAGGTGTAGAGTCCAATCTATCACGACTATTAACGAGGAGATGTCCACCGTGCTGTTATAAGACAACAAACCATAATTACTGTTCACTGTCATTTGATAGATTTCAGTTTATCGGAAAGAGAAGCTGAAAACTTCGACAGGTGTTTTGGTTCCATAGTTTATCGCTATGTTACGATTTGTAGTTATGCAATTTAGACTTTGAAAAACTGGAAAAATGATTTACGGTAGCAAATTGTAGACATTTTTAGGCCGCTTACATTGGGTTGACGTTTTTTTTGGTTGTCAAGCATCTCCATTGTCAGTTTTTTTTCTGAACTTGTGAAACTTGCTATGAATTTTTCTTTAATTAGGTTTTTGACCACGACGCATTTTGCGGTCAAACAGCGGGGGTGCGCTTCAAACAAAACCCAGTTGAGCCACTTTAACAATTAGACCACAAGGACGAATGGACTAATGAATCGTTGTCCATAAGGCCGAGAGGTGTAATTGTTTTAGTATAAACCTACTAATCGGCCAAATAAAGGATGTAAATTCTCGTTAAAATCCTGAGAAATCGACGCAGTTCAACGTTTTGATCCGCCATATTGTTTTCGCTACTAGTAAGCTATCACAAATTAGACCTCTAGTAGCTAGGGTAGCCAATCAGAATGCAGGATGTGTGATAGACCGTTGGTAGGTTTATACTAATAGTTATTAGCTACATAAATGACAATGTCTATCACACAATATGATTGATCGACAATTTGGAGATATTGGCTGAAAATATCGGGGCGATTTTTAATGAGCTTGTGAATTTTATAAAATCTTCTGAGGGCTAAATCAAACAGAGGTAATTGTTGCAGAAAGTTAAGTCAAAGACTAAAAGTTATAGAGATAGGTAACGAACCGAAATTGAAGGGCTACCAGGGCCTGGTTGTCCGAAAGCCGATTAGCGCTAATCCGGGGTTAACTCTAAAGAAAACATTTGAAGTTAATCTTGGGTTAACGCTAATCCACTTTCGAAAAAGCGGGCCCAGAACTATAAGAATAACTAAAAGACAGTCTGGTGTGTAGCCAAATGTATGTGCGAAAATAGTCGGGACAATCTCCTTTATTTAAAGTGGATATCACACTAGCTCCAAGTTAACAGTATCCATTCCACAGTATGTGAATATATAACTGGTGCAATATTTCCTCATTTAAGCTGTATGCCCATTAGTTATCAAGGATTTATGATAATTAGATGACATCATCTTAAAAATTTGCAATATTTGGTTTACGCTTTAGACGTCGCTTTATACTGATATCCAATATCGTTTATATACAAACAAAATAAAACTTTGATGTCGGTTTAAAGTGGTACGACGATGACTTGAAACTCGGTTGAACGTATCTATATGGCTCCTATAATCACACAGCAACATATTTTATTTATATTCAAAAGAGACAGATCAAAATTATCAAGTATTTTAGCATCCAAATTGTGAGTAAATGACGTCATTTACTCAAACCTATTGTTTTCTTGGCTTTTAAATTCACTTTTTTGGTGATAATGAGCTTAAAAGGCAGAATTTTTGGGAAAGTAATTCTTCATATGCATTTATTGTCATCACTGGGTTACTTCAACTAGGAATAATTCATTTCCAATTTTAACCGATTTTGATCGTCGTCCCCCCTTAAGTGTGATATCCACTTTAAGACTAGGCTCGTAATAGTCGTGTGAACGGAACTCTAAGCTTATGTCAAGTAAGAGACAGACGGTCTCCCTTAACAATTAACCACTTGGTAGTTCCATTAAAATGTCAGTGCAAATTTTAAGATTAATTACAAACGCTTCTAAATGTCAGTTTAGTTTGTTGGGATATATCAATTAAAGATATTTCCAAGTTGACGATTTTGTCTCTCTAACATATAGAAAGTTTATTCTGACTTTCGTTCAACCACAATGTTAATATCTCCTCTTAGTTGTCACGAAAGCGAAGAATAAAAGTGCTTGATAGTATTCTTTCTAGTATTTTTTATACTAGCTCTTTATCTCCTCAATAGGCTACTGTTTTCTGATTGGTATTAAAACGTTGTTAAGAGTCTCTTTTAGACAACTTTACTTTTTTGTGCTACAACTAAAAAATGCTACCGCAAATCTTTTTTTTCTGACCCGCGAGTCTGGTTCTGTTGTTGCAAAGAATTATAGAGCGCATGCAAGAAGAGAATGAATTTACAACTTCAAGCAGAAGATCAGGCGCTTTCTCGTTACTACTGTACACCGGCTACGTATAAACATGCTGCAGACAGGGGGAAACCGTTGATTAATGATTTTAAAGAAGCCCATGTAAGTGGACTTTTCAAATAGCGTTTGAGACAAATTCTTGGTATTCCAAAGACGATTATTATATGTAGCGAAGTCACAGATAAAACACATGAAAATCCATATATTACTAGTCTATCCAGAAGCCATTTAGGTCTCAGCTTCTAGGATTCCTAAATCTTTCTTTACACTCTTCCATCAAATATTTGGCTATTCATATGTAAATCAATTAGAAATCAATAGTGTTTTGCGGTCTTGGAATGACCTATTACCTATCGCCTATCGCTCTTAGCGGTGACAACCTTTTTTGAAATAGGTGTATATAGAATTTCTGATGCTTTTGTCACAAAGGATCATGGGGCATGTAAACGAAGAGAATACATATATACAACCTCTAGTAGAATATCAAGCGTTTCCTCGTTATCACTGTAAACAGCTACATGTAAGCAGGTCCTGTGGCTTGAATCTCTGACATCTATTGACGACCCGCGTCTTAATAGCAGTTTAATGACCCCAGCATGTCCTCTTTTAACGGCACACATTAGAGGCGTTGGCTCGTCTGGTCCCGCCTCGAGGTTCGCTCCCTATAAATGTACATGGGAAAGTTAAAATGTATACTGTAGTTCGATACACTGATTAAATATTTAGGGGAAAAATCTTTAGGTTAATTGCATAAAGATTTTTGGTGACGATGGTGGTGGTGGATTTGTGATATTTATTTGTTTGTTTACCGTGCATGAATTTACTATCATGTTACCTTGCTTCCTTGTTTTCCTCTACCTACGTTGTCTTGCCACTCTGCCCCCTCCTACCTACACTACCTCTCTTTTACTTTAATTGCTCCTTCTTCTCCTGTTACATTAATGCTCTTTTAATATGCATGTAAGAGTTAAGTACTTTTAATTTGGTCAGACCTGGTCAATCAAAAAGTTGATGACGTCCACATGACCTGATAGCGAAGCCCTGAAATACAAATTAGTGATGATACATTTTAAAAACTAAACAGCAAGTGATAACATGACGAGTATGCGCGAACCGCTGGACGGAAGTGGCCTCAATTACGGTTTTAACCTGGCTTGGGGCTACCTCTCTCATAAAATGAGTCGTATATAGTCTCCCCAAAGTTTTTCGGAGCATTACAGTCGAGTGCAGAAGTACGAACAGCTAGAAATTATCTTTTCAAAATTATCCATTAGTCCAAGACAATAGAAGCTGGAGACACGTGCAGATGTTATCACTTGCTGCTAAAAACTAATTATCTATACTCGTTGTGTCTGAGTTTAGAATGATTTCTAAGAAGAAATCAATAAAGCGCAATTACTAAAGCCATGAAATCAACTGCAATCATGTAGTAAGCCAGACCACACACACACCAGCTTCATATGGCCTGCTCTCCCCGAAGAGTGGTGTAGGTTCATTAACGTCCCTCCAAGTCTAGAAGTGTGCCGGTAGACTTAAGTTTAACGCCTTTATCCTAGAAGACGCAACCATTTGCAGATGTATACCATACCATACCATACCATACCATACCGTACCGTACCGTACCGTACCGTGCCGTGCCGTACCGTACCGTACCGTACCATACCATACCATACCATACCATACCATACCATACCATACCATACCATACCATACCATACCATACCATACCATACCATACCATACCATACCATACCATACCATACCATACCATACGCTTATTAGCATAACCCAACAGGGATTTTCGATTCAATACTAATTCACAAGAGTCAAAAATCCTAGTAAACCAAAGTTTGATTAACGGGGATAATCAAATCTTAGAAATCCTAATAAACTGGTCTTCATCGTACTGTATAATTATCTAACGGCAATAATCCTCTTCATAACCCAAGTCTAATTTGTGAAGAAAACATAAATAGTAAGAATAATAATAACAAAACTTGGACCTAAACCACATATATATATATTAATGGGCCCGCAATTTTTTTCCTGCGGAACCTTTAAAGATTTAAAACTAATAACCGTTTTTAGTATCGTCTCTTAAAACTTGGTTTTGAATCACTTGAACATAGACGTGGGAGACACGCTCTAGAAATATCCAAGTAAACGCTGTTCTCAATTTCTTGAGAATTATTTTAGCCTTGCGTAAGACTTGAAGGATCTAAGAAGGCTATATTTAATTGCTGTATTGTATATAATCGTAATTCAAAGTAGTTTAATTATGATTTAATATTTGATAATATGATTGACACAATATTTGATATTTTACCAAGATAGCATATTTATGCTCTCTTGATTTTACATAATACTGATCTTAAACATTTTTAATACTATATTTTACCTTTATATTTGAATTTGATCCTGTTGACATCATTTCCATAGCTCGGCGCGCCTATAGCTCTTTGCCTACGCTACTATTTTCTCCGCATGTTTTAGATCTCAGATTTTTTATGTTTAACTTTAATCACTGTTTATTTATAATTGTTTTCGCCTTTTTTTTTGTATCCGCCATCGGTATCGCAGAGGCTGTTCTGAGAGACTTTTAAGATTTTATCGGTCAAAGTAGCACAAATTAATGTAACAAAAATTAATTTAAATAAATATACAACAATATAATTAGATCAAGAGTCGATGTTTACAAATACTTTACCACAATTTTCAAGTAAAGCCGGAGATTCAAAAGGATAGGAAACAGTCAATATGTTTAATATGTAATACTGATAGAGCCATGCACTCTATTTAAGTAAAGGTAGTTATCTTTATCTAATGAATAATAATCAATAATATTTTACAAGCGAGTCTACTGGCTCAAGCGATTTTCAGTAGATCCCTAACAGCAATCTTAATTGCTATTAAAATTGTAGTAGAACCTCGGTAATTAACTCTTATTCCCAGGAGAAGCTTAATATTGTTCGAGATAGCGGGGCTTCGAGATAACCGATAGTAATGGACTGAAAAAGTTACTCAAGGGAAATGGGTTTGTGTTCGAGATTGTGTTCGGGGTTTTCGACTAAGTGGGCAGCTAACGATGGATAAAGTCGATAACACTTTCTTCTCGATGGGTCTTGACGAAATACTTTCTGTCGTTTTTCTCTTTTGACGCTGCTCATGTTTTTGATGGAAATTCACCATTAAAACGTTTTTTTCTTGACCAAATTAAATGCAATACTGACAATTGGCCCTAATCCAGAAGAAAGCCAATTATTAATATGCCTCAAGGATCGACCTGTTGTTTTTGACGTTGTCTTCTAGTGGATTCTTGGATATATAATGACTCTTGAAATCGGATTTCCCTTAAGATATTTTTTCATGTAAATTATCCCTCGACACGTTGTATTGACTAGAGACCGTAAGAGCTAGTGACGTTTTTAGCAAACCGCTAACGACAAACGTCAAAACTTTACCTTGATTTTGATTTTATATTTTACTCTAATCCTTAAATCAATCCAACAATCAAATATAGAACAAATCTCTTAACAACAGAAAATACAAATATTTTCACTTAAGTGAAAAAACGGCTGAGGACAGACGGCTAAAGTTTGGCGGTTGCCGTTTGCCGTAAACGTCAATCTTAAGGTCTCTAGTGCTGAAATCCTGCCAACGAACAAAGATATTATTTGACATTCCCCACAAGAAATGTTTTGTTATTCTTGTTATCATTAGAGATGTATTAGATCATTGATTAGATATATGAATCAGTCCCACACATAATTAAATACTAGAATTAAATATACTCCATAACCAGCTGGGAGCGAGTTTATCTACAAGACAACCTTTTACAAATTACTTTGAGGTTTTGTCGGAAGATGTCATTAAAAATAACATTAATGAAGAAATTGCACGTGAAGCTCATGTGGACCATAAACTGAACAGTAAAAAGCAAACTTTTAGCATGAACAGGATTTAAGCTGTCGAGTTTTCCTTGAAGCGCCAAGATAGCAAAGATGCTGTAAAAGATCCAGCTAAGACATAAAAGGCTGACAATAGCCACGGACATCTGGAGAACTTTCTTGTTTCGTGCTTTTCGTCTTCTCCTAGCCGTGTCAGTAGGACTTCCTGGTGCTTCTTGATGTCGGAGCTTGTAAACGATTAAACCGTAAAGAATGGAAATGATGCAAAAAGGGATACCAACGTCTAGAGCTATAGTAACGAAAAAGTGATTTTTGTAGAGGAACAGGTGCTTGTCGGCTGTTCTGCAGTATTCCATACCATCCAAAGACACAAGTTTTCGATAATACAAGTAAGGTGATGCGATCAGTCCTGAAAAGATCCAAATTCCTGGTATGATGTATTTCAGTCGAGATCGAGTACATCCTCCTTTCAGTGGAAGCGCAACAGCGTAGAACCGATCGATGGCGATAAAAACACAACTGTACATTGAAACACCAATCGAAGTATCGGCAACAAAATGAATAAGTTTACACAAGGCATTGCCAAAGTCGCTGGTGATAAGCCATCGGTTATCGAAGTTGATAGTCTTTATATGCATCGGAACAATCAAGAGAGTTGTGAGAAGGTCACTGACAGCCATGCTAGCCATTAAAAGGTAAGTCGGAGTTCGCAATCGTCTGTCTTTGTAGATTATCACAACGATGAAGAGAATTTCCCACAACTGATGCAACAAAAAACAGGCAATAAGCAAACGTCTTTCGGTATTCTGTCATAGTCAGAATTAGTATTGTTGAAAGTAAAGGACCGACTTGCGTTCGTCTGGAATACAGATACGTTTAGGTTGTTCATCGTTGCTGAACGCTGAACGTTCTTCTGCAACGCATTAACTCTATTGAACAAAAATTGTCATTTGCATTTAACACTCGAGCAGCTATAATTGGTAATGGAATCTTGTGTGATTGGCTGCCTGCACGTCGAGAGTCATTTTGTCCTACCTCACATTCCTTCGACCTCCTATTGTTTTCTATTATTTCTTTTATTATTTCAGAATCAATAATTAATTAAAAATTGATTAAAAATTGAAAGCAAGGAAAAAAAATTACTTTTCCAGATTCATTTGATAAGCAAATCAATTCACTGATCGATATCAAACAGGATTAATTTGTTCGAAAAGTGATGAAATAACTAAATATCAGTTGATTTTACCAATTTACCTCTATCATACTCTTGAACAAGATGGCTTAGGAAACGGAGTCAAAGAACGTGTTTCGATCAGTAGCTAGACTACCAAAACGTACCAACGCAGCAAGCAATTTCTTTTGCCCAGCTGTAGTTGCCTTATCTTTTGACAGATTGGAATTCTTGCTTTCATATTTTTACGTTATTTACCAGAAACACCTTTTGTCGTAGTTAAAACTCGAAAATGGAAACACTTTCTTCTCCGATAAAAGTTTGTGTACATTTCATGCAAATGACCTTCACTTCTTCTCGAATAAGGGCGTGAAAGCATAGCTCACCACACAACACTACACATGAACCGCCCACGACAACCGCATCCCCTTCAAACACACGCACACGACACAAAAAAAAACGGAAGAAAAGAAAAGGAAAAAAAAAAGAACGAACAAGAAAAAAAAGCGCAAGAAAAAACAAACAAAGAATGCAGTAATGATTCCAGCTGAGATATAGCACTTGTTATAACTTTTGCATGTCTGAGAGAGAGTGCCTCATGGAATCCTTACAATCAACCCATGCTGTGAACTAATATTAAACAGAAAGATAACATCGCACACATGTAATGAAGCGCTTATCAATCTGTTGGATAACAGCGAGAGATAATCCCCGTAAAGTATGCTTCGCGTATCCACGAGTTATCCGGGATAGATTATCCACGAGTTCACCGCGCGTTGACAGTAAATACTGTAATACGTGTCCCGCTTGAGATTGTATTAACAACTCACCTGAGAATTGGAGTCATTCCTTCAATGTCTTCGGTATAAATTGATGCTCCGCTCCAAACAAGAAGTTTTACGAGCTCTAGGTTTCCATGGATACAAGCTGTATGCAGAGGAGGGCTGGTATCGTGCTGTTCAGAAAAAGTCTTAGTTAGACTGGAATCGTTTTCCTTTCTATGGACAAATCTATTTTCTGAAACGTATTAACAATAAAAACCCATTAGCTAAGACGTATTTAACAAATAGAACAGCTTTTTCCGTGCTCCATTCAGTAATACAGCACGAAGGAAGTGACGAAAGCACGAAAGAAGTCTTGAGTGCTTTCGTCACTTCCTAAGTGCTGTATTACTGAATGGAGCACGGAAAAAGATGTTCTATTTGTTTTATTATATATTTTAAAGTAAATATTCGAGGGAAAAAGTTCGATTCTTTCCTAAAAAAACTCAAAAGGTGCGCGCGCGCGGTCGAGCTCGCGCTGCAGACATCGGAACTGTGCTCCATTCTCTGATAAAGCACAGCTGTCAGCCAATCAGAGCGCGCGTATCGACAAGGGTATATAATAAACACCGTTTAAATAACTATATCTCTAGTCCTGCTTTTTGGGACTGTGCGTTATCTCAGTCAAATACCACTAAACAAAATAACTACAAACCTTGGAAGCTCTTACGTCAATTCGTCATGGTTTGTAATTCTGTCTGGTATTATCTAGCTATTATTATCTAACATTTCCATAATGCAAAGCGGTAAACTATGAGCCTATTACTCGGAGCCTTCCTCTAGTAATGGGGTAGTGAAACGGCGCACGCACATTTTGTGCTATTGTTAAAATCCTACCAAATGTTCTCTCGACCGCGCGCAGAGTAACTTTGAGTGGGCTTTCTTGATGTTGATTACGTCATATCTCATAGTTAAGACGCTTTCTGATCAGCTAGCTGCTGTTGAATTTATAATTAGTGTTTCTATTTATAGCGCAAAGTGTGCATATGCCTGTTGTACAAACCAAGTAGCGTAGTGGAAGCTAGGCTTCAAGTAGTGGGCTCCTGGGTAAATTCAAGATGGCGGACTAGCGACAACTGTTTTTTTCGCAAGTTTCTGTGCATTGGCTCTTGTACTTTTTGCCCCAATAACCTCGAAATTTTTGTTCAAAGTTACTAGAGCACTTTGTAATGGTAATACCGACTATTAATAATTTATCGAATAGTTCAATTGCCGGGTTTGGCAAGTGACCTAACAAAGTATGCATGCAGCGCATTCGTTTTCGCGCGCAACACGATAGAGCAGTTTTCGTAAGCACAGTTGCGGCACGGTACGGTTACGGTAGCAATTTCCAATGTTTCCATAGACATTACGGCACTACATTACGGCACTGACACGGTTACGGTACAGCATAGTAAGTTTCCCTCTGAGAGAGTCCTTAATTTTTACGCCGGTAGCTCGTAGAGCGGTTTTCGTATGAGTGGGAAACTTACCGCGCCGTACCGTGACCATGTCAGTACCGTAGTTTCTTTAAAAACACTTGAAATTCTTGCCGTAACCGTACCGTGCGGTGACCGTGCCGTTTTCCTAGTCATACGAAATCGGCTGTAATAGTCATCATCTGACTAATAAACTTGAGGCCGACGATACGCTCATTTATCCCTCTCTCTCCATCAGTGCTCCGTTTCACGGATATTGAAAGCTAATTAAAGCTACAAGGAAAGGAAAGAAGTCGAAACAAGGATGTGAGGTCACTGGGAATCGAACTCGCACCGAAGGCTGCGCACTAAGCAACTGTGCCATCCTTGCCATACGAAAACTTGTGCATGATGAACTTACTGCAGTGGCATAAGTACTTGATCCGTACTGAAGACAAACTTTGGCTACCTGAAAAGAAATTGATTATATTATTGCATAATGATCACTAAGCACTAGTAAAGATACCTTATACACTGAATTTCTCTATCGAATATCTCATAATAAGCCTTTCCTGAATTTCCTTGGATGACATATTTTACATAGTTTTAGATTTTTGAAGTTTTTGTACAGATTGAATGCTAATCAGATGGAGTTCTTAGAAGCAAGGTTAAGTTATCAACAAAAAGTTTCACCACTCAGTTCTTCATTCAATTCGATTCTGATTTCCAACCATTGCTTAACTAATCCACCGACTCGGTAGCTGTAAATGGGACGAACAGTTAACGAGGGAGGGGTGTTAATATTATAGTCTTTGCTTAAAACCCACTGTATTGATGTTACCTACTTCTACGTGTGACTTCCTCACTGCTTGTTGAAGACACGAGCCACTCCCCATGCTCTCCAAGATGTGTCTCACTGATATTCCTGACATGTTTGCTAAAAATGGAAGACAATACAAATGGTCGAAGTGGGAAAATCGATGATGATGATGAAGATGATGATAACAGATTCCATTTTTCCGTCATCGAGTGGCGTGACTAATGTTTTCGCCATATTTTGATGTCTTTTGCGCATCTATTATATTAGAGTAGAGATGTACGAAAATGGAATCTATTTGATTTACATAATATTGATCGAAACATTTCGACCAATCAGAGTGCCCGAGGATTCTGTGACGTCATCTTTGTGTGTGTACTTAAATAACACACGATTCTCGACCAATCAGAGCGCACGATGATTGGATTAGCTCCTGATGAGCACTAATTTACAATATTTCTCAGGAAAAGCGTTTTTATATGGGCGGAAAATTAAACGCGTTGCTTTTATCCTCTTACAACAAGATTTTGTAAAATAGTAGCAAGACCTACCGGAGTTTAACAATGTAGCGAGGGTAGTCACGTGTCCTTCACGTGCCGCAATGTGCGCAGGCGTATTACCGTCATTGTCTCGAAGAGTGACATCACCTCCATACCTCAGCTTTAGAACAAAAAATGTTTTCTATATGAACACGTGAGCCATCGTATTGACCGGCGCATGCGCAAGGATTATTTTTAACCACATCTGCAAATGGTTAGGCCTTTACGTCTTCTTGGATAAGGAGGCCGTAGGCCCCGTATCTCCAAAACTACTACACATACCCTTGCATTGGAAGGACGTAAAAGAAACCACACCACTATTCGGGGAGAGTAGGGAGATCCTAGACTTGCTCCAAGTCTCTCTCGCTTTTTACTCTCGAGCGATGACGAAATTTCCGAACGACCGTTATTCCGAAGAGTTGCCGAAGCCGGTCGTTCGGGAATTTCGTCATCGATCGAGAGTAAAAAGCGAGATAGACTTGGAGCAAATCTAGGGAGATCCCAGTGTGTTTTCTGTTCTACTATACTAAATTAAAGGACCCACAGAAATTTGCATAAGGTGTTGTTCCTGCCCCTGCTTGCCTCGAAAAAGCTAAATAGATATGATAAATCATATATATTTGCACTATATCGCACTGTTTTTGTGGTGACATTTATTTTTTATACTGACAGGACAACATTTGTTGAGGTAGCTGTGTGCATCGTTACTTACTAAGACGTTCACAATTTCTACTCGTCCGTTATTGGCAGCAATATGAAGTGGAGTAAAACCAGAGTTGTCTTTGTAGTTTGGATTGGCTTTCCCTTCAACCAACAACTCCTGAATAGTGAAAAATGTACACAAATAAAAACAGCAAGCACACCATCTTTTTAACACGCAGACAGACAGACAAACAGAAACACTAAATTGTGAAACACCATGTGAGTATTACCAAGAGACTGAGGGCACGTCCACACTCGTTCAAATAACTTTGAAAACGCACTTTTTTGTTACGATTAGCCGATCCGCACTAAAACGAAGTTTTTCTTTTGTTTAAGGGGCGAACACGGAGGAAAAAAGTCATCTGGACTCATTTTGCACGCATGCATGCGCCCTAATAGGTGAGTTTCGCTGTTTATCAACAGACAAAGGGTTTTTACGTTCACATGTATCGGGATAAATTTGAAAACAAATCTATTTTAAAATAGAAAATTTTCTTCCGTTTTAGAAGAAGAAGAAGAAGAAGAAGAAGAAGAAGAAGAAGAAGAAGAAGAAGAAGAAGAAGAAGGAAGAAAGAAAGAAAGAAAGAAAGAAAGAAAGAAAGAAAGAAAGAAAGAAAGAAAGAAAGAAAGAAGAAGTAGAAATGACATTGTCCCAACCTCCAAAATCCTCGTTCCACTTCTAGCGGCTGCGCAATGGATAGCCAGCTGACCATATCGTGCGCCCACAGACACATCAGCGCCATTGTTCATAAGAACATGAGCGGTTTCAAAGGAGTCGAACCAGCAAGCTAGCTGTAGTGGGGTAAGCGTTCTTGTACATGTATTATGAAGATTGGGATCTGAAAATATACGAACATTAACATTGACAGTCCTCGAGTGGGGAACGACCATGGCCGACTCATCGATTATTGAAATCTTTGCATGGGAATTGTATTTGTAAAAACAACTTTTGAATGTTTTTATAGACATATACCCGATGTACTCAATCAATGAAATCGATGCCAATCAATCGATTAATATTGGAAATCGATGATCAATCGATGGCCGACATAGTCGTGATCTTTTATTAATTGGTAATCGATCATCGAAAACCATTGATTGTACATCGATTGATATCGATTATCGTCGCTTGATTATCGATTAGTAATGATTGATATCGATTATCGTCGATTGATTATCGATTAGTAATGATTGATATCGATTATCGTCGATTGATATCGATTAGCAATGATTGATATCGATTAGCAATGATTGATATCGATTAGCAATGATTGATATCGATTAGCAATGATTGATATCGATTAGCAATGATTGATATCGATTATCGTCGCTTGATTATCGATTAGCAATGATTGATATCGATTAGCAATGATTGATATCGATTAACAATGATTGATATCGATTGGTAAACAGATTGTCATCGATTTTAGACATTATCCCTTTTTCACGAAAAAAGTTCATTCAAACCCCGTAACTGATTTCCATCGACTGATATCGATTTATTGATTGTTTTCGGATGATTATTAAGTACGCCGGGAGACATAACGGCATTGGCACGGTCGTAGAACAGACACGGTTTCACGATCATACGATTTCACGATCATCACACGATCAACGACATCAAGTGCTCTGATCAACGGATCACAAACAATCAGCTGCTCTAAAAACGTCTATGCCGTGTTGTGTCCATGCATTTAGATTCAGTGCATGGTCAACTTTTTTCTTACCCAACCAAAACGCTAGCACTCGGCATGGCATGGATTTTCACAGTCAAAGAAGACAGCTTCGATACAGGACGAAAGATGCACCTTTCCTTACAACTTTCTGTGCGAAATAAAGAGTTGCACCATGTGTCCACCCGGCCCTGAACAACTGCGTGCAACATTTTCGGTTGCAGGTTTAGGATCACGCTCAATTGACCTTGCCATTTCTGCAACGCGGTACACAACATTGCAGGGGTGGACACGCGATGTGTTGAGTGCAATTCTACAGAAAAAGTTCCAGTTGATGTCCAGGCGTTTTATAGAACGTTGCAGGGCAATGGTGACAGAAGCTCGAAGTTTTTGGACGTACCAAGTGTATCAATAGATGATACATCCATTGATATACAATCTATTTGATACACTTGGTGTTGAATACAATTGGTGTTGCATACACCAAGTACTTACCCACTAGACAATAGTCCCCTTCACAGTTCTCTGCGCCATCTTGAAAGGTAGCCATGCCTTTGCATCGAAGCGAGACGAACGGTGAGCTTGCAGTGATAGAGACCTGTGAATAATTGTCCTAGGTGTTAAAAAAGGTATCTATCATTGCATGCTCACCGTTCGTCTTGCTTCGATGCAAAGGCACGGCTACCTTTCAAGATGGCGCAGGGAACTGTGAAGGGGACTATTGATATCGTGCACGAGTGAGCACGAGTGAGATTTTCAGTGTTGTGCATGAAATCTTTTAAAAAACAATTTACCTGCGCCGGAGTCCAGGAGAAGCTTTGCTATATGAGAGTGATCATGTTTAGCAGCATAGTGCAAGGGGGAGTAGCCCAGAAAATCCAGAGCATTCAGGTCACGTGTTCCATCAGCCACCAAGACGTTTACGACTTCTATCATGCCATCCTTGCAGGCCTGGTGAAAAAAGGGTAACTATGGTCACCGTTACTTGGTAACATGGCATTAAACCTAATAAGACGGTGAACTAGAACGAATGATTAGAGTGGTTTTCGTATGAGTGGGAACACTGTACGGTTATGATACGATACGGTTACAGCAGGAATTTCGAATGTTTTTATAGAAGCTATGATACTGGTACAGTTACGATACGGTACGGTAAGTTTCTCACTCATACGAAAACGACTCTATTGCGCATGGGTGAATAACCGAATGTTTAATTGATACACAGAACGAAAATGTACTGTTGCCGATCTGAGAATGAAAAGTGTTACTCAGTATTTATTCAAAGATGAAGGTTTTCTATTGCAGAATACAGCAAGGAAACAAGTTCTATTAAAATAGACAAACAATTAACAAAAACTAACATAAAAAGCCCCTTAAGTTTCAATAATTGATTTTTTTTAAAGGCTTGACTTTTTGTCATTTCAATGTGTTTAATTCGAGAACAAACAAAAATATTGCACGTCAAGCTCGAATTACAGTCCAAGAGAAAATATTTTCTTGGTTGATTTATACTGACCACAGTTTTTCTCCAAATATTTTGTTCTTTTTTGTTTTGTTTTCACCTATCTTTTGTTTGGTTCACTTCCTTTGTTTTAAATCTCACAAGTTCATGTTTTTGTCATGGATCATTTTATATGGTGTCAGAGTAAAATACAAAGACAATACAGGTCTAATAAAAAAACATTCGAGAAAACACCATTTTCTCTATTGTCGCTCCGACAAGAGAAAAACGAAGTCTAGTGTGGGCTGAAAATAATTGAGTTTTCAAACAAAAGCGCACTAGGTAGTCTGTGTTCATCTCATCAGTCGAAACTTGTCTGGTGTGCTATTGTGAATGTAGAGTTGTGTGCAACGCGTGGGTCCGAGTTTTGATCCATCCAGTAATTACATGTCTTTGTTTATTTGTTTGTATGTTTGTTCAGTCGGTTTGTTTCATTTAGGTTTAGTTCGAGAATTTAAAACATAAACGTTTTAGAATCGTGAACTGAATTATCTTTGTTTAATTGATAAAACTGTACAAATTTCCGTGTGGAGAATTTCATGATCGTCAATGAGCACGGTTAATTCAGCTCGTCTACTTTTTAATTTTTTATATGCATTTATAATCAAATTCTCTTTAAGTGATGTGTATTAGCTCTCGTATTGTATATCAAGAGTATTCAGTTTTAACGACATTGCCACTGGATGAAAATTAATGTACATACAGCTGAGTTGTATTTTCAGTTTTGAGGTTTGTCATTCTCTAATTCCAGTTCGTACGGACAACTTTTGCTAATTGCTGCGTCAACCTTGCTGTCTCTCAAAATTTTTAAGACTCGGAAAAACATTGAAAAAAGCTGAAAAATAGAAGGCACTATATTATATTAAATAGTTATGAGTAAAGCATAAAAGATTAATGTGTTTAACTAATTTGTTATTGGTCTCTCGGTTGGAGTTTTCAGCTTCAGAAGTTGATTCAGTTTCACTGCTTGAGGTTTTCTACGAGATCAATTTTTGTTTTGTTTTGCAGTTGTTTGCTGTTTTTTGTTTGTTTGTTCGTTTATTCGTTCGTTCGTTCGTTCGTTTGTTTGTTTGTTTTTGTCAAAATAAAGCTTGTTCGTGGCGAAGGAGCTCACTTCGACTGCGTACATCACAAAGAAACAAAAATTCATCTGATAATACTGCTATCCCGAGCTCTAGATCATATCGACTGACTCATTACCGATATAAACAGAAGTCGCGTTTCCCTCACGAAACAAAATCACTCATGACAGGCTGTCAATTAAAGTTGTCCCTGACCCTCACAAAAGCTCAGATATTTTAGATAATCTCTTTTGTATAATAATGTGTTGATAAAATTTGGTACAATTCAATCATTTCCAATTCAGAAATCGTATTCTTCTGCATTTTGCACAATTTCGTTAATCATTACACAACCTAGCTATTTCTTAATTATATTGAATCTCACTGATTATTTCGTTTTTACACACAAATTATAACAGAGAAATTATACTGGATTTCACAAATTTTTTCCCTTCATTGTATTTCTTATGCAGTTTTTAGGTCTTTGGTCCTCGACAAACCAAAATTTTAAAATTTGGATGTTTTGACATCAATTATATCTGTGATTTCCATCCTTTTAGAATTGTGTGTGTGATTTATATTGACATTCTTTCTTTTCGTTTTTATTGTTTAGAGAGTGCCTGCCGTTTCAAAAAAGAGGTGTCCTTTTCTTTCGCTGCAAGAAATCGTTTTGCTATCTTACAACGCAGAATTTAATTGTTTTTAAAGTGTGCTGTTTTTTTGCACGTACAGGTCTGGAGAACTCTATTGACATTTTGGATTAGAAAGTTTTAATCAAGAAATAAAATTGCATGCGATTCAAAATGATTTTATATTTTTCACGATGGAATTCTTTCTCTTTAGCTCATTTAGTCCCAGTTTATTCATTTTTAATATAATCTGAAATATATAACAATAATACATAAAATATTTATATTTTCTCTTGATTTTGTTCTCCAAAAAAGAGACTACTTTGGCTCGAAATCGTATTTTATGAGTTATTTTATATATTAGTATAGTTTAGGGTTTCAAGATTTGTCAGGTTGCGAGAGTGTGTACAATATTAATTCAATAAATACTTTCTAGTCCATGTCTAAATAGTTGTAATTAATAATGACCTTACCTGATGAAGATCCAGTTGTTCAGCGGGTTTTCGTTCAACAGTGTTTGATATACTTCTCCGAAGACGCAACGCAGTGGACTCTGGAACAATTGAACATTGTCGTTTTCGCTGTGGAGAAAAACTCACATTTATTGGAGAAAATTTAGAGAAATCGTTAAGAGGAATTTCTCCTTTTTCTTTGCGGAGTTTTTCCCTTTCGTTGATCAGATTTGATAAGCAAGAATCACTCATAATTTGCGTTCCTGGCAAAGAACAGAAGAAGCAAGCTAACAAAGGAGTGTAGGAAACTGTTGTACTATTTACACACGGGTTCGCAAACACATCAAATTGAACTTTTTAATCACATATTATGCAAAGCTAGCCAACACTTCTGTCATTAATATTCACAACAAAAGGAGAGCTTTTATCTGAAAGTAATTAAAGAGCGTTATTTACGACGTAAAGTCACAAAAAGATGAGATCTTTTACCTTCATTACATCAAGCCCCAATGATGCCAATCGCAGCCAATACAACCCACTTCAAAATAACATCCGAGAATCGAAAATAAAAACATAAATCTCATCTGACAAGCTAGTCCTAATGTGTGTAATAAAAATGCTGTGGTAATTACTTTTCTTTGCAGTCCTTCAGCCAACCAGTGTGGCCAGAAAAGTAATGCATGAGATTGGCCGCCGGAGCTTGGCGCTATTAACAGCGATTACATCGGATGAAGACGTCATTAGTACCTTTGCTATCTGTCATGGTACGTCAGGCGAGCAACTGACATATTCCTAGAATGCACATCCATTGTACGAGTCTGTGCTCGGTGATATCCTTTCTTTAATTTCTTCTTTTCCTTTTCTATTTCTTTCTTTCAGTTTCTTATCAACGTTCATGTCGTTGTTCATATGATTGTCAGTTTTACGTTAATTTTTCTGATATACATCTAAATTGAATTTATCATGATTCGTGATATTAAATGCAACATGAAAATCGATCTCCAAACTTAAGGACGTTTTTGACTACTTGTAACTGAGAAACCAGATCACTATCTCGTCCTTTCCTCCGGCGAAACACTGAATATATGAACTAATATGCAGTTAACACAGCCGATTTCATTTAACCTTCCAGTATAATCAACTTCAGAATGGTATATCTTGCTGACTGAGAAATGAAGCTACACTTAATATCGACGCTGATATGATAACTTAGAGTCACGAAATATTAATGTATATATTATGTGAAATACTGATTAAACTTGGCACGTGATCGACAATTCATTTAGGCCCTTGCACACGACGAATTTACGACAAATTTACGACGAATTTTCTATGACGAGAAAAAGACTTTTAGCATTTTTCATCTAAAATGTGGTGAAATTTCTCGTTCATATGAGAAAAAATTGTCAAATGAAAACACTTGTTATACAGAATTTGCTCGTGGAAGGGCCTTTAGTCTTAAAGTTTGTATATACAGCTACCTTTATGACAGCAAATGAATATGAACTGACCAGCTTTCAATGGCGCGGTATACGTAAGACCCGGACATTACATGTAATTAACAGTTGTGTAACAAGATGGTTCTGTGATCGATGTCAATATCATAGCATGCGGTTTTTCTTGTAACATTGCGGGGTAATTGGTATAACCCCTCCATGTTTATCAAAGATACGATATATGATTTTTCATGGCAAAATCAAATCTGAAACACAGAGGGACAACGAATACCGTTTCTGTGCTCCAAAGATATAATTTTTCATGCACATCGATTCTGAAACTGTTCGCGGATCGCGCAACAGCCAAGGGTGACACACTGTAAAATTCACTACTGAAGAAAGGAAATTAAAAGGAAAGAATAAAGAAAGATTACTGTTTACTATAAAAAGGTAAGGTAAGAAGCTAAGGTAAAAAGGAAGAAAGGAAGAAAGAAAGAAAGAAAGAAAAAGCGGAAGAAAGGAAGCAAGAAAGAAAGAAAGGAAGAAAGAAAGAAAAAAAAAGGAAAGAAAGAAAGAAAGAAAACATCACAGTACTTGCTCAAATATAAGGCTTCCTAAGAATGACTTACTAAAGTACCGAAAAGCAAACTTTTCGAGTATTTACTGATAGCGAAGTGAGAAACTCAAAACATTGCGGCAAGATTTCACATCTTGTCGGAAATAAGCCAGTCGTTGCATTCATATGCAGAGTAATAAGTAGTCAGGATATCTGTAATTGCCATTCGTCAACTAAGCCATTATTTATATCCGACAGTCTTAAGAAAATGACATCCAGGAGCCAATTTGTGATAGTTTTATAATTGATTTCACGAAACTGAAATCGATCTGATGTTAATATATGTTTTAGTCAATTGCTCTTTTTCCTGAATGTATAGTTCAATTAATTTAAATTTGATATTTCAGTTTGCAACATCGTGCGAGCCAAGCTCGTCCCGCGCGCATATATTTTTTGTATTATTGAGAGTTTTTCATTCAACTAAGAAAAACGTGCTAATTATCATTTAGCCTGCCTAGCTGGCTAATCATCATTCATCCTCGATGAAAAGCAGCCTAGCTGGCTAATTATCATAATTCATCCCAGATGAAAAGTCGGCACGTAGGCGCAGAAATTGTTCGTCATTTGGACCCATTTGTTGTTTGCCAAACATCACTGCTCATAAAACTAATTCATGAAGACGTCCTAGTGTAGGAACAATAGGCTTCCTGTTGTGATAAGACAGTTTGGGGGAAATTCGTTAAAGCCCCAAGGACACACCATACTAAGCACATCTATAAGCGAATGGTATATCATATACTCGGTGCTTTGTCTATAATATGCGGATTGTCTGATGTGATCAGGCAATTGTTATAGTTGTTATATACACCTATTTCAATTAACGTTCGGCAAAGTCTACGCGACTCACCCGAAATGGAGCATGGGTAGGAATTACTAAAAGCTATGAAACCACATAAATATCAGAACGACAATTCTCAACCAGCTGGTGTTAAGCTTATACAACAAAGTCCTTATTCATTGATGCTTATATATAAAGACCAAAGCCAAAAAGAGGGATTTTTTTCAACTACCCATACTCCTTTACGGTCTAGTCGCGTAGGCTTGAAGCCTCTCGCCCGACATTTTTTGAAATAGGTGTATGTGGTTATGGCTTTGGCTTTGTGCTTCAAACTCCGTGTCCACACCTTAGGCTGTCACTGTCGTGCTTAATTGATCCATGATGCCCTGGAAGATTTGGAACGGATCGAGGGATAATCTTCAGAGTTTATAAGATAGCTAGCTCGATAGATCGAATACGTATTTTGCGCGAGCTAGAAACGAATATTTATGCATTTGCATGAGTACGCTACTGAGAGCCTTAGGCCCTGTTCAAACGAGCTCTCAAGTCGATTCAAGTTTTGACTTGCGCGGGCTTGCATCTTCGTTTGAACACCAACTTGCATCGACTTGCGTCTACTTGCATCGACTTGAGAGCACTTTGAACGTACTCAAATTTTTTCTCAAGTCGATGCAAGTTTTTCCTCGTTTGAACAGTCACCACGCTAAACTTCATAAGTTGTTTTTCATATTTTTTCGTCCGAACTTCTGCACATTTCTTCTCCTACAAATAATACAAACAAAAACAAAACTGTTTTTCTCGCTGTCCTTCAGCTAACTGATTTTCCTTGAACGTTTTTGAACATTTTTCATCGACTTGCGTGGAGAGGTGTTCAAACGAGGACGCAAGTTTCAAGTCAAAACTTGAATCGACTTGAGAGCTCGTTTGAACAAGGCCTTAGATCTGGACGCGATAAATTTGTTCAAAAAATAAATAGGATCATTTATACGAAAATAATGAAAATAAGACGCGTCTAGTAACTTATCTAAGGCGCGAACATCTTCGTATAAACGCAACTTTTAGTCTAAGACGCGAACAGCGTGTTCAAAGATGTTCTTATTTTGCATGTTCGCGTCTTAGACAAACGTGTTGTTTGTATACGGAGAGTTCGCAGATTTCATGTTTTGAATAGCGGCAGGGATTTTGATAAACTTGCCACAAGTCGTCCTCTCTTATTTAATCTTTATTTTAGTCATTGTTCTAGATCTTCGGGTTTTTTGTTTTTTTTTGTTTTGCGTTGTGTTGTGTTGTGTGTTGTGTTTTGTTTTTTGGACGCGCTAAAGTCACGCTAAAGCCAAAAATTAAAAAGCGGGGCTGACGACTTTGAGAAAGTCTAGGATTTTTGAAGGTGGTTGTTTATTTTAGATACAGAAAACTTATAATCATTAAAACTAAAAACGTCATGAGAAATTTATTGCAGCAATGAATTACATCTTTACAAAATATATATAAATGGGAAATACAGATGAATTAGGTAATTTTGCAACCCTGCCTTGATGTTTAAAATGACCAAAAATATGTTCTTCTCTGAGTGTCATCACCTTCATTGTTTCTGTGGAATAGTATATCATGGACATCATGGCATTTTCATGATGACAGTTTCTCTTTGTACAGAAAAGTTTAGTGGAGTATTCCTGTAGATTTGCTGATATTTTGTCTGAATAAAAAAACAGTTAATACAGTACAGGGACCTCATTTGGACTGGATTTGGATGTCTGAATTTACCAGATTTGAAAAACTGTGTTTGCCAAAATTCTAGTTGAACCAAGAGACCATAACACTAAGAGAGCAAAACTCAGTATTGATGTCTGTGCGATGCTCATGGCAACTAAGGCTATTTTTAGTAACTTGGCCATCGCGTGTGCAAGGCTCTTGAACAACAGAATTTGACTTTTGATGTATGTGCAGATGGGACCATTTGCTTTCGGCAATTGAATTCTATTGTTTAAGAGCCTTGCACATGCGATGGCGAAGTTACTAAAAATAGCCTTAGCTGCTGCATGTACATCCCACAGACATCAATACTGAGTTTCACTCTCTTAGTATTATGGTCTCTTGGTTGAACAAACTCTGGTCTATGAAACCCCAAACTAGGCCCCTAATATACTCTAGTGTAAGCTATGCCTGCATTGCAGGACCACTCTTCTTGGCTTCCAAAGTAACACCCGATGCAGCAAATCCAGTTCCACCTCTCTGCATAACAATAATGTCCTTTTCTTTAAGTTTAGCTCCAGTAAATGGACACAACATGTCTTTCTTAATAAGTTTTTCAACACAGTCCATTGTTACTACATGACCACTATTCCTGAGTACAGCACATGGTACAGAATTCCCAAGAGTGTCTCCAGTAACAGAACATTTGTATCTCTCTGACTTTGCAACCAGTGGTTTATCATCTTTGTCAATCAGGGTAAACTTCACTGGGAATGAGGTCTTTGATTTTGAGGGGTTTCTTAGACATGGGACAGTAGGTTTTAGAATCTGGCTGCTTGATAAGAGTTGGCTTTGCTTCTGGAGTTAAGGATGGAATCCAAAAACTTGGTAGATTTTTGTCATTGGAAGAACTCTGAACTGGGTAAAAAAAATGAAATGGTAGTATTAAGATCCAGGCATAGTGCAACCCTTCTTGCAATATTGCACTAATGCATCCATCCCTGCAGCAACCACATGTAACATTGCAGCGAGCATGCAATGAGCATGCAATGATAGATACCTTTTTTAACACCTAGGACAATTACTCACAGGTCTATATCATTGCAAGCTCACCATTCATCTCGCTTCGATGCAAAGGCATGGCTACTTTTCAAGATGGCGCACAGAACTGTGAAGGGGACTATTGAAATTAACATGTGCTGTGAGAAACCCCCGTAAACTTTATTGAGTAAATTACTGGGCCCATAAAGTTATTGGTTCTTTCAAGAAATGGGCCCCAGGCCTTTAGCTGTACAGACATGTATGACTGACTGACAGACAGACAGACATAGACAGACAAACAAGTACCCCAAAAGACAAATTGTCTTTAGTATTATACTACTGAAACACATCCAAGATGTGACAGACACTTACTTTTTGAAGTAGATGGCTGTGTTGTAGGTTCTGTTTCTTTAGAAGCCTTAAAAACACCACTGGGTTTCGTCAAAATCCTTTTCTCCATGTTGACAAAGGAGTCTAATTTAGCTTGCTCTGTTTCAGACAACTTTCCAGACTTCTCCGCTTCTAACTTCTTTTTCTGCTTCTCAAATTCCTTCGTTTTTCTGGCTATCTCTGTTTTCTGGTGCAGCAAACACTCCAAGATTGCTTCCTTATCATATAAAAACCCACCTGGAGTAATAACAGGATTGCGACAAGGTTGTAAAGTTAGTGAACAACAATCGAAGTCTTTGACCGAATCTTTCCCTAATCGGATCTGTTCGCTGCCATATCCTGAAGATTGTGTGTCCTTTTTCTTCTCGTGGTAGGAATACACGGAGCTAGCAGTCGCGTTTTTACCATGTCGAGTCATTTTTAAAGTACAAACTACCTTTTAGAGTGAACTCAACTTCACAAAAAGCAAGATGGCGGAAAGAACTCTGATGCACAGGAAGCCCACGTATGCATTTATTTTTATAGTTGAGTTTAGAATGCTTAGTCGTAGCTGCAGATCTAGTCAGTTGCCTGTTTATCAAACTAGATTTAAAATAGAAAAAAATATTGGCAGTTTACGAGGGAAAAGAAGGAAAAAGAAAGAAAAGCAGGTACTTTTCAATATTACTTGATTGGGTATCCTGTGGCCAAGAACGATAATAGCTTGGGTGGGGAGGGTAAGATGAGTTTGTTTTTTAGATGAAAGGATAAAATTATTTCAAATCCTTGTTAATAACCCAAAAATAAAAGTAAAAAGAAATTATTCTAAAAATCCTAAAGGGTTTTTATAGATAAAATTTACTTACTATTGACTCACTGATTTCTATAAATAAAAATATTTTAATATAGTCCAAGCGAACCTCCCCTCCCCCTACCATTAACTGACCTACTCTTCTTGCAAGAATAATGGCGTCCAGAAGACTTCTCCAAATCACGAAAGGTTTAGTTGGCCTACCGGCTTCATCTATTACGAGACCTTACTTGACGAGAGCTTTTTGTTCAGGTAAGGTATTGGGTCTTCAAACTTTTTGCTTGATTACAGTATATTTTCTCTGTGTAAGTGTGATTTTCATTCTACTTGCACGTGTGCGAAGATACACCGAGTACGAATTGTAAGCTTAAATGTAGGCTTAATAAGCTTATATAAACTTGCATATTTTTGAAAGTCCGTGTAAGTTTCACAGATTTTGCTTGTTGAAGTAAAGATGTGCAATAAGGTGTGCATATCTGTAAGCAAAGTTCTATTAACATGCTGTAAGTATGAATTAAAAGGGCTTTTGTGAAACTATAAGACTTAAATAAAAAAACCCAGGATTTCAGTTGTTTTAAAAGAGAGGAGTGTCCGTGTTATTGAGGTGTTCGTATTATAGGGGTTTCTTGGAATTTTTTTTCAAGACAGCCACCTATACAGTGGCATAGCAAGGGGAGCCATCGCCCCCACCCCCCTACAATTTTGGGCTTGAGCCATAAAAAATTGTCCCATCTTTTGTTCAGGCCATGCTATGCACCTGCACCTATATGACAAGTTTAGGGTATTATTGCAGCAAAACCCCAGGGGAGTGGAGGGAGGGCCTACTTGGTTACGCCACTTACCAGGTCCTGTTTACATGTACATGAAAGCAGGTTAGAGCAGTTTTCATGGTGTGAAATGGATTGCACTGTGTTGTGGCCATTTTGTCTATAAAAACATTCCAAATTTCTGCCATAACTGCCACGCCCATGGAGTGCCATTTCAGGGTTAGATTTAGGGAAGGGGTACTGCAACAGGGGGTGTGCACCCCATGCTCGAGAGTTTCCAATTTTCATGATGGTGCATCCCCTTCTGAACATGGTTCACCTCCTCCTGAAGACTGTGCACCCCCTCCTGAAGATAATCCTGGATCTGCCCAGGGCTGCATTTTCACTGTCATAGGAAATCTACTCTATCACAGTTACAAGGGACAACTTATTTTCATAAAAACATGTCAGCCTCAGATGTGTATAGACTAGGAATGGCCAAAAAGTGCATATTTGAAACTGAAAAAGAAAATGTTGCTTTATTTATTTTCAATTGTAAATTTTACATCTGCAAATGGTTAAGATCTTCAATCATGACTTCTTGGATGAGGATATTACTGAAGTTGCAGGACCTATCTCTCCACATTACATAATACACCTATTTAAAAAAAGATTGTCACCGCTAAGAGCGATAGGCGATAGGTAATAGATCATTCCAAGACCGCAAAGCGCTATTGATTTCTAATTGATTTACATATGAATAGCCAGATATTTGATGGAGAGTGTAAAGAAAGATTTAGGATGGCTTAATTAAGAAATCAATAGTGCTTTGCGGTCTTGGAATGACCTATTACCTATCGCCTATCGCTCTTAGCGCTGACAACCTTTTTTGAAATAGGTGTATACATATTGTAACCCTGTTTCAGAGGGAAATAATTTTGAGAGCTTAAACTGTAAAATTCAATTACAGTTGTAATTTTTGTCATTTCAGCTAACCAGAAGTTTGAGCACATCATATCTGAAGTAAGAGGAGAAAACAAAAATGTTGGCTTTATTCAACTAAACAGACCAAAATCCTTAAATGCACTATGTGATGCACTGATGTTTGAGCTAAGCAGTGCTCTGGACAGTTTTGAGAATGACAAGTCTATTGGTGCTATTGTTCTTACAGGTTCAGAAAAAGCATTTGCAGGTAAAGAAAAATCATGTATAGTTCAGTATAGTGCTTTTCAACTATACTATACAGATGTCAGATAGTTGACACTCACCACTGCCATTTTAAAGTTAGCATTTGTGCTGAAATATTATGTTTTGGCAAACAGCATTTTGTAATTATACACAAGGATTGACATTAAAGTGCTTTGCTTTTGGTACATTAAAGTGTTTTGTGCTATTGTAGCTGGTGCAGATATCAAGGAGATGAAGCCCTTAACGTACCAAAAATGTTTGGGTGGAGATTTTCTTGGACACTGGTCGAGAGTAGCAAGATGTCGTAAGCCTGTCATTGCTGCTGTGAATGGCTTTGCTGTAAGTAAAATCAAAATTAAGGGCCTGATATGAAGTATGCTGCTTCAGTTTGCCAAGGTTTTGGCTTGTCTACATGTAGCTATAAAATTTAGTAGTTGTGATTATATGGGAAATGAGCCTGTATGGTACACCAAGGTCCTGGCAAGTTGCTGCCAAGTTTTCAGCTAAGCTGACTGAAAATTTGCATGTAATAATGCATCAAGCAGGCCAGCCAGGTTTTAGTGAGATGAAAAATGGCATTGACTTTGCTGAGCACGCGTTGGTTTTCTAGACTGAAACATGACATAGACTAGGCTCACCCATCTCGTATGGATTAATCTCAACACAGGGCTGAGATTAATCTTGGCAAATTGAGCCAGCCTGCTGAAGTGGGCCAGCCCACTTTATGTAATGTATAAAGAACGAGAGAGAGTGTTTTATCGGATATAAAGATCCGAGCCGTAGGCGAGGATCTTTATACCGATAAAACACTCTCTCGAGTTCTTTATACGGCTTAAAAAACTCCAACACATATTAGAGTGGTTCTCTAAAAGAAATTCAAAAATATCTTCATTTATCTTGGAGAAAATCGAGGTTAAAGTTTATGTAAATTAGGCCGAATCTTTATCAGATTTAAAGACACTCGTCACGGTGGCGATTTTCATTGTGTTTGCCTTATGAATTATTAATGAGTTTTTTAAATAATTATATAATCAAACCAATAAAGAAGCCCATAAATATAGAACATCTTATTGACTTCAGATCTATAACTTGAATCCAAGGGAGATGCTAGATTTTGCTCAGAGATCAATGGCATTATTTTTGCATGATTTAGTACCCTCGGCTGATTTTTAAGTGCTTTATTCAAAATCAAATATTAAAGATCACTTAAAATAGGAACAATGGTCATTTTTAGCTTGGTGGAGGCTGTGAGTTGGCAATGATGTGTGATATCATTTATGCTGGTGAGAAAGCCAAGTTCGGTCAACCAGAGATTCTTTTAGGAACCATACCAGGTGAGAAACATTGTCTATTTGTACTGAGAGAAATCACTCTTTAAGTCTGTCATTAAGTTTTAGATTAGAGGGCTGATCAGGAGTAAATGAAGGGTTCCACGTGAAAATGACCTAAGTGACTTTTTGATGATATTTTTTTCAATGCTATAAAATGGTATAATTAACTTTCCTATGCTGGAAAAATTAATCCCAGGACATCCATCAAAAAGTCACCTAGGCCATTTTCACAGGGATCGAACCCTTCATATTATTTAACGGTCAGGCTGTAGACGTGAGGGCCCATATCTTCCCCCATAGTAAGTGCTTCCACTTCCCTACCTGTAAAAATGGCAGCAGTCGTGAAATGAAATAAAGCTGACAATCTCTAACTACCCAAAAGGTTTAATATCCAGCTAAGCAAGAATGTCTTTTGGGGGAGACACCCCAGGGCTTGGCGCACCCAAATTGATAGTTGTCGTATCCCTCCCCTTACATTGGCTTATGGAGGCCGCTACTAGTATTAATATATATATATTTTTTTATAAGTGTTTTATGTATGTCAATTATTATTATTTTTCTTGTTCGTTGTTGGGGGCAACCTTGCCGGGACCCTTTGAGTCCGTTAGTTGCTCCCTCACTTAGTTTCAAATGTGTTATGTTGTAGTCGTGTCTTATCAGTTTAGAAACAGTGCTACCCCAAATATCGAGAAAAAAATTGTTACCAATGCCCATTCCCCCAAATGCTTGGTATGATAGCCGTGCCTAGGAAGGTTTTCAGTTCTATTGCAATATTGATTGTTTAAATGGTTTTTATTTGGAAATCGGTTGTCACTGCTTTGCCAATAGAGCACATTTCATGCATATGACTGGGAAAATGGCACAGTCACTGCACTGTATAGTTACGGCAGGAATTTCAAATGTTTTTATAGACATTACGGCACTGTCATGGTATGGGGCAGTAAGTTTCCCACTGATACGAATACTGCTCTAATGCTATGTCTTCCACAGTACATTATTCATACAAGTGTTCATAAGTAGAGACTACTTGTTATATAATACATTGCTAATATCTTAATTTGAAGGTGCTGGAGGTACTCAAAGGTTGCCAAGGGCTGTAGGCAAGTCTCTTGCTATGGAAATGGTTTTAACAGGAAATCCTATTGATGCTAACAGAGCTATGCAAGCAGGTAAATTCTTTGATAGATCTAGGATAAAATACTGAATGTTAAGTGTTTCTGGATTTCAGTTCATGATGACTATTTTCCAGGTTTGGTCAGTGCAGTCTTCCCTGTGGATAAACTTGTAGAAAATGCTCTCAAAACAGCTGAAAAAATAGCAGGGTTGTCCAAACTTAGTGTTGGTATTGCAAAGGAGGCCATTAATTCAGGTAAAGACTGAGAAGATATTGTTTACCAATAGATGATGTCAGCTTTTGGTTGGTAAGGTAACAGGAAGTGGTTGGTAAGGTGTCAGTAAGTGGTTGGTACAGTGTCAGTAAGTGGTTGGTAAAGTGTCAGGAAGTGGTTAGTAAGGTATCAGTAAGTGGTTGGCAAGGTGTCAGTAAGTGGTTGGTAGGGTGCCAGTAAGTGGTTGGTAATTTGCAAGGTGTCAGTAAGTGGTTGGTAGGGTGCCAGTAAGTGGTTGGTAAGGTGTTAGTAAGTGATTGGTAAGGTGTCAGGAAGTGGCTGGTTAGATGTCAGGAAGAGGTTGGTAAGGTGTCAGGAAGTGGTTGGTAAGGTGTCAGGAAGTGGTTGGTAAGGTGTCAGGAAGTTGTTGGTAAGGTGTCAGGAAGTGGTTGGAAGGGTGTCAGTGAGTGGTTGGTAAGGTATCAGGAAGTGGTTGTTAAGGTGTCAGGAAATGGTTGGTTGGTAAAGTGTTGTATGCAATTTAAAAGTGGTTGATTTCCTTGATGTGTAATAATTCAAAGTAAACATTGATATTTACAGGTTATGAAATGCCTCTTCAAGAAGGTATTCATTTTGAAAAGAGGATGTTCCACTCTACCTTTGCACTAGTAAGTAATTCTTAAAATGGTAACATTGCCTCTCAAATTCATCAAGACATTTGCTCAAAAGATTTGATCACATTATTTATACTTTTAGGATGACAGGAAAGAAGGAATGTCCGCATTTGTGGAAAAAAGAAAAGCCAATTTTACTGATAACTAATTCTGTAATGGTAAAATTTTTACAATTTGTTTGGTAGCATAGCTACATGTATCAAGTAAATGCAATATGGTGCGTTAACCCTAAAGAGAATCAAGGAAACTAAGGTCATTTATAAGACACTTTTTACAACAGCTAATCTGTTTTAATTCTTTGGTGTGCCCTCATGTCTACTGTAAATGTACACAATAAACATCACATTCAGCTTCTGTAATTTTACTAGTAATTTTTTCTAAGATTTGACTTTTTAAAGACCAAATAGAACAAATGACAATTTGGAACAGTAGATTGATCGCTCTTAACTGTGTAAAAGTACAAAATCTAAATATTAAGTACTAAAACGTCCCAAATCCTTTGTTTTCCATTGTTTAATTAGTGCTACTTTGCACTGTTCAAGTAGTGCTTTTGCACGGGTTAAGTGCGATCACTCTATCACATGATACACATAATTATTATTAATAATTTTGAATTGTTTTAATTACATAAAAGAAGAAAAAAATGATACCGTTAAACCTCCATCTGTGAATACCTCTTGGGGATCTACCCTCTGTTAAACAACTGTGTATTGTCATGTACACTTAATTGTGATGGTACAATGAATTAAATACAGAGTTTCAATTAGTGGAGATAACCAACTCTGTATTTTTATCATCTGAAATCATGGTAGCATAATTTTGAACATGCATGTTTAGAATCTGTCGATTTTTTCTACAAATTTATTATGTTATCAGTCTAAGCTCTTGGAATTGCTCAAAAGTAAATATTGTTACATTCAAAGCCAATGTAGTGTTAAAAGACCAACACCAAGGCTAGTAAAATTTTAAATTTGCCCTAAAATTGCATAAAATGTAAAGAAAGCAAAGTCTTTTTTGCAATTTATACCTTGTCATGTCATTTTTGTGGGTGCTAATTTTTGCAATTTTTTGTGATATTTTTTCCCCCGCAGTCTGCAAAAATAAATTACCACAAAAATTTGCTCCAGAAATAATTGGGCCTTTGTCAAAATTACTATGTCTCAGACATTTTTTGCAAAATGCAAAAAACTACTCATTTCCAGAATTAAACTACCTCAAAATAAAGTGCACAGGGTATATTGATTTCAAAAATGGCCTATTAACAGCAAACCCTACTACTGTTGTAAAGATGTCTTGAAGGTGTAAAGCAAAAACTTTTATCATATGACCTGTACGTTCCTGCTCGTGCACTCTTAATAAAACCTTTGGAATAATAATATAACGTGATTGGGGCCGTATGGCTTTGCTTGAGCAGGCCTTAAAAAACCGTATGGCCCTGCTCGTTTCCGTGTACTATAAAACTCAGGTCATATGATAAAATACTTATTGACTGAGTTAGGTTGGGTCAGATGGGAAAATATTTGGCTCTTGGTCATTTGTATGGACCTCGCTGTGCTCGGTCTGTACAGCATGACCTCGAGCCAAATATTTTCCCATCTGGCACTCCCACTCAGTCAATAAGTACATATTAATAATTCCCTTTTGCCTATATTTGCCAATGTCACAACAATATTGATAACAAAATCCATACTGGCTCTGACATGTTTGTAACAAAATGTCTTTCATTGGTAGCATGCAAGATCTTTGAAAAAAGTGAACATTTTCCAAAGACCATGAACAAAACAACAACGAGAAATCAATCTTAAATTCTGTGAAAACTGTTAGGGTGCAAACAGTTAACCTACAAAATCTACAATGCAGTACAAGATAATTTGTTTTGTCAGGAAAGCATAACTGGAAGACAGAGACTCGTGCATCATGTGATGTGAGGTGGGCTATTTTAGACCACTAGCCACTTACGTGTTTTGACCATGCATTTAAAGGTACTTGGAGGCTTTCAAAAATAGCTCAAATATGGGGGGCAACATCAAATTCAGCTGCCAAACGAATTTCAGTCTCCTTGTTATGATCTCCTGGCTTGGTGATATTTGGTACCACAATAATATTACTAGTTTTTTTCAAGGATTTACTGTCTGCACACTAGATTTCAAACCTGAATGAAGTGGTCACCTTTTTGAACCCACCCTTTAGTTATCGCAGTCTTCATGTGACCATTTGTGCCATGCCATGTTGAACCTTGCCTTGACTTAGCATTATTTTTTCATTGGTCATCATTGATGGCCTCCAATCCAAACAGTGATATACGGCATGGCATAACCTGGCACTGACTTTCCAGCCAATTAAAAAGTAGTCTAATATATTGGCCAGTCAGTGCAAAAGAAGTAGCTTTGAATTTATTGTTTTGTACATGTAATTCTTCCACTTGTCCATCTTCCATGGATTCCACTTGATACAAGCATGACTGCTTCAAAAATACTACATGTACATTATTACAGTCAATCTCATTAACACTGTCCAACTAAAAGGCATTTAGACCACTGACACTAAATGTCATGTGTCTCATTAAATATTCATTTCTCACATGAAATATGGAGTTTGTGCACATGGAATTCACAGCTTCAGAGCCAATTCACGAGAGAGTGTAAAAAAATCAAAGCAAGCTCTTTCTTGATGCACTGGAATATTTGTAATAGTGTGAGTGTTTTTATCTGGACAATGTTAATGAGATTGGCTGCATGTATATAATGCCCCTCACATTACCATTGTTAAACAATTTTAGTATTAATAATTACGGATAATTCTATAAAATAATTTGTTGTGATCTCATAATGGAGGAAATGTATCAACTTCTCCAGCTTCTACTTCAGTGGACCCATCAACTTCATATGTTGCTCGGAACTTTAATCGAATTGTTTCCTACAAGAAACATAAATTCACATTTTAGATTTCATACTTCAATGTTGGCAATTTTACAGCCTTGGGCATTTAGATTATAATATTATTCTTATATATATATATATGGTATAGTTTTTAGCACATACTTATACCATTTTAAGGAGTTCTCATGAGCTCCTAGGTGTTATGTGTTTAAATAAAGTATTGTATTGTATTGCACTGCATTCATGGAATGGAACCATCTCTATTTCCATTTAAACACAAAGTAAATAGTCTTTAGTACATATGTCTTACAGGACTATAAATTATGCCATTTTACTCAATGCACAATGTATATATACCATACCTTACTAGGGTTAGCTATTAACATAACTTGAGTGATGGCAGCTGATGGTAGTATAGGGTTGTGTGGTGGAAGTTCTGACCCTGAAGGTGGTTGCAACTTGACTCTCATTGTCTGAAACACAAGGTAATGGCTTAAATTGTGCACAATTGCTCTGTATATGGGCAATTGAGAGTTAGCCATCAATGGAACTGTCATTTCTAGTCACCTTTTTCTAGTCACTGGGTGGCTGTAATATTTTTAACGTGCAAGCTGATTGGCTGGCTACCATGTTTATATCAGAGGACAGAGACATGGCTCACTCAAAAAACGTCGAAAATATTTTATAAAAGCAATATAAAACGATCGCTTATGTCTCTGTTCTGTGATATAAACACTCTGGAAGATATAGAGCACTCGAAAAGCAAGAGAAACAGCTACTCGGCTACGCCTCATGTTCCTAAGCTTGCTTTTCTCTTGCTCTACATCTTCCATCATGTTTATATCACAGAACAGAGACATGCGCGCGCGTTTTATATTCCTTAATTATAGCAGAACATGGTGAAGGAAGCCACATCAATTTTTAGCAATAAATTCAATGAATCTAGGGCAGATAGTATATGACTGTGAAAACGGCACAGTAATGGCAGGAATTTCTAATTAACATTTTTATAGACATACAGCACTTACCAATCACAGCACCATTTAAATTTTAATAATAATTGTATCATCATTAATAATCAATTTTGGCTTTTTCCCTTTTAATTTTGTTTTTCTTTTTTCATTGGGCTTCCTGTCTTTTTTGGGGGGTGGGGGGGGGGGCTTTCTTCTAACAACAAAGGAAGCCCCAAAAAGACAGGAAGCTCAACGAAAAAAGAAAAATTAAAAGTTAGGGAATAAAGCCAAAAGAAGGGGCCAAGAACTGGACTAACTTGACAGTCTTACCTTTGGTACAGCAGCTTGTAAAACAAAATTCTTTACAGCAGTTTTAAGTGTGCTCATGATGGAAATGACAACAATCCTTACATCTGATCGAGCAAAATTTGCAGTTGTCTAAAGAAGAAGAATTAAGATTCTTACGAACTTTTCAGTTCCCAATATCTTGGAAAATTAGATGAATGAATGAAAGAATGAATGAATGGATAGATGAAGAGATAGTTACAGTAGGTGTAGAATAACCAACCAAGAGCCAGTTGTATGAAGCCTGGATAAGCTTATCCCTATCCAGTGGATATAATTTAAAGCTCTTATCTAGTGGATAACTTATCCACTAGGCTTTGTACATTGTACAATCAGCTCCAGATAATCAGTAAAGAAAAACTCTCTTCTCTGTTCCATAAAGGACCTATTTGCAGCATTACACACAGTACCTTTGCAAAGTGAAACACCATCTTTAGTCCCTTTCTGTCTAGTACTGTTAGTGGTTGGTGATCACCTGAAGAGTTAGAGAGCAGGAGGTGAGCATAATGATTTCTTTTCATTTACAAACTGCCAGTCGAGAATGCTTATAAATAACATGAGGAGCCCCGAGCCCAACATTTTGGTTCAGGCTTGTGGTTTGTAAAGTGTAAATAATCCCGGGATTAATAAGGGGATTATCTCCGAACAGCAGGCATCACAGCTCAACAGTCGATATGAGCCGTTGACATGCTTGAAACAGAAATCTTTATTGTGCTGACATTTTTAAATGGGTTTATTCTTTATATGGTTATGAAAGGCAATTGGCGCTTAAATTTGAAACCTAAGCTAAGTTTGAATCCGTGGTAAAAGGTCATTCTTCATGAGGACTCAACGAGGCTATTATGTTATACCGAGTTGTCGTACCAAACCAAGAAAATCGTTGCTGGTACGCGTAAATTCTGATATCTGTGGTACAGAACCTAGAGCGTTTTCAGTACGTATCATGTCTTTTGCCTTTTAACGATAGAAGTCAGACAAATCGACATCAGTTCAATTTCACAAATCGATGGGCCGGCAGTTCCCGCCGAATGGTTCATTGCAAAATCAAAACGAAGTTACCAAATCCAGGGCAACAAAGGTTTACGTGGGATCTACATTAGGTGTGTTGGCTGGTGTCCTTGTATCCTACAAAGAAGGCAAAAGCAACAGTGAAGTTTTGAGCGCCTTCAAAGAGTTATTCGAGTCCATAAATAAACAAGGCATCGAAAATGTAATTCCTTCTGAGCAAAAGCAAGCAAAAAGAAAGTCACCTCGACTGTCCACTGGAGACAAAGTGAAGGCCCCTGAAGTGAAGGCAACTAGAAGCAAGGTAAAGCTAACAACGTTATTATGCCGTAAACGGCTTCTAATGAAAAGCCCACCAATTCAAAGACAGGGCACCAAAACAAGCAAGACGTCCTAGCTCACCAATGATTGCTGAACTCAGGCATTCCCGATGCCAATTAAACCTCCCCTGGCAGTGAGGAATTTTATGTTTACATATCTGAACGCATGAAAGCTAGACTACGGTAATACGAAGGACACAGTGACTTCAGATGTTTCTCATAACTAAAAAAATGGATTGTCTCAATCAGAAAATTTAGGTAAGATGTCGCACCATAATAATAATGATAAATTTACCCAGGAAACCTACTCGCAAAGCGATTTTCAGTAGGGTCCTGCATAGGGTCCTGTAGGTCCTTCATATAAAGGAAGTCTTTTATTGAACATATTCAAACCTTTTTATTTTTTGTATTTCAAACTCAAACCATTTTTACAGACAGGCATCATATACCTCTCGGGCGCAAATGAAGCTACTCGGGCCACAAATAAACAATATGCCCTCGAAAAGTCATATTATTGTCCTAATAACTAGATACAAATACCCCCTTGCACGGGTGGCACGCCTGAAGGCAAGGAAGAATGTTCGGGTGTCTCGCCTGATATTCATTGGGTTGACCTACGATAACTGTGACTGAATAATGATGCATTAGAAATAACGACAGCAAATACCCCCTTGCACGGGTGGCACGCCTGAAGGCAAGCAAGAATGTTTGGGTGTCTCGCCTGATATTCTATGGGTTGAAGCTGGATAACTCTAACTGAATAATGATGCATTAGAAATAACGACAGCAAATACCCCCTTGCACGGGTGGCACGCCTGAAGGCAAGGAAGAATGTTCGGGTGTCTCGCCTGATATTCATTGGGTTGACCTACGATAACTGTGACTGAATAACAATTGTAACGTTATGTGAATAATTGTAATAATTAATGTGGACACAAGGCGAGTTAATACATGTATGGGGATATTGTTTTTCATACTCGCAACTTCTTTCGTACGGCTCTCAAAGGACGAAATATTTCTCCGGACAATTACCAGACTGGCGAGTTCTTGAGCCATGATTAAAAAGCGAGAAAAATTGAAGTATTTCTGAAGGGTTAGCTCGATCAGTTGATATGAATTTCCAGGGTTTATCGTCTCGTTCCGAAGTTTATTTACTTGATAGGAGAGTCACACGATTTCGCTTCTCGCGCCTACAAGAGAATAACTCTCTAAAGAAAGCGAATAATAAACCCCTAGAGCCCAGGGTATGACTCACAATATTAATTGTAGCTTTACAAAATAAAGATAATCACGTATATTTGTTGACAGTTATAATTCAGAGTAGAGGGCCACGCTCCCCAGGCAGAAACTAATAACAAAAGGGACGTTGACAGTTAAAGTCCGTATCTGCAACACCTCTCTGCTTTTCCAACACCAATCGCCACCTCAAATATGCAGGAGTATAGCATATTTTAATTACACTTACAGAGATATATCAGGCTGCAGAGATTCAAACAGCTGGTATTTAAGTATACTAAACAAAACTTCAACATCCAATACAAATTATTGTATTCACCACTTTCACATTCCCATAATGCTTTGCATTTTGGGGGGCAACTGGAAAGAAAATTATTCGAAAATTCAAAACTTTTTATACAGATGTTAAAGTATATTTAACAATTATTCCACAAAATCGAGTTGTACATGAGCTCATTGCCAACTGAGGCGCATAGCGCCGAGTCGGCTATTAGCCATGTATGACTTGATTTCGTGGAATAATTGTTTTAATTATATCCACATCCACTGGATTGTGAGAAATGCAGAATTTTAATTATTTTTAAGTTTAAAAATGAAATAACGTCGGCAAAACGCTCCGCCATTTTGTTTACTTCTCTACTCACGGGATATGAGCTGATATCCTAGTAGTAGAGGAACCAATCAGAGCGCTGCTTGCTCATATCCATTGGTTGTGAATATAATAATTCTTAAGATACTGTAAATTACAGTATGTTAATTACCTGGCAACACAGAATCCAGTGGTACAAAAAGATTGTCTAATGGCTCAGGTTCTGATGAAACTCTTGTTAATGGTAAAGCAGCAATATCAGAACTACTGTCCAGAGACAATAACTGTATCTGTTCCACAACTATTAGATGTTGCCACTGGTTGTGGTTGATGTTCTGATGGCTTGTCAGCACTTTGTTGCCTTCATTGACAGCTGAGGTGTTTGAAACAAGAGACAAGCAATGTTCCTTCCACTGGACTTGATGTAGCCATTGTAGTTTGAGGTAAAGGGGAGACAGATTGTTTTTGTTTTTGCTGTTGTTTTTGATTCTGTAGCATGTCCTGGCCAAGAAGGATCCAGTGATGTTTTAGGAGCCTTAAGAGCTTCTTGACCTCTCTTATTTGCAGGAGCGGGGCTTCTAGGGGATGTCAGTTGTTGGTGAGACTCCTCTTGTTTGTGCAAGCATTCCCATGGGATTCATTCCTTGCGGCATTCCTTGCATTGGTAGTACTCCCTGTCGTGGTGCCACGCCCATTTGGGGCATAGGCATGCCAAGTGATTGGTTCATTGGGTATTGCTGAGCAGGAAAACCACCAGCAACCATAGGCCTTTGTTGCTGCATGCTTCCCATAGGTCTTACCATACCAATGTTAGCTTGGTTAAAAGACTGTTGTTGAGGACCTGCCCATTGTAGTGATGAAATATCCTACAAAAAAGTACTTACATTGAGATCAGTTATTTCCCAAGCACCCCAAAAGGATTAAAAACATTTTTCTGCTTTTTAAGGACAGCTGCAGATTGTAGGTAGTGCAAGTGGAATTTAATATTTGAAAGTAACACAATTTTCCTACATTGTGTATTTCAAAGCTTTAATGAAATTAATGAGAGCATAAGTATACAGCAAAATATCTGCATAAGAGAGCTTGTGATTTTCTGTGACAGGCAGAAACGGTTTTGTATATAAAAAGTATGCCCGGTTTAAATAATTACATATTGGGTCCTTAATAATAATAATTATCAAGAACTTAATATAAAAAAACAGGCATACTTTTTATATAATAATATTATTCTTGGAGGGTTTCCATCCTCATTTTCTTTTATGCAGGTTTTACGGTTTTACATTGCTACTGTGATCAACCCAATTTCAATGCCAGCCCTTTACACCTTGATTGATGTGTTGTTCTTTATGCCTTGAGAATAGTATGTTATTATCAATGTTTCACATGTATAAAGCAATGCATATAGTAGAGTACGTACATGGATTGGCATAGATGTTGGTGCTGCTTGAGTACTTGCATTTGGTGTTGTGTCATGAATACCTTGAAAAGACATTGAAAATGAGACAACCAAATCAACTGTCAAACAAATTTCAATTATCAAGACTTAACGTAAAGGGTACATTTGAGTAGGAGCAAGTACATACTAGTTATATGTCCAGCTATATTTGAGTAAATTATTGCCAGTTCTACTCTAATCCTTTAAGTAATGTATAAAGAACGAGAGAGAGTGTTTTATGGGATATAAAGATCCGAGCCGTAGGCGAGGATCTTTATACCGATAAAACACGATCTCGAGTTCTTTATACGGCTTAAAAAACTCCAACACATATTAGAGTGGTTCTGTAAAAGAAATTCAAAAATATCTTCATTTATCTTGGAGAAAATCGAGGTTAAAGTTTATGTAAATTAGGCCGAATCTTTATCAGATTTAAAGACACTCGTCACGGTGGCGATTTTCATTGTGTTTGCCTTATGAATTATTAATGAGTTTTTTAAGTAATATTTATTAACTAGAGCAACTGTTGGATCAGAGGTTCCAAACACTGAGAAACTGAAAGCACCCCCAGTTTATTACCTAAGGCCCTAAGCTCATCATCCAGCACAGATGAACTACCAGATTCTGTTGTCTTTTGCTCGTGTGGTCCAAGGTCTATCAAAGATGAAGGACCTGAATCCTGTCCTGCTTGATTTTGCATTAAAGTTGCCTCAGGTGATGCAGGCTGTGCTGGTGGTTGAGCTTGTGTTGAGTTAGTTGTTTCTGCAGTAGGTTCTACTGGTCCAATCTTCTTCCTGTAGTCATCTATGGCTCTTGTAAGTTCATCATTTGCTTTGAGGATTTCAGCTACACAAGAAAGAAATATAAGAAGAAAGAGAAAAGAAAAAAAGAAAATATAATTAAATACAAATAATAAACATAATTATGAAAGAAATATAATTACTTAATATACAGGTTACACATTTTGAGGGTTGGTATATATCAGATGTTATGTTGTAACCAACTGTTAGCTTGATTTTGAAGGCTATGAATCAATGTCAGTCGATGAGGGATGTCTGCCTTCAACCATTTACCAAAAGAAGTGTCTTTAATATCTGAACTATTAAGGTGGTTTCAACTAACCTAAACCTTCATCTCCTTCCTCGGTTGCGGCACTTGCAAGTCTGAACAGAGATGGTCTCATCTTTTCACAGGACAAAAAGAGTTCCTAATGTAGAAAAGTAAAAAATACAACAATTTGATGAATATCAAAATTTTCCTGTCAGTGCCCCTAAACAAGCAGTATGCATGGATGCTGGGTTGACATTCTTGGTTTATCTTTGACTAAATGAAAATTTTACTAACAATTATCATCTTGAAAACAATGCAATAATTTAAATATTACATTATTACCTTCATTAACTCTTTATCCTGAGATGGTGATGATGGTTGATAGTAACTCAGCATTTCTAATAGCAATCTTGCATTATTACAACATCTTTCTATGTCCATGTTTCGTTTGGCTATTTTTTCAGTTTTCATTTCATCCTAAAAATAAGAAATCATATTCAGTTTCCCTATCCTATAATTTTACACCCAAAATAATGGCCAGGAAGGCCAGTGGAGGAATCCCTTCCAAATCCCCCCCTCCCAACCTAAGGAACCACTTATACATGTACACCGTAACTCCTCTGATAAAGTACTAGAAATCTTTTCTTACCTGCCGAACCATAGTTTTAATCAGTCTATTTGCAGCTTGTAAGTCTTCAGGGTGTTTACTTTTTAGAAGTCTTGCTAAGAGCTATCAATATAAAGGACACTTAACAAAATAATGTATATGTTGCAGGTTTGGCAATATGTCCAACATTAAATATGATTTCGTAAAATGTACAAATTCAACTTTCAACTTTCAATTTTATTTAGTAACATTTATAAGTTCAAACCCTAACTCCCACAAATAGTTGAAAGTAGTCTAGACGGGAGTTATGTAATACAATATTAATAAAATTTGTTACAACCTAATTCTTTACAGTACAAACACACCACACATAAACTAAGCAAATATACATATAACATTAAGTGTTGGACAAAACAATACATAATATCAATAAAATATCACATATATATAGCTGCTATAAAGCTTTGTACCTTTGATTTTTCATCATCATCAAAAACTGTATTTTTAGATGGTCTTTGCATTTCCTAGTTAAATATTAAACTTGAAGTAAATAAATCTGTACACATTGTCTTACAGGTACGTGGTACATGTACATGATAAGAATTAATAGCTTTTTACCAGACTAACAAGTTATCTTACCTTTGGGTAGACAGCTTGATAAGGGTCTACATGGGTCACTAGTAACAACTCCTACATAGTTTAAGCATTAGAGTAATGATCAGAAATAATTGGAAATATTCATCACAATTTTCACTTATCAGGTTTTCATTCAGTCCTACTGTAGCTAGGTTATTGATAATATTCAAAGGTAGCTCACTATAGTTTTAAAGATCTCTATACCAATAGTAAAAAGTGTATAGTAGCTGCTACAGATGTATACTTTGACATCCTGTACAGCCAACCATATGACAGATCATGAATCAGAGAACCATTTGATATGAAACTCATTGCTTGAAAGGTTGCTATAGCAACATTATGTCAGCTTTAATGAAGGTCACTTTTTCCAATAAAATAAATGTAAAATACATGTTTTTTTACAGTGCATTTCTTTAAAACTCATTTATAAGAAAATCCATATCCTCACCTTTGATTCATTATTTTGGCAAAGAACAAAAAACTGCAGAATCTAAAATATTTCACAATTGCAATTTTACAAAATAAAAAAAATTCTGTAGTGCAAATGTTTTTCATATTTTATCAATTACTATTAGCTCTATATTAGAATAAAGTTGACAAATTAAGAAAGGATTTTAATTTCCGTTTAGTTTTGGAGATTTTTGCCTCAAAAGATCGACGTCACAACATGACATTAGCAAAATATAAATCCTGAAAGTTCCAGTGTTGTGCTGCTTATGATCTTGAGAGAGCATGCACTAAACTATAGTGAGCTACCTTAATGATAATTATCAGACACTGGAAACTAAAAATCAAACTTGTAACTTAATATTTTCAACTCAGAGCTACTAATTCCAAATGACAGTATCTTCCACACTACATGTACTGTCTTGCATGACTACCTTAATATTACTGACATTAGTAAAGTATATAAAGTTTCTTCAAGTGGTAAATGACTCAGAAAAAATCTAAGCCTCAGACAAGTTTGAAACCATGACCTTAGGCTGGTTGTTCGAAAGACAATAGTGTTAATCCAGGATTAGCTCTAAAGAAAACCATTCATTTTAACCTAGGATTAGCGTTAATCGCCCTTCAAACAACTGGGCCCTGCTGAATACCAGTCAGATGCTTTAACTACTGAGCTACTTGAGCTCTTGTACATATATACTGACTGAGACTGCATAGAGTGTATTTGTACTTATAGATAACTTGGTATTAACATCACTCACCCTGTGTTTTAAGCATCTTATAAGCTTCTAATATCTTGGTTTCTCTGGGTAAACCTTTAGTCCAGCTGTAGATTAATTCTATAATTCGCTTTTTAACAGCAGGGGAAGTCCAACCACCATCATACTAATAACAAATCAATCAATAAACTGTCTTTGCTCAGCTATAATAACCCTAGATAGTGTCTGTCTGTCTGTCTAATTATGGTACATAATTTTCACACAAGAATCCCAAATCTCACTTCTTACTCAAGAAATGTTGAGTTTCTCCTAACACAGCTTCACTCGTCTTCTTACAATTCCACGTGCTTCCATAACATCAACATAGCACGCTGCCTCGTTTTCTATTTCTACAATACAAACCTTTGAAGAAAGCAACTTGATGAGTTCATTAAGGAATTTAAACTTGCCAATTTCTTGATGGAATCTTGAACCACAATTCTTGACACATGCTTCAATAAGCTTGACATTGGAAAACAAAGGGAATTAGATCCAAAGTATTAATGAAACTGAGCTTACCATGACAGTTTGTAACAGTGGCACTCTAAAGAGTAAAGCCTTCTTTTGCTATAGTCAAATTATATTTCAAGATATGGATTCGCATTTTTCTCCTATGTGTGTTCCACACACATACATACTAAACCTGTTTAAGCCATAATAACAAATATTGAACTTTATAGAATGATTGAAACAAGAAGTAATAAGAAGTGTGTATATATATGTTACTCATTATCATTAATTGAATGAGAATCATATTGATTCCCTAAGAAAATGGCAAGGAGGAAAATGGCAAAAAAAAAAAAAATCATGTGAACAAGGAAGTAAATGTACAGTAAGCTTATATACCATATTTCAAATTTATAAATAAAAGTGTTACCGGTAATATGAAATAAAAACACATAAAACTATAAATACTTTAAAAACAGTTTCTTATATATCATTTCAAACATTTGAAATGTGCGAAAAAATCTGAAAATATTTGTACTTTACACGTATGGGCAGGAAATAACGGTACTGTAAAGACAGTCTACTTGACAGGAAAATATATATCATAAACATTTATGTCTTTCTAGGTTGTTTATACTACGTACGTCAGGAAAGTCACATCTCATCGTTGTCAAAGACCAGTTGATTTATAAAAGAACAAATAAAGAAACCAAACAATTTTCGTCGATCACACACACTCACTTCATCTGAGCTCACAAAATCAATATACTACTACAACACAAATATAATTAAAATAACTGTTGTTATTATATAAATTCTCCTTAAGTTCCAATTTCTACCTGGGTCTATAGAATGTTCAATAATTAAAAGGCTATTTGTCTCATTTCAATATGTATGAGGGTCCTAAGACATTGTTTTGATTTCAGTGCAGTAAGGTTGAGATCACATGAACTAACCTCCAAGGCGCAAAGGGATTCTCTTTCGTTTACGCTCCGTACTTTCTCCGTCAGGTACCTTAATGCTATCTGTGAGCTTCAAAGGGAAGAAAACTGTCAATTTCAGCGGGAATAAGTTGGAGATGAGAAACAGGAAAAGCCGGAATTGAAGCATTAAGACCTTACCCATCTGTATCTTTATTCACGCGGTCCCAAACAGCCACAAAATGCTCAGACGAATCGTGGCTCTTTGATTGATCTGTAGCACGGTCTATGAGTATTGATTCAAAGTAACGAAACAAGAATTTAGTATGGAGTATTATAAGTAAAACACGCTTACAACTAGGTTACTATACCTATCAATAGCTCCAATGTCTCCTCCATTTTGGATTTCCTAACCACCTGCGCCGCGGTGCTCGATTTCAGCGGTACTTTTACCACAGGAACCCCATGTTACCTTTTGAAAGTGCAATGCTTTGTTTTCATTTCATTGAGCAAAAGGGTGTATCTTCTTGGCTTTATCAACCAAGCAGTATATGGGAATTTTATTGTTCTTATACTTTCTTATATAATTGTACTTTAACGGTTTAAGAAAACAAATAGCTTAACTCTATTGATTTTGGGCTTCCTGTGGTGCAGATTATTTCCAACATGGCGTCCGAAGTTGGTGGGTTTTGCACGTTGCGAGTAAAATTCGACCAAAATTGCTCCTCGCACCACGTCTTATATTACAAAAAACATATGGTACGAGAAGAAGAGACAACTAGACCTTCAGATAGAACTTTATTTGTCGTTAATGTCCCGCCATATTGTGATAAGGTAAAAGAATATTGATCACGTGTTTTGGACAAACAAAATTAATTCTTGGCAACGGTTTCTTTAATATTGCTGTGTATTATATAAACTGTAAATGTGTATGTTGCTCATAGTTTGTCCTAAAAAAGTTGTTTGGTACATGTGGACCTGTTCAAAGTGTCTATATAATGAAACAACCTGGAAAAGTCAAGAAAGTCAAGAAATCAAGTCTTGTGAATCCCAATAAAGAAATAAAGGTAAGTCACTTGGTAAATAAGTACCCTTCCCTTGGTTTCCTGAAATTCTGGCTCTTTCACGGTATATCAACAGAGGCCCAGAATTTCATGAATATTCTATGAAAAGTTTCAAGATACATGTATGTGTACTTCCAGAAAATAATCCATACCCTCACCACAGAGGGAATTTTTAAATGGACCCCCTATCCTTTGGAACTTCCATTTTTCTTCCACACAAACTGTAATTTTGTTCCTTCTCTGACCCCCCTTCCCTCCAGAATTCCCAATTCCCTCCATGCTGGGGTTATGGATACCTTTTCTGGAACTATACACATTAGCCTAACAATGGATAGGAAGAACAAGCCATTGTTGCATTTCAGTTTTGTTGTTAATATTGAGAAGCTACAGAAATTCTGTACTGATGACCTATTGACCCTGTTGACCTTTGATAAGGGAGGAAATTTTACACATAATCTGCTGGAAAGAATCTTCATTGGTCAAGTGGGACTGAACAATAGTTAGATTTAAAATACAATGGGGGTCAGCAGATGCGGCACAGGCTGCCAATTGATGTTCAAAATGACCAATGTCAATTTCACCAATTAACATTCTCAAGAGAATCTCAAAAGTATTATTGGCCCACTTGGATGAAAATCATAAAAATTGGAAACTGATTATTTCTATCTGAAGATGAATCATGTAGTTAAATAAATAGATGCTCTCTGCCCAAAAATCTGAATTTCAAGCTCATTATCAAAGATAAATTTTGATATAAAGTCTAAAAGATTCAATTAGGTTGTGTAAATGAATTGTCATTTACTCACAAACACTTGACAATTTCTATTCGTCTCGTTTGAATATAAAGAAAATGTTGCTTTTGGTGATTATTGGGAGTTGTACACGATAGGTTTTATTACGTTTCAAGTCATTTCCAATTTTAATTTATTTCCATCCAAGTACCCCTTTAAAAATGGTATTTTGTATAAAGTGTTTTTCGTATGAGTGGGAAACATTCCACACCACACCATGACCATGTCATTGTCATAATGTCTATAAAAACAATAAAATTTCTGCAAAAACCATAACATGCAACTTGCCATGCCATTTTCCCAGTCATATGAAATCTGCTGTATGATGATATTAACCATGGCATTGTCATAGTCATCATGAGGTGAATGTGATAAATGCAATGAATATCCATCATCTCCCATGCCTTTCTCATATTGTGTCAAGCTTGCCATTAAATCTATTGAAAAGCCATAAGTTAAGCAGCAAAGCACTAATACTAACAACATATATTCCAATGTACATGTACTATGTAAGATTTTGAAGTAGGCTGTGACTTGGCCTTCCTTTGCTTATCGATCCAGACAATATGAACATCAAAAGCACAGTCAATGATTGGAAAACTAAAACTTTTCCTCTTGCCAACAAATTGGAATTCATCCAAAATCATTATCTTATGAAAAATGCAGGTATTTTCTTATAATTATACTTCTTTTTCAGGGCTTTAAAGTCTCATATGTTGTCTTCAAATCCTCAAAATCACTAGATGCAGCAATGAAATTAGATAGCACAGAAGTTAGAGTTTTATCAGATGATAACAATCCAATTCAGACAGGAATGGAAAGTAAGGAGTTTTCTAGTTTGTACCATTGTCTAAATGCATGACATTAAAACATGTTCTATTTGGTTGCAAAAATATAAAAAGTTAATCAACTGGAACATTGAGGTTTGAAATTGAATTCACTCAATTCACAAATTCCTGCTAACATCTCTCATTGAAGAGTTTCCAACATATTAGACAGACCTTTGTTACATTTTTTGTTACAACTGGTTGACTGAAAACATTTTAGGGGCCCACAAAAACATGTTCTGATTGACTAACTTCTTATCTTTTAATGTTATGTGTTCATGCTTAGAAAAAAAGACGGTAGTTGACTATTCAATTACAGATGGTCTATACCATACCAGTCTCAATATAACAGTTTTTGTAGGACTGTGAAAATGGCACAGTTACAGCAGGAATTTCAAATGTTATCAAACTTATTCATTAGAAAACACAATAGAAATCACCACCGTAACGTAGATCGTTATATTGGATAAAGATTTTTGTTTATTTCCATAAACTTTAACTTGGATTTTCTAAGCCAAAAACAGTCAAAGTTGGACAATTCTGGTCAAATATGATAATTGACAACTAGACGTTTGATAAGTAATATAAAGAACTTGAGAGCATGTTATATCGGGTCTAAAGATCCTCACCTTCAGCTCGGATCTTTATCCACTGATATAACACGCTCTCTCATTCTTTATACATTACTTACAGACATTGTGGCACTGAAATGGTCACAGTGAGGTGCAGTTTGTTTCATACCCTCTAATATACCGGTACTCATTATTAGATAAATACCAATAAATCAGACATTGTGATATTTCAAGCATACTTTTAGAACTTAGAAACAGTGTCCATTTATTAAGAAATGTCTCCAAAAAAGATGTTGTTCCACTGTGTTTTATTGTTCAAAAGTCAACAGAAATCTGTTCTTTGTACAATAGAATGGTGTCATGAATACTCCTTGCAATATCCAAATCCAACGAGACTTCAGGAGGAGGTAGACAAGTTTATGGCCAAGTTTGACCAGGAACAGGAAAAGGTAAGTGATTTCTGATTCTACAGGGTGTAATCTGTCCTGCTCTTACTACGAAAATGCTTGTATAATAACCAATCACTTTAAGCTTTCAGCTGGATTATCATACATTACCATACACACAAACAAAATAAAATATACACCAAGGATAAAATTGAGCCACAACACACATACTCTATAGACTGATTCCATAAGTTGGTTTGTTTGCTCAGTGGGCTTCCTGTGGTAGGCGCTAGTTGAGAGACCTAAAGATGCAAAGGAGTGAAAATATGACTTATAGAATCAGTCTTACATACTGTACATATGCACTGATTGCCATTATTGTCTTCATTATTGATATTTTTCTCTCTCCTGTCCTCTCCTGTCTCACCCCCTTCTCTCCTCCTCTCTCCTCCCCTCTCCTCCTCACTCCTCCCCTCTCCTCCCCCTCCCCGCTCCTCCACTCTCCTCCCCACTCCTCCCTCTCCTCCCCTCTCCTCCCCTCTCCTCCCCTCTCCCTGTTCCTCCCCTCTCCTCCCTCCCCTCTCCTCCCCTCCCCTCCCCTCTCCTCCCCTCATCACTGTGCACTTCTCATGACAATGTTTTGAAGCTACATTTTGTTTCATTGCTTGTATTTCAGACCAGAATAGCAGAGGAAAAAGCAAGAGGTCAGCCAGATGAAGAAGGGTGGGTCACAGTTGGTAAAGGAGGTAGAAAACCAGCAGCATCACAAATGGATGCCACTGAGCTGAAAGAAAAGAAAAAGAAGAAAAAACAGGTTAGATATGCAATTTTTGATCCTTTTGGTTGTCAGGAAGAGGTTGGTATAAGGTGTCAGGAAGTGATTGGTAAGATGTCAATAAGTGGTTGGTAAGGTGTCAATGAGTGGTTGGTAAGGTGCTGGCAGTAGGTGGTCCGTAAGTTGTTAAAAAGTGATTGATTGTTATTCTGTGCTCTCAACAGGCTATGGTCAACTTTTACCAATTCCAACAAAGAGAAACAAGACGAGAACGTAAGTAATTGTCCTTTTTTCTGCAAGTCTTGGGGGTACCAGAAAATATCTTGTTCATTTTAGTGTGTTATTAATTTTACAGACATCGCACAATTAAGAAAAAAGTTTGAAGAGGACAAGAAAAAAATCTCAGACATGAAAGCAGCAAGGAAATTTAAACCATATTAATTTATGTTTCAACCTATGCAAGGGCCTGATTATATGAACGGGGCTTGCCCAGTTACTCGGGCTGACTTCTTTTGTTTTCTTTTAACTTGGGGCCACAAAACAATAGAAGTCAGCCCGCTTGGTTTTGAGAATGATTGGAAAAAGGTTGAAATTAAGTCCTTGCTTCGTTAAGATGGAAAAATTTGTCAAGAAAACAAAACAAATAAATTGTTTCTATTTAAAGAGGTGTAGCACGTGACAATACTAATGAACTGTTGATATACAGTTTTAAATCAAGGATTGACGTTGCGATCTATTTTATAAATACCAAACATGTAGCTAGATGCAAATAAAATATATGAAGCCAGAAAAGATTTGTTTGGTTGGTTGGGTTGGGTTCAATTTTTTTCTTTTCTCTGTCTTGCTATGTTTTCTTTTGAGGTCATTTCCTTTTCTGTTCGAATTTGTCGTCTTTATTTGGCTTCGTATGCATTAGAATAAATCAATGAGAACATGCAGACAGGGAATCTACAACAGTTTACAGTGGTCCCGTTGGTACAAAAGAATATTAAAAACGGCAATTTTTGTGCTGCATATAGGCAAGCTAATACGAGCAACAAAATCGTGTAACTTTTCGTGCAGCGTTGCAAGTTGCAGAGCAAATGTTGCTCGTATTATACCACCCCGTGCGCAACAAAATTTCTTTGTTGTAAAAAGTAGACGGTGCTTCTACTTCGTGTAACAAAGAAATTTGTTGCGCGCGGGGTGGTAATACGAGCAACATTTGCTCTGCAACTTGCAACGCAACAATGTTGCGCGACCAGTTGCACGATTTTGTTGCTCGTATATTACCGGGCTTTGTCTCTCTTCCCCTAATTACGCCAGTTATTGTCCAACAACAGCGGGGGGTTTTCCGACGAACGACATTAGACGTCTGGAACGGAAGTTTCTAAAACACGGGATATAAAAAAGAACTGGATTTGCTTCCGGGGGGTGGGATTTCAATGGTATTGTAAAAAGATCGGGTTCCGACTCGTAGGAAATTTTCAAAAATACCCTAAAAGATACTGGAAATCTTTTAAGGAGGGCGTGGCTGGACGATTTTTAATCCCTAAGAGACACCAGCGATAGAGTGATGGCACTTAATCCGTGAAACAAAATCTAATAGTCATTGTCTAATGTCTAATCAAAACAAAAGAAAACAATGGAAATAGTCTGTCTGTTAGACTAATGTCTATTTCACGGATTAAGTGCCATCACTCTAACAAGCTAATGAACATTATTATTATGAACAACATTATTGGACAGTTGACACGCTTTTGTTGGGCAAATTTCTTCGATTTGATAACACTAAGATATATAATAAGCGATCAGTGAACTCTTTTGATAGCCTAAAAGAGACCAGGATATAAAATAGACCAGGAAATTAGTATAGGTAATCGAATGGGGCCGAGTAAAATTGAGGATTAATTCACGAGTGTTTTCAAAATTTTCCGTAAATGTGTACGAAAAAAATGTTGTCTGTAAGTATTGGGTGTCTACTGAATGCCAATCGATCGATTCAGACGTCCGCTAACGAAGTTTATCAGCATTTTTTTACAGATGAAATGTCTTTTTATGTAACTTATAATAAGTTTATATTCATCCCACACCATAGAAAATACAGCCAATCAGAAAGCAGGAAAGCCGTTGTATATTCGGCGGTATTCCACTGATCCTTCCCATGACACATTGCGCCAATTGCTGTATTTTCTCAGGCGTAGTACAATGCAGGCTCGTAACATGGTATATATTTTCGTCTCACTGATCCCGGGTTTTTACGGAAATTTTGATTCCTGAGCCCATATTTTTAGAAATTTTTGATCCCTGATCCTTGGTGCAAAAACTGAGCTGATCCCTGATCCTGACCCAATGTCCCTGACTGGCTCGATCCCACCCATTTCATCCCTGAGCTCTGGCCTCTGATCCCTGATCCTGGCCATAATTTGGAGCTTGATCCCTGATCCCATATACCATGTTACGAGCCTGACAATGGTTTCTTGTGGTATATACTGTGGACATCCCACTCGTCACTAGCTTGTATTTTCTTTGTATACACACTCGCCTAAAGGCTCGTGTGTATACTAGAAAATACAAGTGACTCGTGGGATATTCCACAGTATGCCACTCTAAACCATTGTATAACTACTATATATATTTTTATATCTTTATGTTTAATGAATAGAAGCTTATTACTGTATTACGTAACAAGCTGAAAAAATAATCAATCAAGATCTTTAGATGTTGCCTTTCTAATCCTAGCTTATCCGTATTTATAGTACATGTATGTAGCAATAAATCTTTTCCAAGATTTGTAATGATCATGTCTTTTTTTGGTATAAATCTCTTATTTTTGTAGCTTTCGTCGTGGTGGCCAAGATTCTGAGGCCATTTGCGTGAGAGCTCTCTTGCGTGAACGCTTTAACAAAAGTACCATTGCTATTTAGAAATACGTTGTTTAGCATGCCTAGGAACATACAGTTCATATATATTATTGCAATTTAAAGTTTACTTTTCCAGGTATTTGATGACAAAGTTCAGCGTTTTACTTTTCGATTTTACTCGTAAAGGTGGTAGTTGCCGGTACCTTCAGATGGCCATTGTTTTGACCTCGTCCCTAATAGTTACCTCCCCGCAGGTGGAGGGGAGATATTAAAAAACCTTGAATTAAGGCTTTATTTGCAATTAAAATAAAATGACCGTATGAAATGTTATATTAATGTATTTTGTATTTATCTTTGCCAAAGATGTATGTAGAATTAATGTGTATTGAAACTCAATGTTGACCAGTGTTGATAATGAGCTTGGGCAGCCTGTGGTTACCAACGGAGTTTCGCATTGTTTGGTCAGGCCCAATAAAGGGTTTTGCTTTTTTTGACAGTGAAAATATTTTAAACGTGAGTTTCCTTGTGAAAATTGAAATTTCTAGTTTATTCTTAAAGAGAAATATTTCCATTTTCGTTCTTTCCGAAGATGTAGGGTACTTCTCCCCTGTCATCCCCTCCCTCCCCTCCCCTCATTCATGTCAGTGATGCATGCGCATGTGATCAGGTGATCGTGCGTAGATCAAATCCAGTCATTCGGAGAGATGAAGCTAGAACTCAAGGATGTTGAAATGGTGGTCCGTTGCGGTTTTGAATTTCGCTATATTCCTGACTTTTTGGACTACTTCAAATAAAGTACTTGGTTTAGAACAAGGTACAGACTTTTACTGCATGTTCTTAGTTTCGCTAACAATATTTAGTTGTATTATATTGCTGTTTAGTTTTGATCCTCGTGTTTTAGCGGACAAGAGAACATGTTTGCTGTCGTGTATAAATGTCAGAGTTTTGATTGAAAGTTTTGATTTGATTTATTGTCTCAGACCCTTTACCGTCTTTGCTGTTTTTAACAAATGAGGTCTTCTTTTGTTTAAGTGCTTAGCTAACTTTATGGCAGGAATAAGGAATTATAAGCTTACTTGTTTTTACGGCGTGCTTTGAATCACGGTTTGTAGTTTAGTTGAAATCCCTCAGATATCTAAAGCGTGCACATTCGTAAAATTTCAATGACTATCCTACCCTGGCCCCAGAGGCTTTCCTTGTATTCTTTTACGGTTTGGTTTTCGAGCCGCGATATTTTACGAGACGTTTACGTTTTTGAGTTTAAGAAATAAACGTAACGTCTCGCCGCGATCTCGCCGCTTCGCGGGTCGTAAAATAAATCGTAAAAAGTACTCGACTAGCTAGGAAAGCCTCTGGGACCAGGGTATGGCTATCCCAAAGTGGGCATTTAGTATTTCATTCTTTCATTGACTGTAGATTTATTGATGGTTTTTAAATTTAAATTTAAATTTTGCCATTCTTTCATTGCGGAAAATATTGTGAGTTTTTTTGATATCAGTTTTTAAGATCTTCTGCGTGTTTTACCGGTTCTTTTATAAAAAAGGATGCATACATGTCTCCCCGGTAGCTTATCGCAAGCCAAAAAATGCCATTATTAAAGATACACTCAGCAGATCTATTTGGCTATAGCTCTCACTGATAATAGATCTACATCAACAACAGAATAAAAAGATTGGAATATGAATCTATTGAAAGCCGATGTTGAAAGACGATCTCATACACATCAGAATATTTTAGACACTGATGTAAACTACTTCTTATGAGTTAATGGATAAAATGGAAAAAGTCCATTTAATTGACCCAGAGTCAATGATAACGTCTTTCAGTACCGAGAGCTTATCGGCCAGATTATGCAGAACAGCAGCTGTTCTCATGTTTCCAAGCCAAATTACTACAGCTGTATTCGTCTCATTGGCCATATTTATACTAAAGACGAATAACTTGTCCAGACCAATCAATTCAAAGGATTTGATTCATCTAGATATACAATTTCATGTGAAGGCTAGAAACATCCTGCTCTTCACGAGTAATTCGTCAAATAGCCCATCATTTGGACGTGTTTTTAGGCGGAGTATATTAAGACGGTTTAAGACCAATAATTGACACAAATAATTCGTCTGGATGAGCAATTCATCTCTAGCAATTCGGCCATTTGAACAGTGTTCCACACAAAAAGTCAATGCAAGCTAGTTTTTGAAACACTCTCATTGAAAATCAGCTAGCTGAGGACAAGGGGAAAACCTGGTTGGTTTCTGTTTGAATTATTTACATATGAGACTAAATTTTCAGAAATTTGATCTAAAAATAAGAAAAAAAACATCTTGCAAAGTTTAGCATGGTGCCCTGTTCAAATGATTCAAAACTTGCATCAACAAGTTTGCAATCAAATTTGAGCCCAAAGTGCTCACAAGTACTTGCAAGATGATGCAAGTTAGAGTGCTTACAATATATCCGTGAAAAACTTTGTAAGGAATTGCACTAATTTGCACTAATTAATCAATAGAAAATAAAGGATTTAGTGCTATTTAGTACAATTTAGTTCGCTAACCTTTTCACGGATATATTGTAAGCACTTTAGGGAACACAAACAAGATGCAAATCAAGATAGGTGTTGGCTTAAATCAACTTACATGTATTCTTGTTTTATTCACCCAATTTGCTACTTTATCTTGAAACTGAGGAAGTAACAGAAACAACAGGAAACAATTCTAATTGGTTTAAGATGCATGTACACTACCTCAAAATTAATTCACTGAAATGAATTATTTGGAACATCAAAGAGAGCCTAAAACCAATAGGTAATTAAATCTTAAATGATCAGAAAGTTTCTGTCTTTACTTCTTGATTATATTTTTCACCGCTGACAAAATTAAATGCATGGGTGTTTTTACCTTTTGTACATTGGTTTGCCATCAGTTAGAACAGACTTTGTAGAAAATAGAATACTGTCACTTTTTGCTAAACTACACCCAACGAGACAATGTGAAAATATAACTGAAAGATGTAATTAAGCAAACACACAAACAAACAAAAAAATGCACTGATTGAGTCTGCCAATTATTGGAAAAGCTATAATTATTTTTGTCGATACATTTTTCTAGACTATTTTTGTCTTGGACTGCGATGTGTAGTGTGTGTAATGTTGAATTTATTTTAGTACCATGCAAATAAAAACGTAGCCTTAATAAGACAGCTTGTATAAACAAATTACTCACTTTTCAAAGAAAGAAAGAAACTTGTTGGCTTACATAGAGATGCCGAATTTGCTATCAAACATCTTATGGGTTGTGTTACACCTACAACTTTGAGAATATGTTGTGTGACTATGATTTCAAGTGCAACATTGTCGTGGATCCCTAGAAACTGTATTGCAGGTTTTTGAATGATTATATTTAGTTTCTATCTCAAGTTAAAAAGAACACTTGATAGGTTTTTTTGACACTAGAAGACAGACAAATAATTATTTTGTACTTGCTCTTCTAGAGTGAAAACACCCATTGTATGAATTAAAAAATTGTCTGATGACTTGTTCATCTTAGTAGATTATGTGAATCTAACTATTAATATTTACAGACAAAATTAAACAGATTTTGTGTCTTCAATTAAGTACATCTATCTGTGATGTTTTCACACGATGACGATTTGTTTGTGCTATAGTGTAAAAAGAACAGTACTTAACTGTTAGTAAATATGTGCTTCTTGTATTATCTTTGCACCTCTCAAGCGTTAGGACGGGTACATGCAATTGTCAAGCTTCTGTTCTTCTATTGTTAGTCTATTGTCTCTCAGATTAATTAGGATAACAACTTTTTAATTAAGTAGTATTATTTAGTCTGATAAACCCATTCAGTAAATCTTTAGGAGTCTTGCATGCATCAATTATTATGTTAAACCATATGAAAGGGTTTGAAAAAAATAACCCAAATAAATTGCCATCTAACAATACCCATCCGTTGTCCAAATCAAGCCACTCATCAGAGTCCCCTAGATACCTTTTTGTGTGAAACGCGATTGGCTGATTTATTGTTACGTGAAACGTGATTTAGGTCTTAAATCTTGTTGGATCCACATGAAAGCACCTTTTGATTTTTTTGTGAACGTGAAAGAGATTTTTTAATTATCTGTGACACGTGAAAAGACCAAACATGTTTACGTGATTCCATTTTGCAAACGGGTATAGGAGACCCTGACTCGTGGTGGTGTTCAAAGAGATTTATTTTTTAGGTTAGGTTAGGTTGTGTTATTTGTTAGAATGCAAATAGACTTAATCAGCTAACATTGCTATGTACATTATTCTACACAATTCAAACCCTCTGGGAATAAGATTCTTTGTCCTTTGCATTTCAATATCATATGGAAACAAAAGTTCTCATTCCCAAAGTTTTTGAATTGGGTGAAAATGACATACATGGCAAATACAACGCCTTAGCCAAATTGGTCTATAGGAGAAACTAAATACAGTAAAACCACATCACAATGGCCACCCAGTGGGACACAGATTAAGTGGCTGTACTAGTGCAAAATCTTTTGTTTTCCATTGTTTAATCACTACTATTTGGCTTACTGTGAAGACGCTTGTATTGCCACCAACAACGAATTCAAGCTTTCAGTTGGATTTCGTGTTTTTCTGATCCACCAATCACGTGAAGGCAGTGGAGGCTGTTTATGCAAATGCCCTCAAAGGACCTCAAGGCAGATGGCAAAATTTAGAGTATTTATAATGATGATGACAATAATGATAATAATAATAATAATGACAATTATAATAATAATGATGATAATAACAGTATTATAGTAGTTGTAGTAATCTTTATTTCATGTTCAATGGTGATGGTTCATCAAAAGAAAACAACAATATATTAGTAAAAGTGAATAAAATTGAAGATGTAGAAATAAAAATATAAAAGAATAAATATGTAATAAATTAATAGAGAAAAAATATTGATACTGTATACTGACTGTCCTTTGTGAGGCTTGAAGTCTTCATATATAAAATTGAGTGAGACAAAAATCCTCATCATTGGTATTCTTTATATAAAGAATACTACTAATGAAGATGCTTTATGTACAGATTCATCTTCATTTTCTTTATATAAGTAATACTAATGAGGATGACTTTATCAGAAATAAAGTCTAGTGTCTGTGGTCCAAGTGATTACTAGACAAAAGGCTAATAAATTATTGATGAGTTTTTGATTTTTGATTTCCTGTACTCTATCAGATGCTCTGTTGTTTTTGTAATGAGGTTTTTATTGAAGCTTATCTTTGCTGCCATTCGTTTTTTTGTAAAATGCCATTTTGTACATATGTACATTGTAAAATGAACTGTAAATAAAGCTGGTTAATGTTTAGATATATTCTTTAGATGAAAGGATCAACATTTTGCTATAAAAAAGAGCAACATAATTGAAACTGAAATAGTGCTATTTTGATCCATCCATTAAAATATTGATATTTCATTAAGAATAGTGTTGATATTGGTGGCACAAACCGATTGGCAGAGGACATATGACTATTTTTATGTTAATCTCTATTTAATTAATATGAAACTTTCAGTGATATTGGCAAATTTTAATGCTACAGAAACTTGAATTTCATATCAGCAAAGTTTTTAAAATATATTCAATCATACAAATGTAGTTTGAACTATATTTTAAGATGATGGAAAGAAAGACAGAAAACCTTTTCACCTTTATATTGATCTTTTCTTTGGCATTTTCGGTCTGTTCTTTTGATGGTAAGGATATTTTAAAGTTAATCTCTAGAACCTTTTTCTGAAATAATTGTTTAATTTCCATGTTAGAAAAAGACCTGTTTTCCTTTACATGTATATCGATCTTTTCTTTGTCATTTTTAGCCAGTCTGTTGTTTTGATGGTAAGGCAATCTTTAAAAAATTAATCTCTAGAACATTTTTCTGGCATTATTTTATGTCCATGTAATATCCTGCATGAATGGCGGTCATTTCGATCCAAAGTCATTTTGATCCAGGTCAATTTGATCCACCATCAGTCAATTCGATCCATATGGCAGGTCAGTTCGATCCACATTTATATTGAATACAATATAATCATTGATATATTTAAGGTGGCTCGATTGAGTTTTTCAGTAGAGCTACCAGTCGTCTTTGAGTGAAAACTGTTTGTTCATGAGCAGTCTGATAGTAAATTAAATATTACACCCTTATCAGACAAAGATCAAAGTTTATGATGACGTATGCTATATGGAGATCGGTGCTATTATGGCGACGGCTTAAAAGAATTACCCTTTTTACATATTCTCGATTTTAATGAGTTCTAGGCTTATTATTGAAAAATGCTCTTGTGATATTGTAGTTAACATCATTGCCTTTAGCTCTAGCGAATTAAATCAATTTCTGAGAGAGCGTTTTTAAGATATCATCGATGAGAGATTTTAACTGCAAAAATCAAGCGTAAACAAAACAACTTTTTGAATCTCCTACAATTAAAAAGAAAGTAGCAGATCTAATTTTTCATCTCAAAGTGTTGTAAAGATATTAAATTTGGCTACTGAAAGAGACGAGAGAAATCACATTGATCGATATCGAGAAAAGTGAGCCGAACTCATGTATATGGACATGCTGAATTTGCTTCTGTTGCCCAAATTTCACTCTATTGTTACATAAACTGCAATATTTAAAGATCCCTTCGATAAATATTGTTTAAAAATAAATTAGTATGGTTGAGTTTTGGTAAAAGGCAATATAATGTAGCGTTTTCAGATTTACTGAATCATTTTAAGGCTGTCAAATATTAGCTTCAAATCTGTATATTTTTCAGCCGGATACAGTGGTCGACAACTCATTGATGCATGATGCAGCTCTTTTGTTTTAGTTTGTCATGTTTTCATGCATTTTAGCACCTGATGCAAATTACGGAACGCTTCAATAAAAGTGGTTATCTAAACTAAAACACTTACACTTACATGTACTTACAAATACTTGATTACATGTGGATCGAATTGACCTGCCACATGGATCAAAATGACTGATGGTGGATCCAATTGACCTGGATCAAAATGACTTTGGATCAAAATGACCGGATACCTCCTGCATTCTCATATCTCTATGGAGTAACAGACACTGCTAAAAATACCTGGGATTCAAGATAGTGATTACGTAAATAACATTTCTGACAAAAATATCACAGGAAAATGATTTTGAGTTTCATAGGTGAGCAAGGAGAGATAATGTATATTCGCATCCATCAAATTTTTTATGTGGTTGGTAAAGTGATGGTAAGAGATGGTAAGTGCTGGATGAACTGATTTACCAACCACTTACCATATGGTGCAGATTGTTCACTATTGCCATTCTAATGTACAAATAAATGGATTTAGTTTTTTGTTCCTTAAAATATTGGTGTTTTTTTTAGATATTTATATATCGTTTTTTATGTTGTTTTTCTTTCTAGCTTACTGCAACTCTTCTCTTGGTCTTCAAAATGGAAGGATCAAAGACTCTCATTTTAGTGCATCATCGTTCATACACAGTCTTGAAATTGAAGAGAATGATTATCAAGATATGAAACCAGAACATGCACGCCTTAATAGCAAGCTGGCATGGTGTTCCAATGATCATAAAAGCTGGCTAATTGTTAATCTTGGAAAGGTTGCCATGGTAAATGCCATAGCAACCCAGGGTTATGCCACATGTTATAATCACTACTATGTGAAAGATTATTGTGTGCAGTATAGTATTGATGGTAAAACATGGAATTACATCCAAGAAAATAACTCAAAGAAGGTAAGCCACATCTGACCAATGACACATAATTATTGCTTGGTCAGAAGTCACTCAATGATTTTATTAGTAATATATAAATACTAAGTCTGTGGAAGTGCCCATAGTAAGTAGACATTCTTGGTTGTATGGGTGTCTTGTAATAGTAGTAATTTTACAATCCTCTTGGTGAATAAGATTCTTTGTTCAAAATAGACATTCTTCCATGCCTTCTTAAAGTTATTTAGAGGATGTCAAACAAAGTATAATTATACATTGTATTTTGCAAGAGGATTGTACTGGAAAAACACTGAGGCAAATTAAGGTCTTAATTAAACCAAGCTGATTCATAAGTCTTGATATATCACTTATCCTCTTATTGCTGGTTTTCAATTGACGTCACAGTGGGCATCTTGGTTGAACTTCAACAAAAGATTGCTCATTTGTGTGTGTTTTTTGTTTGTTTGTTTGTTTGTTTGTTTGTTTGTTTGTTTGTTTGTTTGTTTGTTCAACCAACATGGCTGCCATTCTTTTGTATTTTGACTCTCAAGGAAATGATTGAAATCAAGCAATTAGAAGTTAATATTGTTATGCATCATTTCAGGTGTTTGTTGGTAACAAGCAGGGACGTGATACAGTAACCCACAAATTTAACACTACTGAAGCACAGTACATCAAAATTATTCCCCTTGATTACAAATATAATACCTGCATGAGACTAGAACTTTATGGTTGTTTTAAAGGTTAGTGGCATGACATCTATAGAGATAATAAAAATATTCTCTGGATAATTCCCAATTTCTATGATGCTGCACCTCCTTGTAAAGGATAATCTTGGATCCACCCATCTTAGAAATTAGAAAAAGACTATAATATTTAGTCTTGTTAATGTTTAATCTTCTTTGTGCTTATTTGTACAGATACATTTACCAGTCCACCTACTAGTCTACAAAGTACAACTAAGCCAGTAGTACTGCCCTCTGTGACAACCAGTATGCCAAAACCATCTTCAATTAGCCATATCACTATTGTTAATTCTGTTATTCCAAGTAAAAATCAGTCTAAAAATAAAACTCAAAGTGCTGCAAGTAGATCATCATCATCATCAAAACGAAATGTTGTGATCCTTGGATGTAGTGCTTTTGTTGGATTTATTGTGTTTGTGTCACTGATAGTCTTTGCAACTCTCTGGCTTAGGAAGCAAAGGTATGTACATAATTTGCATAGAAACCTTTTTTGTGTGCAAAAAGTAGCAAGTGGACACACTGTTGAACTCAACTGTTGTGTGCAGCATTACAGAAAGTTAAGGGCTGGTTTACTCAGATGATTTTATTGTGTGACAAAAAACAATTGCTTCAGTATACACACACACAATTTCTGGTCACAATGAAATTGACACTCTTGTCACGCAACAAAATTGCCCATGTACATGTAAATGGACCTTTACAGTCAGTTACATTGTGTGTCTAGGTGTAATAGTTATAATATGTATAGTTTTTGCAAACATTGAATTATTTCTTCTTTCCAAATAAGGCAAAAAAGGATAATAACTCAAGATGAATCTAATTGTAAGCTCACTGATGCACAGGTTTATGTACACATGTAAGTACACTTGCTGTTCTCTCATTTCCTGGTATTTCAACAATTAAATATTTGTCTTATATTATGATAATCATCATTGTGTAGTCCCAAAAAATATCCATATGGTGGGGCCACAGAGGGAACTGGAAATTCTGGGGGGTTGGGGGGCAAATACCCTAGAAAGATCTGAAGGATGGGGGGAAGGGGTCAAACAAGATATTTTTCCAGAGGGTTCAACTGGCTCACAAAATGAACATGTTTAAAATTCTTGTGTCATGGAGGGGGGAGGGGAGGGTAATATTATAATGCAAAAATGGAAATTCTGGGGGGTGGGGGTGGGGTGTAATACGAAATTCCCTCTGTGGTAGGGTATGGATATTTTCTGGAACTACACATTCTTTCAGTCCAAAGCCATATAACTTAAGATGTGTCTCTATTCTCACTAGTGAAGATGACCAACTTAGTTTGGAGTATGGACCAATTAACCTGTAGTCTGATAAGAATGATTAACTCCATTGAACCTCATTGTACCTACAAGTTAACATCTTCTGTAGACAATCTGTCTTGGAGTGACCTGGTGTTGAGTTTCCCCTTGTTTCTTGTAAGAGTGACTCCAGTTTTAAAGAAGCCTTCAAAAGCATGTCGGAACAAGTTGGGCTTACTGTGATTGTCAATGAGAGGTACCTGTACCCTGATTTAAGTCTAGTTAGGATTACTAATTCGATAGTACATTTGATTGAGTAATTATTGTTGGGTTATAGTGAATATTTGAAATTCTACAATAACATCACAAACGATCAACATTTTGATCCTATATAAAACAATTTGAAAACAGGGGAAACTAAGAAGCAGTTACATAATAAATCCTTAGTTTATTGATAAACTCATCACTTGTATTTTGCCTTGCCTAAAGGCTTGACAAAATACTATACATTCGACTCATAAAATATCAGCCCACAATACACAAGAAAATATCTAATAAGTGGTGTATATTTGTGTATGATTTAAATTTTTAGAGCAGGTTTCTATATGATTACATATAAAAAGTGTGATTTCTCACACTTAGCTTTGTCACAGTCACACAAAAGCTGAAACTGCTCTAAGTGATTTCATGGATGCCATCACAGTCTTACTGATGAATGTCTTTTAACCCAATGGTAATTATTCATTTAAATGTATGTATAAAATTGTGAAATTATTATACTAAGACAAGGAGTAGAGCAGTTTCCTTATGAGTGTGAATCGAAATGGACTGCACTGTGCTGTGAGTGTGGCAGTGCCGTGATAAGTATAAAAACATTCAAAATTATTGCTGTGTGTGCCATACTGTGACCATGCCATTTTCACAGTTGTATGGAATCTGCTCAATTGCCATTGATAACTTTACTATTGATATATTGAATTTAGAAACTATTTTAATGAAAATCAAAGTATTACTGCTCCAGTGTGAGTGTATATTTAAAAAAGATATTTTTTGATACTTTTGTGTAAATACAGATATAATGTACAGGATTTCAGAGTTAAATATGTACATTTTAGATCAATTTTTCCTGATTCAAAATGATTCTGAAGGCCTTTTTTAAATGGTTTGTTATAACTGCAGTGAGGATATTGCTAAAAGCAAAATATGTTGTACCCTCAGGACGTTGTGATTTTTATTATCGTTTATGTACAGGATTTCAGAGAAAATATGTACATTACAAATATCGTGTTCATAGAACTATGTAATTACATTATGTAATGTTTAATTGTATAATGTACAAGATTTCAGAGAAAATATGTACATTACAAATATCGTGTTAATAGAACTATGTAGTTACATTATGTAATGTTTAATTGTATAATGTACAGGATTTCAGAGAAAATATGTACATTACAAATTCATGTTAATAGAACTTATATTTTGTAATATTTAATCATACAATGTACAGGATTTCAGAGAAAATATGTACATTTTGTTGTTTGTTATTACCAAACAAATATCATGTTCCAGTGTGAACATATATAATTTCATTTTCAATTATTTATTGTCCTTTTCTAGTTACAAATACACTTATATAATTTTTTTAATTCTAAAATGTACAGGATTTCAGAGAAAATATGTACATATTAATTAGTTATCTAAACTGTAAACAAATATGATGTTCCAGTGAGAACATATATGATATATGTACGAATTTTTAAACAAAATAGAAACGACTTAAAATGTATAGGGTAATGTACAGGATTTCAGAGAAAATATGTGCATTCTTTGTAAATGGATATTTTTGTTTTGAATCAAATATCATGTTCCAGTGAGAACATATATTTATTATATTTATAAGACAATTTTAGACAACTTAAAAAAGTATTTGTAACACACACACACTCTATGTCAGGGAAAATATGTACATTGTATGTTTTTTTCCTGCACATTTACATTCTTTGTAATTGGATATTTTTGTTTTAAATCAAATATCATGTTCCAGTGAGAACATATATTTATTATATTTACAAGACAAGTCTAGACAACTTAAAAAAGTATTTGTAACACGTACTCTGTGTCAGGGAAAATATGTACTTGTTTGTATTTTTCCTGCACATTAACTCTAAAATGTGAGATGTGTTTTAGTTTATTGTTAATACATGTGATAGATTATCGTACTGTTGTCACATTTCTAAATATAAAGCCGTATGTAGTACATGACAAAAAAGCTGCCAATTTTTCCTTGTCAAGCAAAACATGAACGTGCAGATGACAAAAAATTGCTATTTTTTTCCTTTCTGTGTCCAGGACAAGTTGTTGGTATAGATGCGGCTTAGAGTACAAACAGTTCTCTGCTATGCTTCACCTGCCACTTGCAAAGGAACTACACAGGCTACATACAAAAAGCTCTGTTATAACACTTTTCTGTTACAATTGACCTATGCATGTAGACTCGCCTTCATTCCTATGTATGTTGCAAGTGAAGTATAAAGCAGAAGTCAACTATTGATGAGGGGCCACTTAATGGCTGTTTAAGAGAAACATAATACAACGAGTACATCAGTTTCCATGGAAACAAACAGATAAAGTGATAAATAAAGTGATGAAATTAATGTGGTAAATTTGTATTTCAAAAATACCTTGGTCTTTTGTTTTGTTACTTTTAGTTTACTAGTGATTTTAGACCAACAACTTCGAAATATATCAGTTTCCATGGAAACAAACATAAAATGATAAATAAATAAGGTGATAAAATTGATGTGGAAAATTTGTATTTCAAAAATGCTTTGGTCTTACTTTTAGTTTGTTACTTTAAGTTTAGGCTAGCGATTTTAGACCAACAACTTCGAAATATATCAGTTTCAATGGAAACCAACAGATAAAAATAAACTTATGATATAGGATATTTCGGCGGAAAAACACCTGTCAACTCTAGTCCAATCAAAATTTCGTATCATTTACAATACTTTTCTCGGGATTTCCTTCTAGCTGCGCTGAGGTATTATAGTGGCCTTCTTTCTGCTTTTAAGAAACAGTAACTAACGGGTGAATATTTTATATTATCTGCACATGTATTAATACCAGTGAGCAATACTCTTGCTCACTGACGCATTTTTGCAGTATGAATAAAGCTATTATTATTATTATTATTAATTCTCAAAAAATAGTTCTTCTTGACGGATGATCGACCAAATCACATTACTTTTCGTTATTTTTAAAAGGATTAACATATACAAGACCATAGTTAAAGTTTTTCATAGACTAAATAGAATCTACTTATCTATAGACCGACCATTAGGGTCTTTGCTCAAAATATTGAGCATGGATGGAAGTTTTAATGCCCGTCTAGTTGAGCTTGATTTGTGTTGTCATAGCAACAATAGACACCTTAACTTTTGTTTTGTTTTGTTTTGTTTTGTGTTTTTTCAGTTTTGAATTCAGAATGATGTTTCGATCAATTCTCCTCGTTGGAGCTAGTATTTTGCTCATCGACAAGGGATTGGCGATGAACAATTCGAGCTCGGTAGAAGTAGCACCATCACCATCAGTAACATCAAACATGACTGTACAAATGAACACAGAAGTACCTTCTGGATCAGGATCAGGATCTATGTCAAATCCCGCACTAGGACCAGGATATACTGCAACTCCCGTAGGAGGATCAGGATCTATTTCACGTCCCCCACCTCCCCCACCTCCCCAGGAGGATCTATGTCACCTCCCCCAGGAGGATCTATGTCACCTCCCCCAGGAGGATCAGGAGCACCAGGATCTACTTCAACTCCCGCAGGAGGATCAGGAGGATCAGGAGGATCAGGAGCCGCAACTCCCGTCTCCTCCTCTACAACACAATCTGTACAGCCCACTGACACTTGTAAGTCTGTTATGTCTTGCTTAAATTTTTGTTATTATTTATTAATGGATGTTATAAAATCAATTTCTCGACTTTCATATAAGCAATCAATGTATACGTAAAAGACACGGATCAGGCAGCCGAAAACTTACTGACAAGTGCTTTCTAGAAACAGGTGACAGTATTTACAATTTTAAACTGAAAAGAACGGCATCAGAATCAGGAAGTGAATTCCAAAAGTATTAAATAGATTCCATTTTTCCGTGCGTTTGTACTCTAATAGATGCACTGATGACGTCAAAATGTGGTAAGAACAAAAATGTTCGCCACGAAGTCGAGTGGCGTGGCTGTTGTTGAGTTCCCACCACATTTTGACGCCTTTTATGCAATTGTTGGAGTACAGGCCCACGGAACAGTGGAATCTGTTTCTATATACTTGTTGAAACTCTTCAACCAGTCAGAGCGCGCTAAAGGCTTATCTGACGTCATCAATGTGTGTATACTGCAATCACACACGGTTCTCGACCAATCAGAGCGCCCGTAATATACTAATTATTGTATAATTAAAGCTCTATCAAATATATTTCGAAATGCAGAGTCTGAATATAATAAGGAATTTACATGCCAAATTACAGTACGAGGCAAACAACATTTACCATAGTGTAAATTATTGTCTGACAGTCTTTTTAAGAATGCATGACCTCATGCTAATTAAGGTTCCAATAAGATTATATCTTGAAATTAAATTTTAAACTAAATCACTTTCAGTCTTTAAGCCGGTCATCATCGGTAGCTAGTATTACGGTTTGCTGGATTTTTTTTCGTTATCTTCTATTAGACCTTTTTGCTTTATCGCTATTCCCCGGGGGGATTCTTCGGGGTCAAAACGCTAGGGATGATCGTCGGAAACCTTCAAAACGTACCCTAAAAAAATACCAAAATGCCAAAATTTTCGACCCTAAAAAATACCTAACAGCTCAAAAATACCCCTAAAAAATACCAACAAATCAAACAAAAAACTAACAAAGAAAACAATCAAACAGCACTAATTCAAAGTGTCGTTGTTTGTACCCCTAAAAAATACCATCTTTTCTGAAAAACCTTGGATTTTCTCTGACGACCCCTAAAAATACCAAATCGGCGATTTCAACCCCTAAAAAATACGACGATCATCCCTAGCACACCAATATAGGGAGTACCCCCCCCCCCCCGGGCGCTATTCGTGCACAAAAACAATAGGTGACAATAAAATTTGTGGGTGAAAGAGGGGGGATACCGTCGGTCTCAAATTTATTAGTCAATTTGTGACTATCACGAGCTACGGACGTAAAATAAGGACTCTTTACCCTTTTACATTTTTTAGCTGGAGCAAAAGTTGATGGCAAATGGAGCGAATGGAGCAAATCGGAATGCGCAAAATGCGGTATGGGCAAAAAGACTCGTACCAGAAAATGCACCAATCCAAAGCCTTCTGGCGGAGGGAAAGATTGCGAGGGGAAGCCAGAAGAAGAAGGCGAGGATTGTAAAGCTTGTGCTGGTAAGAATCTCCTTTTTTTTCAACATGAAAACGATGATTAATTTGAGTGAACGTTAACAAGGCATGTTTCGGCAGTGTTCCGGTCCTGCGACCCTCACTTGTGAATGAATAAGAATTAAATAAGTACATACATTATAGCTTACATTAAAAAGGTGTCTTTTCAAATTAAGATCTTACCCCTATTTGCTTTATTTTATTTTAGCTGATTAAAAAGCCTTTTTTCTGAAAATTTCATCTTTCATGTTATCGTGTTTTTTTCTTACTTGCATTAATTATTCAAACTAGTACCCATTCCCTTACTCGATTGGGAAATGGCTAATTGGCTTGCGTCATACAAAAGTTAACCTACTTTGTTCTTTTTTTGAAGTGGAAAAAGTGGAGGTCACCGTTGGGTTGGAAGGTGTAACATTTTCTGTAGCTATGATTAATACAACTAGTCAAGATTACAACGCAACATGCGGCCAAGCGAAAGAAGTAAGATATGTTATTTCTTGTCCCGTCAGTTAGAGGGACCCTTCAGCAAATTGATCATGGTTGATTGTAAATTCGAAAATCGCAATTATATTTTAGATAACCAAATATTTCTCGAGAAAAAGGCAATTTTTTAGTACAAATACTTTTGAGGGATTTCTTGCGGTCGTCAGGTACAGACGCTTTCATGCGTTACGCTTTTCAAAAACTATAATGAAATTTGTCTTGAATAAATATTAGTACGTTGTGGTTATACCATTGTTTTTCCACTGGTATAAATTTTTTAGCGAGTTGTTTTACTTTCATAATAAACTTTTCTTTACGCTTAATACTTTTCTCTTTAGCTTAAATGTGTAACCCGCCACAAAGAGAAAGAGAGAGAGAGAGAGATTGAGAGAGAGAAGGGGGGAGGGAGGGGGAGGGGGTACACATGAAAGATAAACGTAGAATCGCGCTATCACAGATAGTTTAGTAATAAACAAAAGTTTAGTCAGTCTAAAGTTTTTCAAAAGAGGCTATTTCCTTTTGAGACGGATTTTGTTTACTATAACATTCTTGCCTCAACCTACGTACCTTGTCATTTTTATAAAGCATTTTTCACGGGTTGGGGAGGGGGGAGTGGTTGATTGGGATTGAGATAATGTTTAATTCCATTTCTTTTTCAGTAATTCCTATATGTTCTTCCATATTTTTCAGTTGAAAATGAAAACCGGAAGTACGAAGTTCAGTTGTTCTCTGGTACGTGCATCTGATGGTGGCGTAACAATGAAGATCGTCTTAGAATTTGATTATGGATCAGCTAATGCGTCATCGCAAAATTTAACCAGTTTTGTTGAAAACATATTAAAAGAAGAGAAAATTGGCAATTTGACCTTTGACAAAAACTCTCTCGTTGTGAAAGGAACTGTCAGCGGTAAGTTTGTCGATCACAAAATGTTCGCAAGCCCTTCAGATGGATATGGTGTATTAAGATTCCTTTTTATGAGGAATAATGCACCATATTTGAAGGATTTATACCAATACTTATTACACTCGATGACTACACTCTCGAACAAGAGAACAAGAGTTCGAGAGAACTACTTTACTATACCTTATGTGATTGGCAAAACAAGAATTAAAGGGAGAAATCAATTTGGGCACTTTTGTTAGAGATTAAAATTAGTAGTTAAGACTAGGACAAATTCGAACGGAAAGGGAAATGAACTCAAAAGAAAACATTGGAAGATAGAGAAAAGAGATGAAAAGATTTGAAAACAAAACAAAACAAAACAAAGCAAAGCAAAGCAAAGCAAAGCAAAGCAAAGCAAAGCATAGCATAGCATAGCATAGCATAGCATAGCATAGCATAGCATAGCATAGCATAGCATAGCATAGCATAGCATAGCATAGCATAGCATAGCATAGCATAGCATAGCATAGCATAGCATAGCATAACATAGCATAGCATAACATAGCATAATATAGCATATAGAAAATATTGGAAGATAGAGAAAAGAGATGAAAAGATTTGAAAACAAAACAAAACAAAACAAAGCATAGCATAGCATAGCATAGCATAGCATAGCATAGCATAGCATAGCATAGCATAGCATAGCATAGCATAGCATAGCATAGCATAGCATAGCATAGCAAAGCATAGCATAGCATAGCATAGCATAGCATAGCATAACATGCATAGCATAACATAGCATAGCATAACATGGCATAATATAGCATAACATAGAGCTTTTATAAATTCTAGCCAATAATTAATTATTATTAAATGAACCAAATGTACCCAAATGTGTTCTCAATAAATCATAGTTTGTCCCAGCATATGTATAGATACAGAGAATGCATATGGAAAAGTGGGTCAATGCGCTGGAATGTGATAGTTTTACTTATATGTTTTCTTTAAATTTCTCTTTAAGGGTTGAAGCTTGGTGAGTGGTCCGTCAAAGCTTGCGAAACAGTATGCTGTAAAAGCAAGGAGGAGGACATGGTTTGGTTCAACAGAACTTGCGAGGAAGTTAATGTTTCATGTAAAGGCGCGTTTCTTTCTGTTAAGGTCAAGTGCAAAGATCCAAGAACCAAATGTGATATAACAAAAGAATGTAGTGGTGAGTAATTTTCTTTTTTTTTCTCTTCTCTTCTCTTCTCTTATGTTGTCTCTCCTCTTGTCTTTTCTTCTGTTGTCTCTTCTGTTGTCTCTTCTGTTGTCTCTTCTGTTGTCTCTTCTGTTATCTCTTCTCTTCTCTTCTCTTCTCTTCTCTTCTCTTCTCTTCTCTTCTCTTCTCTTCTCTTCTCTTCTCTTCTCTTCTCTTCTCTTCTCTTCTCTTCTCTTCTCTTCTCTTCTCTTCTCTTCTCTTCTCTTCTCTTCTCTTTCAAAAATAATTAGATTTTTGAACCGTAGCAGATAATAAATTTCCATCTTTTTATAGGCAGTGACGGCTTGTTCTCTTCCATGGCGTTGGTACTTCTTGCACTCCTGAGTGTTAAGTACGTTTTCATATTAAATAAGTACTAGTTCTATTTTTCAACACCTCTGTCTCAGTTTATATTTGTAACTCATTTTGTTATCACGTCTCTTTTAGGATGTTTCTTTAAGACGGGTTACCTGTGTAAGAAATCTACAAACCTCATTCGAAACTGCTGTACAACATATATTACCATAGCAACCACAGAAATGGCTAAGTTTTTGTTGAAGAGTCGTTGCTAAGTACACATCATTAATTATTGGCACTGCTATCTTGTTTTATAGCTATTACCTTATTACATGTATAATTGATTTGACCTGAGTGACGACATGAGGTTTACAAGGTTTGGGATTTGATTTGGATCTGCTAGTTTGGTTTTAGTTTAGTTTAATTTATTAGCTTTCCCTTCCAATGAAGGCAGGGACACCACAGCAGCTTTCGCCAATTACAGTGGACTCTGCAGTATAATAGGTCAGATCACACGGTTGGAATTGGTAATTTACCATGCTGCTTGCTCCATAGAAACTCAGGGTCGTGACATGGTACGTGGGATCAGGGATCACAGGCTTGGGATCGGGATCTCAAGCCATGGGATCGGGGTCACAAACGTGGGATCGGGATCAGTAGTCAAATCAACAGGATTCAGGGATCAAAATTTTCACAACTGGGATTAGGGATCAAAATTAATAAGAGAACTTTTGGGATCAGGGATCAAAATTTTCGACCAAAAAACGGGATCACGAGCGAAAAAACGTACCATGTCACGACCCTGAGAAACTGCTGAAGCTACACTGAAGCACTGTCTTGAGGATAGGGAGTCCAAGCCCGATATTAAAGAATAGGTGATATTTGCATATTTATAGTGAATGTATTAAAGTAGCAACAAATCGTCCAGTTTGTTTTTTCAAGATCTTGCAATAATATCATGGCTTTTTTGACATATAGATCTCATATATATTTACGTTTTCGTCTTCGTGGCCGAGTTTTATAATTAGCGCCACTTGAGTTTTTTTAACGAAAACACCCTGAAATACCTTCATGGACTTCCTGTGTCTGTACTCGCTGAACTGCACTGTTCAGTTTATAGTTTTCAAATTACCTTCAGTGTTATCTGAGGCTGATCTAGATCAGCATTCCTATCTTTAAATTCAAAATCAGTCAAACTGAAGTTGGTTCATTCTCTGATGAATCTGTGCATGCCACAGAAGTTGGCTTTGCGCCGATAAGCCAAAACTCAGTATTCGTGCATTCTGAAATGTCAAATTTAGTCACAAATTACAAAAAGATAATTGCATATAAAATTCAATATTCAGTATAACACTGCTTGTTTATATTGTGATAAACAAAGATTTTATGAAGTAACTAAGTCGTGCTCAGAAACAAGGATAAAGGCTGGCTTTATGCTCGTTTCTACAGAGCTGTGGACAACTTTGAATTAATGTTCTTTGCCAAAACTGAAAATAGTTATGCAGGAAAAATTAAGTGCAGGCGACGGCAGTATTAGTATCAATTTTGGTCCTAGCATGACGCCGTGTTGCTTTGACTGACGATCATCTTTGTTGAAGCCGTGAACTAAGCTGGAACATTATAAGCACACTCAATTCGTAATTTCACGAAGAAAGAGAAATATATGCATGCGGTCTTTCTCGCTGCTATGTAAGATACGAAAGTTTACCTCATATACGATGACATCTAATTTCACCAGAACGTTTTCAAATAGTCAAACAAGGAATTGAATAATTCTTATATTTTTGCATGCCTCGGACTGAGTTAATAACTCAGTCTCAGAATTCTGTCGGAGAGGAGAAAGCAGAGAAGAAGCTTATTAATTTCGATTTTCAACAAAACTGCGAATCGTTCATTTGGCCGTATCCAGTACTAGTCAAGATGTTGTAAAACACATTCCCTTTATTTTCCTTCAAAACGTAACCAGCAAATAACTTCAGAAAGATAACTCGTGGATTTGCGATCCACAATTTAAAAAGTATAAAAGCGATTCCGAATAGCCGTATACTTCTCTGGAATATTCCTTCCTGAAAATGCAGCTATTCTGAATCGCCTTTATACTTTTCTAAAATAGATATGGAATAACTTAATTCATAAGTCGTACAATTTATTACCAGTTTAAAAATCTGCTGAATGATCACAAATTGATGAGCAATCACATACAACAAAAGATATCGTAAAAAAGAAAGATATAGTTGACTCGTTTGGAGGAACAAGGCAATTTGTATACTAAACCTGCTTAATGCTTATACCAAAACTGCTTACTGCAGTTTGTGATCACACCACGTGATTACACGTCAGTTACGTTGCGTTGCGTTTTTCCTCGAAGCAGTTTTTGTTAATTTTGTAGTAACATTTTTCATAACCACTGGCACAACTGAACTAGTTTGAGCTAAATCACTTGACACTTAAATTAAGTTATCTATCTATCTTGACTTCACCTATTTCAATCATCGTTGTCGCGCGATTGCCGAGCCTACACGACTAACCTGAAGGAAGAATGGGTAGAAATTACTAAAGTTATATATAACCACGCAAATATCCACGACTCAATTCGAATCTAGCTTGCCCTGACCTTATACAACAAAAAACGTCATTCATGCTGACTCTAAAATCGAGACCAAAGCCAAAAAGAGAGCGAAGTTTTGTAATTACCCAGGCTCCTTTTCGGTCAAGTCGCATGGGCGTGAAGCTTCTCGTACGACAACCTTTTATGAAATAGATGTTTCTATTTATGTCATTTACTGCGATTTACCCGATATAGTCAGAAGTGTTCACCGGCTACTAAACAAGCTATTACGAGCTAGGTCGAATGTGTATTCGTTAAGATTTTTTCAGTTTCTGCCCAATGACCATGATATTATTTTGCATGACGTTGATCGTCAATAAATATATAGCTTTGGGAATATGCACGCGAAACTAGTCTATTTTTGGAATACGCCGGCGCAAATTCTGATACCTATGGGCCGCATCTCAAGAGGTTAGCCAATGGCGAAGGCAAAACCTCTAGTCTTCCTCTCTGTCCCCTCATTTTCTTGTGGTAAGGGGAAGACTTTTTTTTTGTGCCGATGAACATTCCTGACTCGAAGCACTATGAAACACAGGCTATCAGGGTAATGTTTAGTTTTGATTAATCAATGGGCAATGTAAACGAAAGAGCCCAACAGATATTCAAAAGATATATCAGTGCATTTCTTAACGACTGAAATGTTAATCGGGGACATCAAGGCAAGACCTAATTCTAAGGCCTGGATTAAAAGCCATACTTCACATAAACCGAACTAAATGAGATATATTAAAGAAACTGAACACCTGATAATCTTTGTTTGGTTTAAGCTTTATAGTAGTACAGTTTATGTGAGGCGTGGCTTTTAACCCTTCGTTCACAATGCCGTTTAGTATAGACGACTTTCAAAAATGGCGGGCTCATTGTTCACGAGAACGAGGCCAGAAAGGCCTCAAAATTATAATGGCATCAAATGAGCCTAAGTATATCCTATAAAATGCACAGAAAATAGGTATTTCAAAAGGAAGAGAAACACATCATCTTTGATAGCAATAGAAGTGTCGCTACGCTGATTTTCTGGTAACAAGGCCTCTGTGGCCTCGTTCTCATGTACTAGGCAGCCATTTTTGAAAGTCGTCTATGATTTAAGCTATTTGAGTAGACATGTGATTATAGTTTTTGAAAAATACACAATCACTAAATAAACCGTATTTCCACAAAACCGTTAACGACAATTTATTTTCAACTTCCCATTCTGTGGTACTCTACTAGCCAACCAGTTTTGCCACGGGGAGGGAGGATTTTGGTTCGGACAAAATATTTTCCGTCATGCATATAAAACCCATTTTGACTATTCAGTTTGACATCCATAGCTTGCCCATTTAGCATTAAGCTATTCCGTCTGACATCCATAGCTGTTCGGCCATATGCATTTAAGTGAACTCTATTTCTGGTGGTGACGGCGGCCCATAGACAATCGGGTACCCCCATTGACACCCTTTAGTTAAAATAATTTCATATTTTCTGATCATATTGAGTCCATATTTTTCAAGATATTAAAGTTTCAAATCGCAAAATGCAAATGAGATGACGTCAAAGAAGGCATTTGCACTAACTTATCAGTGCTCTTCAATTCGATAACCCAATGTTTCGCTCGAACTTCAGGTTTTATCTATGGAAATGTGGAATAAACTACGTTAGTTATAACTAAATTTTTTAAGCGGTAATTTCACCTGTTCACACTCCTATACTAGATGGCAAGGCTATTATCCAGCTGCATACATGCCATTTACAGGCATTATTTCATGCCTTCATGATCTGATCATTCACCGTATTTTTCGCTCAAAAGAACCTAATTCAAACTATGCAGTTGACAGGGGTATATGTCCAAATATTCTGGCCCTATTAAAGTTCTTTTGAATTCGCACCTATTTAGCATTTTTAATTTCATTTTTTCGTCATGCTGATTTTCATGCCGATTATCCCTCGAAACTTTGCAATTTTGCTATTATCGATGTGACAAGTTTGATGTAAAAATCAAATATCGCACAATGTCACGGCCTTTGTTGCTAGCTAGCTATAAACTAACTTTTCGCGCGAAAATTAGGTCATGAAAGGGACGAGAGAGACTAGGGTTGACTTGTTTGACGCGTGCGCACAGTAAAAGCGCGGGAAAAACAAACTGAGCAGCAGCAAGAACATGGCGGATTTTTGTCAATGGATCTGCTACCTTCGTACCGGTTTTTATCGGCAACGAAACGATGAAATACGTATTTTATACTGTCTGAGGTAAGTCAGTAGATGTATTTAACGGTGTTATTGGCTTTTGGTTCATGACCTTTCAATGAAAAGCTATTTAAGTTAGATTTAATACATCCGACGCGACCGGCTGAGTTTCGCCATTGATGCCACAAGGCAATTCGAGACGTATTCTGACCAGTTAAACACAAAATTCGAAGAGAAACAAATTTAGCCACTTCGAAGAACTTACCTTGTCTTACCTTCTTAGATTTGTTCTTGTTCTTTAAATCTGACGGTGACAGATTTAAACATGAGATTTAGTAAACTTGCATGCACTCAAGTCAGGGAAAAATTATGAAGTGAACCGGACCATTATTTTGAGAGTAAGCTGTTGTCTATTATATTCTACATAATAAATAATGTTCTGTGTAAACTCTTTCCCCTCTACTAGCACTCTTGTTTACAACCTAATTAACGTGACAAATAAAATCTCTGGTTCTAGCTCTTGTTTTGTTTTCTCTTGAGACCTAATAACTGTAGACTTGACCTTTGTGCTGGGAAGATCAGGTAATTCACTCCAGCATTGCTATTTAGGTTTGTAACTATAGCTACTATTTTGCTCACTAATTCCTCACTGGGGATATCCCTAGCACAAAGGGTTAACTATCTTGTTTTATTTTCTGAGTTTGGGACAGTAATGACCATAGACAGACTTACCCCAGCTTACAAAGAAGGTAGGATTTTTGCTTTTCTGCCTTTCCTTAGTTTGAGATAGGCTTGAAAGTAGTGGGAGCCCTAGCACTGGTGTTAACTCTTTTGTGTTTTTCTCTCTTGGGACTGATATTACCATTTAGACTAGACCTTTTTAGAGAGATTGCAGTAATTAACTCTAGCACTCATGTTAACACTTTTGTTTTATTTTAAAGAAATGGTTCGCACTTAGCTTGCATCCATCATGAAATGGATGCATGCAGGAGGTTGCTAAGCATGAATTAAGTGTAAGAGTTGCATGAGGCATAAGCCGAGTGCGACTCTAGCTTCTTGAGAGCTTAGGCAACCTCCCAAGTGCATCCATTTCACGATGGAAGCATGCTAAGCGTGAACCATTTCTTTTATAACATAGCCACAATATTGAAGCGCGAATTTGTTGATCAAATACAAAATTCTCACCACACTCCACGATTGACAAAGTGCGCGAAAACAAAGTGCCGGCTTTGTGAAGGCAGTGACAACAACTGCCTATAGTTCTTTCACTAGCGAGTTTCTACTCTAAAACATACCAGAAAATTAGCCAATCAAAGTGCGCGCTTTATTGTAGCTATGTTGTTATCTCTGATAGATACTAATAACTAAGATATACTTGACCTTATTTCCAGGAAGGTGTGTAACCCTAGCACCAGAGTTAACTCCTTTGTTTTCTTTTCTCAGCTTTGGACACTAAAAACCATAGACTTGACACTATACAATATACACTATACAATATACAATATTTCATGGGACCATTTTTCACAAGACTATTAATTTTCGATAGGGACCTTAAATAACAAAATAAACAAAAAGCAAAATATAAAAGTAAAACTACAAAATGTAAACATTAAAATATAAAGACTAAGATAAAATCTAAAATTAGGATATTACTGCTCCTTTCTGGATACAATTTGAACAACAGACTTGACCCTAGTTGAATTAGCCCTAGCCCAGGCATTTAACTCATATATGGTTTCTTTTCTCTTGAGACTTGTAACTTATACTCAAGGGAGGGTGTAATATTCACAAATGCAATCCCATCCATAAATGCAAACTCATCCACAAATGTAATCCTGTCCACACATGTAATCCCAACTTGTCTGCAAATGTAATCCTGTCCAAAATGGCTCCTCTACTAGAACTCTGACTTGTTTACAACCCAGAAGGTGCTCTGGTCCCAGCTCTTGTTTTGTTTTCTCTTGAGACCTATAGCTGTAGACTTGACCACAAATGACCCTGTCCACACATGTAATCCCAACTTGTTCACAAATGTAATCATCCTACACCCTCACCCCACCCCTCAGGGCATCACAAAGCCCTCTTGAAGCAGAGCGGTGATTGGTTTAAAAACAGTGGTCTTTTGAAAATGGCAAATGAAAACATTGAATCCTAACTGTACTCCATTGGCCAATCAGAAAAGTGGGTTCAAACCCACGTCACTCTTTCTGCACCCCTCCCATCTTGTTCACAAATGTAATTCCATCTTATATTCTCTTTTGTGATGGATTTGATATCCAGTTTTGTTTGTTTGTTTGTGGATTGTTTAATTTCAGTCATTCTACAAAAAGCTTTTTCAACTTCATTCATAGATTTTATTCAATTAACTTATTGTATTCCAGTAAGGCTCATCCTTGATCAGAAGACTATTTTATAATTTTACGCAAACCATCAGGCTGTGTACTGGTTTATTAATTTTTTTTCCAAAATATAATGAAAGACCATCTAAAACCATCCACTTACCCAATTAGGGGAATAGAGAAATAAGATGATATAATCTTCACACAATCTTTGGTTAGCTCTTTTGTTTGAATTAAGAAATTAATAGCCATGCATAGACTTGCCCTTGAGATAAAGATTGCCTGAGCCGGCCCTATTTTGGTGCTTCATATGAGTAATGGGCATGCCTTTTGTGAATTTTTCATTGCATCACAACAGATTCATCTTTGTGTGTTTGTCTGCAGTCCCTGCACTTTGTCTCTCCCTTCTCTAGGGTTAATTCTAGAAACTGGCCAATCAGGGCTACATGGGCCCCCTGAAAAGTCTTAAGGAGGGCTGTTTTTCAAGAATGCAAGTTCAGGATGCTGATTTTATATTTTATAAATATTTTTCCCACTTCTCTTCTGGTGGACTCCATATATCGTGGGCAATTTTTGTGAGTCAAATTTGATGCACTAACTTAAGCAAGGTGTGGTCAAATTTCAGGAGTCCCACAATGCCCCACTCTAGAATAATCCCTCCCTCAAACCCCCCCCCCCCCCCCCTCCAATTTTCTGTGTGGCCAGTCATACTAAACTTGTCTTTACTAAATTTGGAGGGAAAAGAGACCAACTAGCTCTGGTCTCTAGGGTTTCATGTTGTTTTATAGGATATTTAGTGTTTTAATAGGTCTTTTGAATCAACTGGTCACATGGTACCATATCTGCTATTCTGGCAGGTAAAAGAATGTTACAGCCTCAAAAACAAAAGGATTCCAACCAGTCAAGCTTGACTTGTCTTTGTTTTAGATTTCCCAGTGTGTATTTTGCCCACCAGAATAACAGGTTTTGTATCATGTGACCAGTTATTGCAAAAGGCCTAGCTATTGCAATTTTCAATGGCTATAGACTCTTGAGTTTGACCAGTTTTTATTCTCCATGTCTTCACAAACAAATTAATAAAACATTTACATAATCATGTGCTATAATTGGACATAATCAAAAATATCACGTTGGAGGAAAAAATAGTACCTTTCATTCAACAAAAGCATGGATCAATTTTTCTGTTGAAAAGACCTAATATTCAATTCCCTGTATCGTGATACAGTAAACATAACTGTAAAAGTAACTGCCTGATGCTTTTAGTTACAATCCTCACGATTTAGTTATAGATTTATTCATGCCACATTATCTCCTTCATGAGAATAGACTATTTGGAGAATATGCAAAATGTAGCTTTCCCTGTTATAACATTTGACTTAGGGCCTGTTTACATGGAGATAGGGTCACCTTCCTAGTAGGGTGACCCTCCTCTATTGTTTTTCGTGTTTACATGTCAGGTAGGGTCACCCTAGGGGTAGGGTTACCCTAGGGGTAGGGTTACCCTATCGACTAGGTAGGGTGACCCTCCTTTGAGGGCCAGCTTTTTGTTTACTTAAGCCATGTAAATGCTCAAGGTAGGGTGCCCCTAGGGGGAGGGCTATCTCGAATTACATCAATTGACGTCAAAATGACGGCCTTGATAATGTCTTTGAGCTATTAGCATCGATAATAATAGGCCACAGCACTGAAAACCGCAGCCAAGGATGCTAACAAGAGGAAAACTGAATGTAGCGCCAAAAGAGAACGCTTTCCCGCCATTTTGTTGTTTACAAAGCTTAGCGACCGAGCCATGACGCTAGCCCAACCCCCGGGTGACCCTTGCTTGTCGAGTTTGCATGTAAAGGAGGGCTATGTTTTGACCCTTCCAGTAGGGTGACCCTCCTAGGAGGGGACCCTATCTCCATGTAAACTGGCCCTTAGGAGTTGTTTATATGGAAGCGAGCCGGCCTGGTAAGCGGGCTGACTTCCTTTGTTTCCTTTTCCCTGGGGCCCACAAAACAAAAGAAGTCGGCCCGCTCACTGGGCTGGCTCGTCTCCATATAAACAGCCCCTTAAATCTAGATTCTTTGAATTGCACTTATTTTTCATCAGTTAAAATCATGCTGCTTTTGTTCAGTCTAATTTATAATCACAGAATAATTCCCGTTATGAAATAATTTCATCTTTGGCCGGGTGCTATATACACTAAATTTAGACCTTATTTTTTAACAAGCATACCAACCCACCCGATCCTAACCCCACTACATCTCCTCCCCTGTGGTTGATTTTTAATATCAACGTACATCGTGATAAAGATTTTCGAACATTTGGAGGCTCATTCGCTTACTGGAAAGATGTGAGAAAAAAATTAAAATCATTATTTTCGACAAAGCTAGCGCCAATGGTCGACTCGTGGCTAATTAACAAGCATTTTCAAACTGTCCAGCCCAAAACTTGATCAATGTACTTATCTTTGACTAAATACAACAGATACATTATAATTTATTAGTTCACCCAACATAAATAAATAAATATAATAAATAATAAATAATTTTCTACAGCAGATCCACGTAGTGGCTATTCTTCTGCTGGAATTCACACTCACTACCTCTACATTAAATATTTTTCATACATCGCTCAACTCACATGTTGGTTTTTGTTGAGGGAGGAAAAACCGGAGAACCCGGAGAAAAAACCCTCGTGGCATGGATGCCGAGCCGTGACCCGAACCCGGCCCACAGCGGTGAAAGGCCGGTGCTCTCACCACTAGTCCAACCATGCCACCAACATGGATTTCCAGAATTGATCTGATGTCTGATCATTTATTTGAAGGGATAGATCTAGTGGGAAATATTGTCAGGTATTTTCTGTTTTGCTTCAAAAACGTCTCAAAGCATGCGCAGTTACTGGCTTTCTTTCGTAATACCATGATCACCTCGGAATCCATTGTTTCAAGCAAGGGACGTTTAATGTCTAACATCCCTCCTACCTGAATAGAAATGAGGGAGATTTAGAACTAAATTTCCCTCATACATCATTAATGAGGTACAGTCCCTCATATATCAATCATCGGGACGATCGAGACAACTTTACACGCTGTTCCGAAAATCTATAACTTTCTAACGCATCGATAACTCTTAGCACTGCACACTCTTACGCGTGTGGGATCTATGCATTCTATTTTGCGCATGAGCATAACGAAGCAAAGAAAGCATTATGAAAAACAATTTAGCTTTCGAATTGATCGAAATTGAATTGACCTATAAATTGACCTATAAATACTTGTTCATTGAAAGTATATAACAAAGAAATCTATTTTCAAAAGTCCCCAGAGAACAGGGCTACGCGCAATTGGTAAAAGAATTGTATAATATTTTCAAGTTTTGGATGAACAAACAGCGAAGTATATTTTCGTTTATTTCCTCGGTGATCATGGTATTACAAAGTAATACCATGACTTCATATCAAACATATCTCTATAAAAAGTTGTCGTTCGCACGGCCATGAAATCTATTCCATATATGCAGGCATTACCTTATTTGGAAGTCACGTAGATTTGTTTTTGTTGATTTTCCTGCAATTTGGAGCCTCAAACTGTCAAAATTCCATCAAAACTTGCAGCCATTGTAGCGATGAAACACATCACATTGTCCACAATCTTGAAACTGGCTTAGAAACCTAGCTTTTCGGTAAACAGGAAACCCAATAGTAGAGACACAGGAAGCCTGCGCGAACGACAAAATATGTTTGATATGTCTTCGGGATATTAGTGATTAAATGTCCCCTCAGCCTCGGGAGGTTTAGTAAAAGTCCCGAGGCCTACGGCCTCGGGACTTCCACTAAACCTCCCTCGGCTTCGGGGACATTTAATCACTAATATCCCCCAGGGTCATGGTATTACTTATAATAAACCAGGAGCCAAACTGAGATGGGAGAATTTGCCGGCTTTCTTGAAGTTTATCATAAAAATATCAGCGACATGTTCATTGATACCTTTTTGGGCCAATTCAGTTACGAAGATTTGAAAAATCGCCACAAAGATTACTTCAGTTGTTTTCATGGATATCTCTTCATTCATATTTCTAGATGGTGAACTGCCAGTTACATTTTTGTTTATAAAAGAAAGTACCTCACCAGTGGATTTGAGTATTTTCATGTACCGCAACTTTGCTATTGGTTTGCGGTAGTACTTCTAGGTTTTTGTTATCTTTACGTTTAATAGGAAATTTTAAAACAGCCGACGTAGAAGATGCACGTCTAATAAGTCTCAAAACCACATTTTAGATAAATGAAGCGAAATATGGAGGATTCCATTCTACCCCCGAAAAATAACGTCAATCTTCTTTCAAGAGTTAGCCGGCCGTATTATATACTTGTTTCTTTAATGAGCGCATTTTCTGTCGCTCTCGCTTATAGCTGAACAACCAGATGAAACAGAAGACGATAGAATAAGTACACGCCTTTTTAGCAAACAGTTATTATCAGGACACTCTAAAAATAATGATTGTATCGATGTTTTTAAGGGATTAGTCCAGATCAAAACCGATGTAACAAGTCCGTGGCACAGCCACTGGCTCCATAGAGCACCTGCCATACTTCTGTGGTTTCTTCAAGATTTGACCGAGTTTAAGCGAAGTCTCTATGCTAATCCGCTCGGCGTTTTTCATCCGCTTAAGGCTCCTTCAAGTGTAATATGTTATTCGTTGAACTTTAGCCCGAAAACCGCCTCATTGGTTTATTAGTGCAAGACTATGATTTAGCACGGAACATAAGTTGGAAACTGTAGGCTAAGTTGGAAACGACAAAAACTGAATTGTCACAGTGTCAAATTAAATCGGGAAGATTCTAGAATGAATTTAATTATTATGTATTTCTACATACAGCTGATCGTCTGTTAATTTCTATTGTTTTGACCTCCCGTAAGCGACCATTTGGTGTGTTTTTTCCTTATTTAACGAATGTGCCTCCTCACGTTCATGACGTCTTACCCATCAAGTTATCAGATCCCTCTTTCGTGTTACTATGGAGCTTAGTGCTTGTAGTTCCGAGCAGAAATATTTTAGCCCACAAAGATTTTGTAGTGCTTGAGTTATCCAAAATCCCTTTAAGTACCGCCCAGATCTTAGCAGTTAATAGATTTTTTTCTAAAGTTAATCAGTGTCAGGTTCTATACCCCACATTTTATAGAAGTCGTATTCCTTCGCGATTTGTAAGGCTGAATATACAACACCACATGTACAGCTTACGATCCCAAATAAAATGATAATTATATCAATCGTGATGTTGTACCATGGTAGACTTTTATGGTGAAGTTTTACATGGAATAGACAAGGGAATACGTACACCAAGCAAGTACCCGTTAACCCACCAACAAACGACATCAGAAGACCAAAATGAGGTACAAATATAGCGACTATGATGGACGCCAGTATAATCATAAATCTGGATACTCGCCTTGGAGTACAGTACTTGCTACATTTCAGTGGTTCGTTTCCTAGTTTCTTCAGTAGAGGGATATCTAGCTCGTTCTCAAAAATGTGGTAAAGAGTAAACATTGGAACGACGTAGAACAGCAACGCAGTGATGATGACAGCGATGGAGAGGAATACACGAAATGGTGAATTAGGTAGACTCAGAGTCATGATTTGTTCCGTGTGTTTCCCAAAACAGAAGAAGACCAGTATTCCATAATTATATTTGATGATAGTAACAAGAGTGTAGGTAAAGTTCATCATGGCGTTGAACTCTGCCGGGTACTTCATAGAGCGTTCTATCGCTGGCAGATACGCGTTTGAGGAATATGTTACCGTGATAATACCCATGGCAATAGCCATATGCCTGAAGTTGAAGCTGGAGAAATTATGGGTCTTCCACTGGCTGTGATGGTACAGACTGTATCCCAGAACACACGTAGAAGAACCCATTGCAACTATCACCGTAAGGAGACTAATATGCGATATGTGCTTCATGTTCCTCACGTAAGCAACGGGAAGAACACAAAGTGAGGTGATACTGATCCAGACGCTCTCTGAGATGCCACTGTCTGGGAAGGTATGGTGCATAACAGTTCCACACATGATCAGGAACAAAATACAATGAGAAAATTGCTCCACAAAGTTTACGATATGCACCATTTGACGCCCATATCTCGGCCAAAATGCTTCTCCCAAGTCTGCATAGGTTTGCTTGTTGAAGGTTCCCTCTGGAGTGTTCTCATGCAAGCACTTGATGAGTATCTTCCCTGTGTAGTTTCCGAGTGCTCCGACCAATATAATGAGAAAAACACCCCAGTAACCCGTCAAACGAATAACATAAGGCATGGCAAGAATTCCCGTTCCCATATTGGCATTGAAAATATTGAAAAACGTCTGAAAGGAATAAGTCTTGATGTTGACTTCTTCTTCATCGTCTTCTTGATCAAAACTAGTCTCCTTTGCAAGAAGTTGTTCTTTTTCTTCTTCCATGTCTATGTGAATCAGAAATCACGACCAAAACCGCCGGCAGCCAATTTAAAACATTTCTAATAAGTTTAGTACAAAGAATGCTAGAATACTTTGAGGAACTTCTTTCACTCAGGAATTTACCATCCACTTGAAACTTACAATGTCGCTGTCCCAAACCACGCGTATCCACAGCTACATTTGTCCAAAAAGAAATGAGACAAGAATGCAATAAAGAACCCGAGAAAAGTAGTTCCTTTGGGTTGTTTGTGTAAATGCGATAAGAACTTTGTTCCCTACGAAAAAGGTAATTTATTTAGCTCATAATTAACAAGCTATTCGTCCACGGGCCAATTAGAAATCTTTGAGCGAGGTGTTAGCCAATGATCTGCGATATTTCCCCAAAGTGATAACATTAAATTATTTTCACCTGCTGGTGCTAATGTTTTGGCACAAAATACAATTTTATGCCTGCATTTAGATACTGTTATGGTCCTTAAACGCTGACCTAATTCCATTGCATTTGCCACATTAAAAGCCATCCTTTCTAAGCGAGAAATATTCTAAAAGTAATGGAATAGATTTTAAGGATTTTGCAAAAGAATGTTATTTTATTTGTGGGGGCGGTGGCTTGCGCGCGTTTTGTGATTTGCATTGTACAACAGTCTGATAGTTATTAATTATTAACAACTTACCATTTTATCCCGCGAATAGTCTTTGATCTCCTTAATTAGCCAACCTTTAGAACCAAGAAAATAGAGACTCTTCGGTAACCATGCTACCCACGACTTTGTATCATCGATCAAAAAGAGATAGGTGAATGCCAATTAAGAAAAATAATTATGCAATTCTCTTTATTTCTGGCAAGGACAATCTTCCATTCATGGAAATGGTATAAACTTTCTAAGTATCCATCGATTATCCGATTGTATCGAATAGTTTATTAGATTTGAAAGTTTGTGTTATTTACACTAGATCGTGAAGTTTCCATTCAATAGCGTAACCTTCCATGCTTTGTAGAAATCCGCAATCAAATTAGTCTGTCAATCCATATGTACGTTACTTCAATAATTGCCTGTCTTTTAGTTGTCATATGGGATGGTTCTAGATGCAATTCTGAATGCTATTATTGAAATGAGCCCAAAAATCTTCTTTTTTTCACACTTAAAAAAAGGAATGGCCGAAATAAGGCTTATTTGCAGCAGATGTTTTGGGTCTTATTTTTTCGGCAAAAAAGAAATCGAATTAAGTTAAAACTCGCTTTCACATATCAAAAAGCCGATTAGTTCCATTGAAAAAAACCTTTTGAATATCTTTATGGAGAAGAATATTTCGTAATGTGTGCCAAATAGCTCTAATCGTTAGCTACACAATCGTTGGCTCAACAGGACATGATAGGTCTATTGGAAAAGACTATGAATTCAAAAAATGAGGAGAACTAATTTAATTTTTCAGAAAAGAGTATATTGAATACTCTTTGAGAGATGTATTATACAAACTAGGTAACGTAATGGAAAGAATTTTTAAGTCACAGGGATTCGATGAAATCAGTAAACAATGCGAATTATGCTTACCGACTAATGAAACTGTCTGAAATAAGATATACGGTATTTGCCAATGAGAAAATTCACCATTCAAAACGAGTTGGCATGTGTTAAACTACACCATTAAAAAATTGATATCCTTTGATATGAATTTTGACCACTCTCTCTTATCAGATCAGTCATTGATGGACTTAGTTTATTCTTCTTTTTTCCCCACTTATTCTTTCTTCCATTTATTCTTTCACTCATTCCTTAGGCACTTACGTATTGATTTGTTTTCAAGAGAATTTTTAGTAAAGGCAAATTTGTGGTAAAACCAGTGATAAAAACAATGAGAATACTGAGAAACATTCATTGTGGTCTTTAATAAATCCCTTTGCTTGCTCTACTCATTTAAACGAAAGCTGACAATTATGCTATAATTAGAATAGTTTTGGGCAATAGCTGAATTTTTTGGTAATACTCGCCCACGCTCGAAAACACGCCCACGCTTAACAAGCTCCCTTCCCAACTTCCTTTCAGCCGAGTGCCTCCTTTGGACGTGCATATTAACAAGTATTTTTCCTTTTCCTCATTCAGTTTCAAAACCTTTTCGTTTTTCTGACTCAGATTCAAATCCCTTTTGTTTTCCTTTTCTTGATTCAATTTCAAATCCGTTTTCTTCTTTCCTGATTCAATTTCAAACGTGGAAAACAGTTTGCCCTCACAGTAGATCCGTGAATCGACTTAACTGTTGCTAGTCAGCCTGTAAATCATATCTTCCTTTTATCCTATTATTATACTGTATCCATACTTTTTGTTTTCCTTTACTTTGGGGTTAACCTCGTCGGGACCCAGAGTCCGTTCGTTTGTCCCTCTTTTAAAAGCTTGTCAGTTTATCTTTATTTTGATTCATAAAAGCTCAATGGAAGCCTCGAATAATAGCGTTGCACAGGGGTTCTAAAAATAGTTCGCGTAATTGATGCATGACTCGGACAAACATAAATCTGTGATCGCACTGAATAGAACACGAATAAATCTATATCTTATTATGAAAACGTTGCTTACGTTTAAAAAAATGGGCATTAAAATCCAAAGTACCGAAATCGGGCTCAAGGAGATGAAAAATTTGGTTTGTTTGTCCGAGTTATGACGTCACTGTTGCGCTTCGCTATTAAATGAATGAACAAACAAATCAATAGGTCAGTCAATCAGTCAATTAATCAATCATTCAATCAATCGATCAATCGATCAATCAATCAATCAATCAATCAATCCGTTTTTCTCACATTCCTTGTTCAATTTCAAGTCCGATTTTTATATATTTATTTTCCAACACACTTCCAGCAAATTTCCAGTGGCTGGGAATTGAATTTTCCAACATATTTCAACAGCTAGCAATAATTTGCTATAAATACGTTGGAAATTTGACGGAAAATAAAATTTTCAAATTATTTTCTAACTGTTGGAATTGGACAGAATGTTGGAAGTTTACATCAACAAATGGAAATTTGTTGGAAATTTGCTAGAAATTGCAATTTACAACTGTACGTAGGAAAGGGATAACAATTTTCAGTATTATTATATTTTATGTTTTATTTACCTTTAATTCAATGTTGCCTTTTCTCCGACATCGAAGCGGATTTTAGGGCTGCAGTATCGCGATGAAGTCATGATAAGAGCTCTTATTATATGGCTAGATAATTTCCTGAATAATGATTGGCTAACGCATGGTCTGCATTTTGCCATATCAGGACCGCTGTCCCGGATGAAAAGAAAAGTCTGCGTTTGGCAATTGTTTTAGCGGGACTTCTCAAAGCCATATAATAAATAAGTTATTAACCTCGTTTGCTCGGTTAATAACCCTTTAATATTGGGTGTTGGCTGTAGGTGTTGGTAGTTTTCATTAATAGTAAATAAATAAATAAACGAACGGACGGACGAACGAACAACGAATGAATGAATGAATGAATGGATGAATAAGTCCGGATTTTTTCACGAACACACTTCCAGCAAATTTCCAGTGGCTAGAGATTGAATTTACGAACATATTCCAACAGTTAGACATTTGGTCCATTTGCTATAAATACGTTGGTTGGTTTCAGTAATAGCGGGGCGAGTTTGACTGTACAGCGTGTGGATGGTAAAACATTGTTACATTGTTTCTTATCAGCTTGCAAGATTTTGTCACCTGTTGTATCTCCCGGGGGGGGGGACTCCGATCGCAAATGGACGGGGATGCTCGTCGTACCTTTTAGGGGTCAAAATCTGCAATCTGGTACCTTTTAGGGTGTCTCAGACTTAGGTGGACTACCAGAGACATAGCTGGTACCTTTTAGGGACTGTTTTGGGGTAAATAAACTACCTAAAATAAGCATGAAAGGGATGATTTCGATGCTTTGAATTGAATCTTCAAAGCACATAGATAACAAATGTTTCATTACTTTAATTCTTTATTATTGTTTTGTGAATTGGTACCTTTTAGGGGTAGAAATCAATTGTTGCCACTCCCACTCAGGTACCTTTTAGGGGTCATTTTCAAAATTTCCGACGAGCATCCCCGTCCTCTTATATATGGGAGTCCCCCCCCCCCCCCCGGGTTGTATCTCACCTGAGTGAATTGAAGTATTGATTACGTATTATATCACACCGATAAAATTGGATTTTAATGGACTTGCTTGGAATACAGTGCGTTTTGTCGGGCATCGAGACGGTTACCTGTCGAGAAATCGATAAAGGGCGAACACTCCCGCATAACTCCTTTTACTCTCGACGTAACGCTAGGAGCGCTGCATGAGAGAATAACTGTTTTAATGACTCAACCAGACATGAAAACGCCCAGTCTGCCAGTTAGAACGCATGGCCAGTTAATAAGACAAGAATTTTTCCAGTCTCAAATAAACTTTGCTGACCGAGCCAAAACGGGGAGGTGGAATTGAGAATGATTATAAACAAGCCTAGAATGCTTGCAGTTAAAGTCAACCAAAAAGGTCTAATGATAAATTTTTGCAGTGCCTACCAACGAACGTAAGGGGTACATTTTGAAGGAATGATTTTGCGCTGTTTATTGACCGAATCGAAAAATTGCGTCCAATTTGAATAACTATTGTTCTGGACTGACTAGCCTCGTGTTCACGTGGAAACACAAAAGCGTTTTCAAATGAGTAAGAGGCTACTAGTCAGTCCAGAACAATAATTTTTCAAACTAGCCGCCATATTTCGACTCGGTGTATTCTCTATTTAAACCGGATTTATACTTCTATTACCGACAAGAATAAAATTCTAGCGTTTGTCATAAAACGTGCTCCCTCCCAAAATTGAGTCAAAAGCTGGGTCCGCGGCGACAAATGACGTTATGCACGTTTTACATGGTACTAGTTTCAAACGCCCTTCTCCCCCATGCATGTTCTCTGTTGATCACCACATCTGTGCCACTGTTAAACCAATTGGGTGTGTTTTCTTATCAGCTGCCTCTATGTGACGTCGAGGATCACCTGGCAAGGGTCACAGACGCCTGAAAAAAACGCATGTATGGACAATTGGCAAGGTAGAATAAACCTAACATTACGGCGGATCTTTAACAAAAACAGATTACAGTCAAACTGGACTGATTCCATAAGTCTTTGTTTTCGCTTCTCAGTTGTATCGTGTAGTTGACCACCACAGGAAGCCCAAAAAGCGAGCTAACAAACTTATAGAATCAGTCTAACTACAGTCATAGTGTGAGGGCTAGCTTGCTTTCATATTAAGAGGGCGTAGCTTTAATTGTTTTCTCTTTTTCTTGACTATTTTTGTTGTGGACGTTATGGTAGGCCTAACATAGTAGAGTAGATTTCGTATGACTGTGAAAACGCGGCACTGCACGCTCACGGCACGGTTACGGCAGGAATTTCAAATGTAGAGCCGATTTCGTATGACTGGGAAAACGGCACGGTTACGGCATGAATTTCGAATGTTTTTATAGATATTACGGCACTGACACGGTACGGCACGGTAAGTTTCCCACTCATACGAAAACCGCTCTATTTATAGAGATCACGCCACTGACACGGTCACGGCGCGGTCCGTTTCTCACTCATGCGAAAACTGCTCCGTATCTGTTGCTTTAATTTGTTTAGTGTCGTCAAAATGAATAAAATATTTGATCCTACTTATTGCTGGGTTTCAAGCAGCTGATGAATCTCATTATCTGCCTCAAATGGTGGTCAATGTTTGACCATCATGTGCTCTCAACCAGAGAATTTTCTATTCAAAACTTTCAGCTGATCAAAATTCCAGCAAGATTGAGAATGACGTCAGATGAAACCCAGCAATTGCTGGGTTGCATCCATACCTTCGGGAATCCAACGACAATGACGCGATAGCCATGTTGGATGAACAAACAATAAACGCTAATGAGAAATCTTTTGTTGAAGTTCATCCAAGATGGCTGCCGTGACGTCACATGCAACACAAGAATAGGAAGTTAGGCCGGCCCCAGCACTATGGCTAAATCTTGTTTTTTTTACTTGGGGACACCAATAGAAATACTTGACCCAAATGCTCGGAAATACCATGGACTAACTCTTGAATTAGTTTTCTTTTCTTTGGGATCTAAAATCCAAAGAGATAGCTTTGTGGGAGGTAGAGCCCTTTCTTGACCAGGAATACAATGAGAACATAACCAGGAGAATGGGAATCACAGCCTCCCTTTAAGACCTTTGGCACGTGTTCCACTCTCTTCAGCGCCGTTGCGCATGTAAAGTAGCCTCCCCCCCCCCCCCAAAGGGCAAAAGTGAGGCAACACGTCACGTCTTATAACGGGTGTGTCTCGGTCTCCTGACTATACTTTTGGCGGCACTAAAGACGAGCCTTGTGTTAGGAAGGATTATGTACCGTCACGAAACCGAGATGACGTATCAGCAAGGTGGTCGCTTCTCTTCCCAAGCAACTACGGTGTTGTTGATATAAAGTCATTTGATAGCTGATAGTACGAAGGTCGACACAGAGTAGGGTATTACAAGGACTTGAAGCGGGGGAATCTATTTTCACCAAAAAAGTTGTAGTAGGGCAAAGGTATGTCCCTTGGATGTCAAGCAGACATGAATTCAAAATGGATTCGTCTCACGCTGCTTGCCCCTGCAACATGTCCCCACCCTAGTGTGCGCCCAGCAGTTCGAATGCTTACAGTAGCCCTTCTTACATCCATACTCAATTGCTTTACACGTTCGATTAAATTGAAAAGTTTTATTTAGAAAAAGTAATTTTCAATCCTCAGGTTACTTGACTGTACGAATTAAGAAGTCAACAACAAGTTCGACTTATCAGCAAGTAGGTGCTTGATAAACCAGGTACAGAATGGTGCGATATCGTAAGAAGGGCAGTGTTTTGCTGAAAGAGAAAAGGCTTCATTATCATATGACCCGTATTTTCCGGCTCGCGCGCGCATCCTTCGGAAAAAGTCAGTGACGTGATCAGGCTTTGCTCGAGCGGGCCGTAAAAACCCGTACGGCCCTGCTCGTGTCCGCGCGCTATATTTCTATTTGTATGCGCGCATCCTTCGGAAAAAGTGACGTGATCAGGCTTTGCTCGAGCGGGCCGTAAAAACCCGTACGGCCCTGCTCGTGTCCGCGCGCTATATTTCTATTTGTATATCAGAGTTTTTAGCACTTTTTATAACAGAAAAACCAGGTCATATGATGGAGTGATTTCCATCGGACTGTGAAATAGTTACTAAGCTGATACACACTAGTAGATCCCAATTCCATTGTTTCCTTTAGTTGAATTTTAACTGCTATGCATTAATAGCTAGTTAGTATTTCACAGTCCGATGAAAATCACTCTAAAATATATCAATTACCAGTATAAATGATAGTGATAATAACTACTAATAGTATTTAGTAATTTAAGCGCGTAAATTAAATCCTTAGTATATGGTTAAAATGCGCAAAAAGGCCAACTTTTTCAAAATTTATTCTGGATGTAAAAACGTTTGCAACAAATTGTACACGCGCAAATATACTATATACCTTGTGTGTCTATATACTATCCCATTCATTGACCCTGTGTATCTATATACTATATAGGAAGATTCTATTTAACCCGTAAAAAAAATAGTATACATAATAGTTATTAGTGACCTCTAAAACAACTGTTTTCTTTTGCTCTTTATCAACTGGCACCAACTAAATAGTCATCTTGATTCATGTATACTTGATTTTCATCTGAATTCTTTCTCTCCTGTATCAGTGAATGAAGTGCAGAACTATCAAAGATTTCACGCAAATTGTTATCCAAGTCCTGCAGCCTTGATCCTGCTGACCTTCTTCTAAGTCATTCTAATACATTGCTACCTGTAGTCTGCAAGATTGTCAACCTGTCGCTTGAATCTGGGAGTGTCCCGTCTTCTTTGAAAATTGGTGTGTTAAAACCTCTTCTCAAAAAGCCCTCATTGAATTATGAAGTCCTTAGTAATTATCGACCCATCTCTAATTTAAAGACTGTCTCTAAAATTGTGGAAAAAGTAGTTGCTACTGAACTTAATGCATATCTAACTTTGAATGATCTTCACAGGGTTCGTACAGGTTTTGGAAAGTTTTGGAAAAGTTTTGGAAATTTTTACACAAGATCCTGTACGAACCCTGGTGTTCATGAACCTATGCAATCTGCATATAAGCAATTGCACAGCTGCGAGACTGCTCTGCTTCGTGTCCAGAATGACATTTTACTAGATATTGATAACCGCTCCTGTGTTGCTTTGCTTCTGCTTGATCTCTCGGCTGCATTTGACACTGTTGATCATCATATTCTGCTTAATCGTCTTAAATCAAAATTTGTATTTGTGGAAATGCTCTCCAGTGGTTCAAGTCCTATCTCTCCGATTGTTCACGGTTTGTTTCTATAAATGGTTCATCATCAGACACCCTTGATCTAGATTGTGGAGTACCGCAAGGTTCTGTTCTAGTCCCATCTTTATATCTACTCTACACCTCCCCAGGGGCTGATATTCTTCGAAATCATAATATGTCCTTCCATCTTTATGCCGATGACACTCAATTTACTTACCTTTCTCCTGTAATGATGATAATTCCCTTGGAAATGCTATGAAAAGAATTGAAGTCTGCCTAAATGAAATTGATAACTGGATGACTTTGAACAAACTTAAATTAAATAAAGACAAAACTGAATTTCTTCTTCTTTCTTCCAAGCACAATCCACAATGTTCTCTTCCTGTTCTTCACTTTGGCAACGACTTAATGCCAGTAAACCATCTTCACAAGCTAGAAATATTGGCGTTATTTTTGATTCCACCTTATCCATGTTCCCTCATGTTAACAGTATATGCAAGACCTCATTCTATTATCTCCGTAACATAGCAAGAATTCTCAAGTTTATTTCCTTCAAGACCACAGAAATGCTTGTCCAGGCCTTCATTACTTCTAAACTTGATCACTGCAACTCTCTTCTTCATTGACTTCCCAAGAATTTACTTCAAAAACTCCAGTCTGTTCACAATGCTGCTGCTCACCTTATTACCTTATCATGGAAGCATCACTACATCACACCTATGGTTATTAATCTACATTGGCTCCCTTTGAGGAACGGATTGAATATAAGATTCTTCTCCTTACCTTCAAATCGTTATATGGTCTGACACCTTCCTATGTTAGTGACATGATTTCCAGATATAAACCAACTCGAAACCTTCGTTCTTCGTCTGAGATGCTGTTGGCTTCAAGACCCTACCGTCTTAAATCATATGGTTTTCGCTCTTTTTCTGTTGTTGGACCAGAACTTTGGAATTCATTGCCGTCATCTATAAGATCAATTTCCAGTCTATCTTCCTTCAAAACTGAACTCAAAACTTACCTTTTTAAATTAGCTTTTTGTTTGTAGATTGATTTTAATATCCTTTAATCCTAGCGCTTAGAACAGACTTGAATAAGCGCTATATAAATTATATTATTATTACTATTATCATCATCATCATGATCATCATCATTATTATTATCTTCCTTTCACGGGTTAAATAAAATCACTCACTCTATCGTATTCATTGGCCTTGTGTATCTATATACTATAGAATTCATTGACCTTGTGTATCTGTATAATATCCCCTGTGCCTTGTGTGTCTATGTACTATCCCATTCATTAACTTTATTTATCTGTGCTGTCGCCAGAAAATCCGAAGCGACATGCGCATTGAATGTCTGAAGCTTGATACGTTTATATGCTATCCTATTCATTGAGCTTGTGTATCTGTATGCTATACCCTAGTGCCTAGTGTGTCTATATGGTAGAGTGATTGCAATAAACCCGTGAAACAAAAATTGAATGTTCGTATCAATGGACACCAGGGAGACCAGTGTTCAGCTGAAGGAACTACCGACGCTAAATATTCGTGCTTTACCATTACCTTTTTACACAAAACCATGGAAATAAGGTCTACTAGCGTCTACCAAGCTCTGATGGGTAATGAAATGAGTACGATAAAACATCAAGCAATGTAGATTGATTATTCACAATAACAAGTGCAAGAATAATATATTTTTTAATGAAACAACATGACACTACTAGAACGATTTCACATAACTCACTTTTACGAGCAAATGAGTAAAATAATATGCAAATGACAAATGACATGTAAATGATGTAAACGCATGCACGAAAACGCACGCATGGCACGCAACAAGTTGACAAGGTGGCCCTGAAATTATAGTTACTGAGTTTACATTTATGACGCTTTTCAAATGAGTTTGAGTTTGTTGTTCGTTTATATGATTCATCATGTTCATGTCAGTAATCGAAGCTTGCGGTTTCGTGCGTTTAACATGCTATTTTGTCATTAGGATATTAGAGTGCACGCCATATATCGTGAAATAAAAGGTTATTACACGAAAAGTTGTGTAATACGGGTGTGTATTTTTACGAGTTGAGTAAAAATGCACACCCGTATTACACAACCTTTCGTGTAATAAATTGTTTATTTTACGACTAACTTCAAGGAAAACAAAACAAACCTTACCTTTGCGCGCGCTAAACCGTTTAATACGGCTTTCAAAACCGTGTAATACGCTCACATATTTGCACTCCGTTTAGTCTTTATTTGCACTGAAAAGCGCGCGGTCGTATGATAGAACTTAATATGTATTGTCTTATTGCACTATTATCTACAAGGGAGAAGCATGTATACAATTTGTCTGCGCATGTCTGTATTTTGGGCTTGAAATTCATTCAGTTGCATATCGAATGCAAGAAATTTTATGTTGACACGGAATATTTGGCTGGCTATCTCGTTCTCCAAAATTTTGTTAAACTACCGAAATACTGAGACAACTAAAACATGAGCAGTCTACCTACCGCTAGTGCGCTATGGATAACTATCCAGATCGAAGGCACTCCAGATGGGAAAATATCGCGCGTCAAAGTCGGTAGAAAGTAGTGAGAAGGACCAGAACTCCGCACTTTCGAGTTATAATGCTGGCGTTGAATTCATGTATAAGGTAAATTTAGTAATGGATGTTATTACCAACATGGTACTGTGTGAATTGGATCCAATAAGAGTACTCTGGACTTCACTGATTGTTGAATAATCAGCCACGGTTTACTGGAATCTCGTACTTTTTCGCGCAAAATTCTTGCAATTCATTCTGAAAATTTTACATCTTTGACGGCGCCCCCCAGCAAAATTATTTAATAATACGCTTTTTCCATGCTTCGTTCTTGTAAAACAGAGCTTTCTTGGTGGAAACTCCTGGCCCCTCCATGTGATTTCAAGCAATGTTTACAGCCGGGTTCAAGCCTTGTTAAAATTGACATATTTCGGTATAACCTATATTTTATAATCGGCAACATTTATCTAGAAGTTAATGACCAATTTTTATATATGGTGAGGCATACAGTTTGTGCCGTATGAAGCAGCGGCCTACGGCCTACGGCCTCGGGACTTCCACTAAACCTCCCTCGGCTTCGGGGACATTTAATCACTAATATCCCTCAGGGTCATGGTATTACTTATAATAAACGCACGAAACCGCAAGCTTCGACTATTTAGATGAGCATGATGAATCATATAAACGCCAGAACAACATAAACTCAAATTCATTTGAAAAGCGTTATAAATGAAAACTCGGGTTAACGTTGTTTTGGTCGTCATGCATCTCCGTTGTCCACTTTTTTCCTAAACTTGTAAATTCCAATTCATTATTCATAAAAAAATCAGTGGGCAATGGAGATGCTTGAGCGGCCTAAAAATTTACGTTTTTATAATTTATTTTGGATATCTTACAATGCTTCAATGGCCATGAAATATGTAGGATTAACTTGGTGAAAACGCTGATACTGAAGTTAAAAAAAGGTAATCGAAGGAATCGTAAGCTTCTAGCTTTTTGTAAAGATGAGTGAAATGATAAACAAAAGATGAAAAGGCGTTGTAGTTTCTTGAAAGGAAAGCCTGCGAAAGAGTGTTATTCTGGACAGAGTAAGAAAACGTTAGGTAAATTCGCACTTTCTCCTTCTCATTTCGAAATGTTTCCGTTATTCGCAACTCTATCCATCTATCTATCTCTATGTTTAAAAAGGAGCAAAATTCCATCGGTTTCAAAAGTTAATCTTTGCTTGAATGATTCTTTTCACTGAACAAAAGATTTCACAGGACATGCCAGTATTCGTAATTTGCATGCCCAAGGATAACATTTGCACATTTGCATCTCAACGGTATCAAAAGTGTCTAACACGGAATAACTCTACTAACTAGCTATTAGTGTATAGCAGTCAAAATTCAACAAAAGGAAACAATGGAATTGGGATCTACTAGTGTGTATTAGCTTAGTAACTATTTCACAGTTCGATGAAAATCACTCTATTGGTCTTTGTCTTTCTTTGTGTAGTTTATACCTGAGTGAATTCTTAGTTATCGGAAAACAAAGTAAAGTGGTTTCCATAAACCCGTGAAATAGATATTATACTAAAACACATTAGTAGACCCTAATTCCATTGTTTTCTTTTGTTCTCATTTGACTATTACACACTAACTATTAGTTTTTATTTCATGGGTTTATGAAAACCACTCTAGTTGATAACTAAATAGAGTGATTTTTATTTGACCGTGTAACTACTACAAACTAAATAGTCATTGGTTAAATGAAAATCACTCTAAGTGATTTTCATCGGACTGTGAAAGACTAACTAATGTATAGCAGTCAAAATTCAACAAAAGGAAACAATGGAATTGGGATCTACTAGTGTGTATTAGCTTAGTAACCATTTCACAGTCCGGTGAAAATCACTCTCTAATCCGTTAAACAAAATCTAATAGTCAATGTCTAATAGTCTAATCAAAACAAAAGAAAACAATAGAAATAGTGTCTACTAATGTCTTTTAGACTAATATCTATTTCACGGATTAAGTGTCATCACTCTATGGCGTGCACTCTATATATTTTACTCATTTGCATCTAAAAGTGAGTTATGTGAAATCGTTCTGCTGTATGACAACATTGCATACTGTAGTTTTAATCTCAATATTTTTTTAAAATTCCGTTGACAATAAGTACATGATTTTCTTTATTCTATTTTGTATAAGATCCTGTCGAGGCTTACTTGAAAAAAATTCAGATAAGATCTTATATGCGGGGTTTTGCTGTACTATCCGGCCATTCATAGGACAAGTACAAGAATACAAATAATTTTTTTGCTTGTAAATGTAATGTAAATGTTAAATGTGATGTAAACTTTATTTAACGTGGTCAATACACTTAGCTAAAAGCTATTTCACAGGTATGCCACAACATAAAATTAAAAAATACTACTGATAAAATACTAATAAGCTACAAATGAATCACTAACTAATTAATAATATAACTATTTTAGTTTTTAAATTTTTTACCTTGAAAAAGGAAAATGTTCAGTGAGAGCTCCTACACCGTTGTTTAAGTGTTCTTGATTATTTTTATCTATATTGCAAGTTAGATTTAGAATTGTATGAAGGCCAGTCTAAACCACCAACTAAAACAGACAACAATGTGTTCAACTTAACGCAGCCTTAAATGCCGGGTGGTGTCAACATTCGAAACATTTGCTTAAAAGGGTTGCTTTTGTGTATATTCTAGAATTAGACTCCATTTTCCAGTATAAGCAAACAATATAATAAACGATGTGCTTTCGATTAAAACACCGAGAAATTACTCGCCATATATGCGATTACTTTCCGACGCATTTACGAGATACGAACAAAAGGATACGACGCATTTCCGAACAAACTAGAATGTTTCCGACTAAGTTCCGAGTGCCACTTCAAGCTAACAGGAAACACTTATTGTTTTCGAAGGCTCGAATACTCATCGGAAAACACTTACGACTAGTGAATTTTAATTGTTGCAGACTGTATTTTGTGACGTCATTAGGCACGTTTGTTTTGCAAATTCACTTGACAAATGATCCTATCGTGAATATTCTGAATGTCTGTCTGAGTCCTTCCTAATCGAATGTGAAACGTGCACCTGTGACGTGACTAGTTACTTTTTAATCCAAAATCAACAAAATGATCATATGGAAACCCCAAAGAGCATACTAAATTAATAAATATGAACAAAACAATACAAAATGAAACAAAACAAAAATGAAAAGACGCGTTTTTAAAATACACCTGCCATCCAACGTAGAATATTCTAAAATCTAACATATTAATCAGAAAATACTCCGTATATGAAACCGTAAGTTTATTTTGGAGGAGCACATAAACTTAGATTATACTTCAAATCAAAACGAGTCGAATTTGTCAGTATCGATTTTGATTAGAAAGTGTAGACATAGTTACTCCTATCTCGTAGTTAGAGTGTTTTCAATAAACCTGGGCACTTCTAATTATTTAAAGCAAATAAAAATTGTTAGATGCTAAATGTTTTGTCTCCTTTTGTTCCTTTGCATCTAGTTTAAACACTAACAGCTAATTAGTATTGCCCGAGTTTATTGAAATAATTCTAATATATTAACTACAAAGTATGTTTACAAAAACGGTTTAGTTATTTTAAGTTTGGTCAGAAGAGCACCCAAGTTACTGAACTCCGCCATATAAATCTTGCAAAAAGCGAATAAAATTTATATCACGTAGTGTGAAAGGCAAGTCGTTACAATCCAGCTCGACTGCCAGCAGTCTCACTTTTTCCTCTAAATTTGACAAACACGAGTCTTTAGAATACATTTGCTGTAGAACGGAGAACATTCTAAAATCCATCTGTTTTACAAAAGACGGGAAAAGAGCATGACTTCGATGCCTGTAAAGTAGTCAAAGTACTACAAGGATGGCTTAGGCCTAGTTCAGACGCCTTACGAACCATGTGCCGTACCAAATTGTTACAGTGAATTACAAGGAAACTTCGGCGTCATAATAGATTTGGAAGTGCTGGTTCGATTTAGAATGGCTTAGGTATTCAGCATACCAGAACCACCCGAATAAAAATGCCGGCTCTAACTCGATTTTTAATAGTAGTAGACTCTAAACCTATTGTTTACTTTTGTTCTTTATCAGCTAGTACGTACTAGTTTCATCTTTCCTTCACTGGTTAAATATAATCACTCTAGGCCACAGTTTGTGTCACGTGTCTTGTGGGTAAGAAAGAATTACTTGAAATGTACGTGCATTTTAAGCGCTGGTTCGACATCTCACTGACTTGATGTCAGGCCGTGATGACAGTAATCTAAACATTGGGTCAACTCTATATTGCTAATTATACATGTTGTATAGCGTATGTCATAATGTGCGCCTCAGTTAAGTTAGCCTGCATAGCTGGCGGTTTTAAGCGAGAACTCTCAACACATATAATCTCTCTCATCTCAAGAAAGAGAGCATTTTTATAAAACACCCGCTATTCAATCCACCGCAAGAGTTACGCCTGATGAAGTTCGGATCGTTTACATAATGAGCTTAGGAGTTCAGGTCAGTCGTTTCGCTATTTTGAAAATGACATAAAACTTATTCTAAGGCACAGGCTGTTGCACGGTGCAATTTTTGTGACTTGTCTCGCAGTGGTTTGCAAAACAAGTTGCACGAACCCTTGCAGGGGGGGTGTTAAAAGGGGCAATCGACCAAAATAGTTGCTGCAGTCGTTGCCAAAAGTAGAACATGACCTGTCTGGCAATAAATAATTTTGCGCGATAGAGATTATGTTACGCGCTGCCATGGCGCAACGCAAGGTTATTTGGCGAGACGACTAAGAAATGCACTGTGTAAGAGTCTTAAGATGTTTTAAAAAATCTTGTGTTGTCCAGGGCGATATATTATCATTGTAGGAAAGAAATGTCGATAAAGCTGTATTCATAAGTAAAAATGTGTTTTATTTCTTTACTTTCAATACAATGCTTGTAAAGATCGAATTGGATGTCATTCAATATGATCGGCATCGATTGAAAACTCTAGATATGGTATCTGATAATAACATTAAAAAATACGGTAAATTTATATTAGTGTGTATAATCTTCTAGAATTATTTTCTAGGTCATGGCTGAACTACCATAACATTACAACTGTTTTAGTCGAATAACCACTCGCACTTGTCAAGCCAATATTACTAATGGAAAAACTAACCGACTCTGATTGGGTAAGGTCGTTAAGTGTGTCTGATACCAGAGAACTATCCTGGGATTTGAGGTGACTGTTGACCATTTACCTCGTAGCGACTGCATAGATGTATCATATCAGTGCTTTGGTTTAAAGGCAAAAACACCAAAAATACATAATCATCGGAAGAGGATAACACAATTTGGTAAGAAAAAAATATGATACTAGATTTCGTATGACTGTGAAACACCACGGTCACGCCACGGCACGGTTGCGGCAGGAATATGGAACGTTTTTAAACAACATGGTATTGACCAGTCACGCGGTGCGTTTCACACTCATGAATGAATATGAAATCTGATCAAATTATGACTACAAATAAATTAGTAAAGCAGTATTTCTTGATTATTATACTTTACGACCGCCACGGTTTTACAGATTTTGAAAAGTTGTTGAAAGATCTTGCAGCTGAAAGAAATTACTTTGTAACGCTTCGAAGCTAAATGGTACAATCACTACGGCGATTGTTTACACTTACGATTGCAATTACGATTACGACGCTAGTGTGAACAAGCACTGATTTAGTTCCAAAATGAAATCAAAGGTTTTGACCGAAATGAGCCTTTGTATAAGAACATTGTCCTCTCCCCCATCTGGACTCTGTATCAACCTCAAATTATTTTGCTGTTTTAATTAAAAATGCCGTCAAATAGAATGTTTTGATTTTGAAAAGATAATAATGTTCTTTTTTACATTTGAACTCCAAAAGATTTGAATAAATGATGAAAATTTCCAATTTTTGATAGCCTGGTGTGATATCATTTCCAAAATGGCGGCTATCAACTCATCAGTTAGTGCATGATGGGAACATTGTTGCACGTTGTCGCAGTCAATTTCAATTCTTAATCGCAAAACTTGAAGCCTAGAGTTCCTGATCTTATCTAACTTAAATGAAATCGATATTTCGAAATATCCCTTTAAAGTAAAATATTTTTAAAAGCAGCCGGTCATACTCGAACACTGAGTGTGCTGACAGAGCCAATCTTGACCAGTGCTGTGGTGAATATTTTTAATTTTCAACTTTTCAAAACACATTATATTTGTATGAACTTACCCTGCGAGCAGAGCCTCCCTTTTACCTTCTCCACAAAGAAAGGAAGGAAAGAAGGGAGAAGGTAAAAGGGTGACTCTGCTCACAGGGTAAAATGCACTGTGGGGAAGCCTTTAAATGCGAACCATACTCGATGTAATTCAACATTTTTCATTTTTCGTATATCAAAACTATCATCCTTTTCACTGGAAAAGGTGGCATTTCTATTCTGTTATATTCTTTTCATCAGGTTTTCAACAACGTGTTTGGTATTCCGCTCTTTTCAGTTAAGTTCACTGAACCCTCAACACAAAGGAGTGTTTGCTATCTGCTGTATGTATGTTGCCAAATAGTTTCTTTAAACAGTACTATTAAAATATATAATAGATTGTCCGGCTTGCATAAATAGCACTGCACATAGTTTTACTGTGAAGAAATCTGAGTTATAGTTAAAGTAGTCATACGCTTACCAAAGACTCCACAGAGTGATATTCCAGACAATGACCAACTCCACTGAACCAGTCAGGCCAGACCTACATGAATTAGTTTCAAAACACGGGCATTAATAAAATTGTCTGAAAAACCTAAGCTTTACAAGGGTAAAGAAACAATTCTATGATTTGCACTGTAGAGGAATTAACACAACAACAATAAATTATCTAACAACACAACAGAGAGGCTGGAGAAGAAGGCAAAGAGAAAGTATGGTAAACACGATAATGGCGGAGAAGTTCATTATTGATATCATGCTAACAATATCTGTTGAACAACTTCAACTTAACTACAGGTTCAATCAAACAGGCTTGAAAATATGTAGTGTTAATCAGAGATACAAAATTACGACTGTAAAATATAAAGCCTCAAGAAACTTGAATGAAACAATTGCAAGCAGAAAGTTAGTTTTTGAGTACAGTAAAGTACAATCTCAAGTCCATGCATTTAAAATACTTCAAGAAAACCAGAAATATCTCACATTTATCCACACTATAAGCCAATAAATCTTAAAGTTCATTTTGTCTTAATCTCCACAGAAAAGTAAGTTGAAGAAGGAACAGTGCTAGGAGCAAATTAAACGTTCATTTTGCAGATGTCTTACTGAATCAGTTACAATCACCATACAGTCATTTTATTTTCTAAAATGATGATCAAATTAGAGGGCAAAGAACAGGAAGGAAGCGTCCTAAGGATGTGCTGTCAGTGGTGGTTACTGACAACCACACTTAACCTTGGCATTTTCTCTTTTACACCCAGAATAAATGTTGTATGACTTATCAGTTTGCATACAAAAACTATTAGGCCTTTTTGTGAATACTATTTGCCCAGATTATTTGTATCTTGTGTATATTATTATCTTCAATTATCCCATGCAGTTCAGGCAGGTACACCATTTGAATCCTATCAAACCTTCTTCAAAACTCATACTATAGTTGTTAAGAGGTCTTCAGAGAAATGAAGTCTTAAATACTAATGTCTTCACTGCAAATACTTTTTACTTGCATTCCTTACACTGAAGTGTAGGTGCTTTATCCATGCGGAGTGTACTAGTTATTATTACCATTTATATGTGCTCAATGATTCTTGGCTTTCCATCGTAAAATTACCAAATTTATAACAAAATTTAAGCTGAGAGATACCTGGTTAAGTGCGCGGATAACAAAGGCACCAGTATTTCTAAAAGTGCATGTTACTGGAAAGACATTTTGATGGTAAAACCTATGGGTGTACAAATCTTATGGTGTGTAAATAACAGAGAAGGAAGCTTTCAAATAAGCTCATAAAATTGATTTTACTCACATCAACTTCAATTAAAAGACCTCTCAAGTCTCCAAGTGGTGAACATTATATGCAAGTTATGTACAAACTCCACAAAACAGAACATGTGCTTTGCAAAGTTTATAAATATAGATATCGAAAAGTTCGAAATCACAAGCAGTAGCATGCAACTATGTGCAAATACTATGATAACATAAAAGTTATTAACAGAGAAAGACGGTTTGAAATGGACTTATATAAAAATGATTTTACTAGCATCAAGAACTTCAACTTAAAGAACTCGGAAGTCTCCAAGAAGAGCAGAGAGGAACGGTTTAGGGAGGAGGGAGAAATAGCCCCCAAAAAGTAGGGAGGAGGGAGAAAAGAGGCAGAAAAATCGGTTTGGGAGGAGGGAGGAAAGCAATTATAAGATGTAGTGAAGGAGAAAAGGCCAAAAAAAGTAGGGAGGAGGGAGATTTAGACTCCTGTTCCTCTCCGCTCCAAGAAGACGTGAAGCAGTAGCATGCAACCATGGTTGTACAAATACTGTGGTTACATTCTAAAATTGTCAACAGAGAAAGACGTTTCCAAATCGACTTTAAAAACGATTTAATTACTAACTTAAACTTAAAGAAGGCTGGAAAGTCTCCTTGAAGAAGCACTGAAGCAATGTATGCCATCATTAGATTGTACAATACTATGTGGTAAAATAAAAGTCATTTCAAGTAGAGCGATAACACTTAAACCGTGAAATAACTTAGTAACTAAATAGAGACAAATAGTAGCAAAACCCATTGTTTTCTATTGTTTCATTAGTACTATTTGTACTTTTTAGTTAGTACTTGTTTCACGGTTTTAGTGCTATCGCTCTAATGGTCCGAGTAAGAAGTAGGCAAGAAAACGGCAATGGAATGCACAAAGGTGCTAATTGTATACTGTATCATGTCATTGGTTAAAACTTGAAAGTCTGACAAAAGCTCGAAGATAGCGCATTTTTTTCTATTTTATTTAGTATTTTATTCCCTTCTTATGAAAGCTTTTCTCAGTTTTAAGATGGCAAAATTTCTATGTGGAGAACATGGCCAATTGAAAGCGTTGCTTGGATATTGTTTTGAGCGTCTGTGCCTTGGACGAAATCTTACAGTACAAAAGGAACTTTATTTCAAAACAGGGTTTTGCAAATTTTATTTTAAAATATGTCATCCATATATGTGGAGAAGTTGAAATTGCCGCAGTACAATAGCAAGTTGCCTGGTTTCTACGCGCATTGTTAAAACAGAGGAAGAATATGAACAAGTAATGATTTCATTCACATCAACTTCATCTAAAGTACTACGAAAGCCTTCAAGTTAGTTACTGTTGTTGTTGTTGTCAGTGTCAAGGAAACAAGCTTGCTGCGATAGCATCAAATCATTAATTTCAGCTGAATGACTGGTTCCATAGCAAATAAAGCAGAACTTGCAAATGACGGTTTTTAGGCTTATGGATAATTCTTAGAGAATAGAACCAAAAGAACAACGAGAAATGAAATGTCAGTAGAACCTACGCCTGTGAAGAAACTCAGATCAGCTCAAACAGCAGTTCTATACATACACGAGATATTATTCAAATGTGCTCTTCATTGGCAGTCATGGTCGTATTTACTCTAATTCGCCCATGTTGGGATATATATATATATATAAAGAATGACGACAATATATATATTTTTTTACTTTGGATATACCAGGTGTCATATTTCCGTCCAAACATCCAAAGTAAACAAAAATGATAGATCTCGTCATTCTTTCAGTTTATATTCAAGTTGTATGTGAAGTTTGGATATAAAAATATAAAAAAGGGTTTTTAAACGAGCGCGGACGTACTGATAGGACAGCACTCCAAAACTATCAGCAAGGTGGAGCCTTAGATTTTATGAATAGGAGACTTTCTAAAATACAACTGCCAACTGGGAGCTAAAATTGCAAGTGAATACTTTATACTACATTAAAGATAAAACCTCGACGCTGTGAACTGGGAAATTGTACATGAAAGAACATGGACACTTCAGTTGTGGTCTATTAGTAGAACAAGACGAGACTAGGCAGTGCTATAGATCAAGTACATGGACACAGTAGATCATTCCTACGAGAAATCATGGTGAAGAAATAATGAACAGTGAACCTAGTTGATATAAAAAGCTTTCATATACAGTATGCTTGAATGTAAAAGTAGCAGTCATATTGCAAACCAAAATGCTACGTTTTACCCAGAAAAGAAATGAAGTGGTGGATTCCGTAATCGCTTCGAGTGAGTATGCTTCCTATGCGGACGTGACAGCTGTGAGATCAAAATTAAAGCGTTCGATATTTTTCTCCAGTAGATGACAAGAAATGAACGCCGTGGATTGATAGCAGCGCTTATCTGCGCTCGAACGAACGGCAGGCAGTTGAAAATGGTTTTTTTACGAATATGTCCAATATTTAAAGAATTTGTTTGTGCTCTTTTAATTCATGGCGTTACCACAAGCATAATTGAATCGAGCACTAGATTAGGATGGTAGGCAATAGTAACTGGAAAAAAAGATTCTGTAATTTCAAAACACTTTTTTGCTATTCTAGTATTCACGATCGCACTTCGCCACACGTGCTGTTTACGGACTTCGGTTTCAAGTTTTTGCGGAATAAAAATAATTGTAAAAAAGATTGAAGTAAGTAGTCAAATTTGTCTGGATCACCTTCCGACGTATTTTAGGCTCCAAATAGAACGCTCACACCATTAAAAAACAAGATTTAAAAAAACTAATGTACTTAAAGGACCCTTAGGTAATTGAACATCCATTTACATCGAGTATACATGTACCTTGCATCCGATATAGTGTAGCAACGTGGGCGAATTTGTCCTTGCAAAAATATTCTCAGCGTACACAAGCGACTTGCAAACACACGACTGATACTAAATATACAATGTTACATTTATTTGTTACATGCCATTTATATACTCTAGCAGTTTAGTGTGTTATGGTTAATCGGTTGTATCGAACTGGCGAGCGGTCACGTACCACGTATCCTCGAAGCTCTTGACCATCACCTCGACCATCACCGAACATGAGCCGAATACGTTCGTTAAGAAATCGGAGGAGCCTAGAAGCTTCGACGTTTTGCATAATTGAGTGCCCTGAGGCTAAATTTATAAATAGAATCGCTTTCAAGAGAGCTTATTTTCTTCATATCATGTAATTTTTGTAAACCTGAACACTGAGAGTCACTATTTTTTGTGTATTTGGGGTTTAGTTTCTATTTGTGTAATTTGTAGCCAAATTTTTAATGAATTACCTTTGAACGTGTTATCAAATTTTTCTCGAATGCGGGGAGCGTGACAACTGGTATCGATGTGCAGCACTTGAGTGGATCAAAACAAATGATTTGAATACCTCAGACAAACGAGCCATATTACTGGCGCGCCGGATCACGCACCTTGAGAATCACAAATAAAAACATATAAATCTTACCGGCTCAGTCGTCGCTCAGACACTAGACCGTAAAGATGTGACTCTACGTCCGTACGCCGCTTCACTAATATATTTAAACAATAATTCAACCCCCAAAATATCACAAAAAAGCCTTTGGTTAACCGAGGTTTTTTTTTTCAAACGGACTTTTTTCAGTCGATGGCTGGAGAAAACCTTGTGAGTTCGACAAGTACATCTTCAGTCTTTTTCTGTGAAACTGACCCGCTAACTACCGGGATGTATTCTCTGCTTCTTCCAGTGACAGAGGAAGACATAAAACAGGTAAGGTGAATCAACAGACTATTTACTTGTGCTATTTTTGGGGGACATACTTCCTTTTTATGCAACTCTGAGAAGATATTCTATGCATTCAATGGTTGATGGATATATATCCAACTGTATTCGATCAATGATGTATATCCTACTGTCACACAATTAAAAGCTTATGTCATGTTTTCTTAAGTTTGCTTGATCATTAAACTACATTAGTTGAAAATGACTCGTTAGTTCTTTCGGGTTAAGGCCACTGATCGTCAGCCAAGTTCCACTCGGGAACTTGGTGATCTTATTTATTCACCCGTGAAAAAAGACGACTAGTTAGTGAGTATTAGTTGATAAGGAACAAAAGAAAGCAATGGATTTAGAGTCTTCTACTAACTATTAGTTTGTCCATTTTTTACGGGTTGAATAAAACCACTCTACCGTCGCTCAGGGCTAGTCATGTCTGCATGCATTTCTTCGTAGCTCAAATATAAACCTTTTTTAAGCCTTCTCTGCCTTCTCTTGATCAAAATTATGACAACATCTTTATTATTTCCGTTGTGTATCATCACACTTGGACATTTAGACTGCTATATTTTTTTCTCTTTTTGTGAAAAGATTGAATCGAACAACTTCAAGGATGACTTTGAAGAGACAAGTTTTATTTCTTTAATTTTTTGCCATTTATAAATACCTTCATTCATTTAGTAAGTGGTTGTCACTTACCTACACGAATTGAATACACTAGCAGTGACTTTAAATTGTTAGTTTAACCTTGCGTTAGTTCACTTGAAACTTATTGGTATTGTATCTGCATGCATAGTTTGTATGATGTGGATACGCTCTTGCGAGGTGTGGTGGCAATAATACAGAACGCTTTAGAACAAAGAACGAGCATAAACAGCTCTTCTATTCCAAGAAAGAGTATTTAGATAATCGAGAAATAATTGCCGAGGTTTCCGCCGAGCTCCAGAACAAACAAGCTAATGACATATAGGATTGTTAGTTTGTTGAGCAAGTTAATACTCTCACAACGCCACCTGTGATATCCGTGGTTTATAAACATTCAATGTTTTTTCTTGTAGATTGTTTTACAAGATAAAATTTTATTAACTTGTTTTTATATTCTTTTGTCCCTCAGACCATATCAGAGCTTGACCGCTATCTTAACTACTCTTCTCCTTCCAATGTCTCGTCAAGCACCTCCACCTCCGAGAGCTGTTCTTCGTATGGGGATACCTTCAGTAGAACTGAAATGTTAACTGGAGGCAACGAACGACTCCACTTTCACCCAGAGCCTTACCAAGCAAAATCAGTAAAGGGTTGTTTGCAAAGAGATCAGGCGACTACATCATGTTTTAATCCCCCAAGAGGACTGCAGACGGTCAACAGTTTTGATCAAACTGGCACCTTCAATAGTTTCCAAAAGAATTCTTGGAGTTATGGTTTTTGCAATCCACAGCAGCAAGATTACGAAGTTGCATATCCAAACCAACCATTAAACAAGGACAATTCCTATTCTATGTACTCGAACAACCACTTAACCCAAGGAAATCCACAAACTTTTCAAAGAATGTCCACGGAATGTGTAGAAAAGCCATCTACGTTGGAGTACAGACCTGATAAAAAAGAACATTTACAGCAGCAAACCGCTTTCTATAGTTCTCCCATACAAGGGTATACTAACCCAAATGAATTCCAAAATTCTTCCTATTATTGTAGCGAAAGAATCCCAGCTTTAAACCACTTTGACTTTAATCTCGAAAGAAGTAGCTTTGAAGTACCTCCACCACCGGTTTCTACCGCTGTTGGTACACTAGTGCACCCATCGACAAGTAGACAAGTACCCGCATCAGAACAACTAACGTTTACCAAGTTAGAACCCTGTAGACGCTCATGTAGTAATGTTCCCGACCAGACTTCTGTAAGCTCATCAGCATCATCAACAACATCGATAAACGTTTGCAATGTAGATAACCCCAAGGAGCTCCAAACACCCTCTGACATCAGTAATCCAGCGCCTAACACTGTCCAAAACAGACGTAGCTCAGATATAAGTGCATCAAGCTGCACTAGCCAATCCAGCCAAGGACCCAGCAGTGTTGAATCCAGTTACAGTGGGTCAGATCCAGAAGAAACACCACCTGTTTCTCTTAAAGGTGATTCCCCTGAAATGGATGACGATGAGAATAGCATATTCCACTGTGATTTTCCTGGTTGTGGAAAGAGGTATAACAAAAGTTCCCATCTTGGTACTCATAGGAGGATTCACACTGGAGAAAAACCCTTTTACTGCCCATGGACTGGATGCAACTGGCGATTTCGTCGTTCTGATGAACTTAAACGACATTATCGTAGACATACAGGGGAGAAACCCTATGCGTGTCCTTTATGTGGAAGAGCTTTTAGTCGATCTGATCATAGAGCATCACATATTCGAAAATTACACCCATACGAGCTTTCTCCACTTTCATAAGTCATATTACTAACAAAGTCCTCACAGTAATATCCCATTCTTTTCAATTTGAAGAGCAAAATTATTGTTTTTTTCCTCGCCTGAGACCTGGGGTTTCAGTTTTCTTCATGTCAGTCATCTTCGAAAATAGGATTATTTGAAGAACTTAATCTTTGTAGATTGTGTATTTTAAAGAAGAATTTTATTGCCCAAGATAATTGAAATGGAAAAACAATTGACAGAGAAAGACAACTGTTTTGTTCTCTACATTGAACCAGAGTGGGAGCAGTTACTACTGAAAATTCAAATGTATAGGCATATTTTGAGAAAGACTATTAATATGTTGAGTGAGAAATGTAGCTTTAGTACTAGTGAGGTGATATGCTTTTACTCATCAGTACTGTATCTTCAACTATGATTTATAAATGACAAAAGAGCCATAGTACATTACCACTAAAAGGTTCTAGTGCTAGGACTATGTATAATCCCTTGTATCTCAAAAAAAAAAAAAAAAAAAAAAAAAATTGATTGCTCTAGCTTTTGTGAAAAAAGTAAAATATTTTAATAATTTTGTATATATCAAAATACTAATGACTAGTACACTGTTCTATATTCCTGCAATGTCATAATAAAGAAGACATATTAGTTATTCATTTAATGGTTATTTGTCAATCCAAAGTTCCTATATTTACCATGCAATGTGTTTGTACGTACTGGTCATTAGAGCGATAGCACTAAAACCGTGAAACAAGTACTAACTAAAAAGTACAAATAGTACTAATGAAACAATAGAATACAAAGGGTTTTGCTACTATTTGTCTCTATTTAGTTACTAAGTTATTTCACGGTTTAAGTGTTATCGCTCTAATAGCAACTGAAGGTTACATAAGCCTGGCAATAACAGGCAATGAAAATTTCATGAATTTGTCTGATATATTCCTGAACAAAATGAAATCAATACTGTTGTTTCAAGTTTGATAAAATTTCAAATTTGGGGAATTTCATCTTTAAAGCCCGAGGAATTTAGATGCGGATTCCTTTTCATCGTGGGGATTATTTCGAATCGAACCTCCACAAAGCACAATGCTGAGGGTGTGGACTTTCATTTTTGGGTCTCAGAGGGAATCCCCTTGTGTTACGCAAAGAAAACACTTCAAACTTATCTCAAGAGCCAAGAAAAATGATATCTGTTATAGCTGAGACTATGTTTACATCAGGCTAATTACTTAATCACCATCTCTGATCTTTTGAATTGATCATCAATCGTTAAAAACAAGACCCCTCAGCTGGACGTGATCCTAAATATTGGCGAAGGCTTTCCCAACGAAACCCAACCGGGTTGCATGATTAATCGTTTCAGTTCCGGATAGCTATTCATCAAGCGATACACTTATTGACCCTATTATACAGTCTCCAGCACGACATCGCAGGGTCAAATACTATCGCCTCACGTACGGAACTCTACGGACGATCAGCAAGCTATCAATATTGTCGAAGGTCAGTGAGCCGTGATTAGTTTACATGCAGCAACCTGGCGTTACTATGCGTTCCTCACGTTCTGGATATCGATATTCTTGAGTAATTTAGGGGTCACCACTCAAGAAATACTTCAATATCGTCACGTTAGGAATAGTCTCGTGGTTACGAGTGTATAGAAGTGAACTCATATCACTTTACAATGCTACAGACAGCCGGCCGTTTACATCGCCGAACATCTGCAACATCTGGAAAATGTTTGATTGGCGTATTGAGTGTAAATCCTAACTAATGTTTTTATATCTTTTGTTTGCAAAGAGCTTTATAAGCTTAATGTTAACACTTTATAAGCTTTTTTGGATTCTAATCTTTATTTGTTTGATTAAAAGTCTACAGTTTTAATTAGTAGAACAGGTCGAACAGACGTTTTTCAATAATTGAAATATTCTCATTTCCATAGCTTCCTTGCTGTCTGCGTCGCGAAGCTGGGAACGAAACGAAAGAAAATACACAAATACATGGTGAAATACTATTCTGGGTTACCGCTTTAAAGACGGCTGAAAAAGGAGACTCTACTTCCTATGATTAATCGATTGAAAACAGTTTCACGGTGAGTACGATCCGCTGGTGTCATTAACATTCCTTCCGTTCGTACGTGTGAACTAAAATAACTTCCTCTGCGTGAGTTCACCTGCCACTTAACAGTGAATGTTAATAAAAATATCTTTATAACAAGCACCCACGATTGGGTCTCGAGGTCAAATAGCCGGAACAAATGTTGCTGGTTTGTAGCTATTTCGAGATCGATTTCCTCACGTAGACAGCGGTGTCACCCGCGGCGCTCTCGACAGAGGTCACAAGATAAGTCACGTCCATGGTTATCGATCACGTACATCTACTGAGCTTCATATTAAGACTTTTTTTGGCTCTAATATTAACAGGAGACCTTGATTTTTTAAATGTATCTTTTAAAGAATCTTATAATTTTTAACCTTCATTATTTTTGATTGTACAATTATTTTCTTATAGTACACTTCAGAGCTTTATCATTAACTTGATCAATATACTGGTGTGTATTTGCAATTATATCGTTCCACCAGCTTGTTGAAATCAAACCCAGCAGGAATGAAAAGTCATTAGTCAAAAGCTGGGAAAAGCTATCATCACTGTCATTGACAGCGAAGATTGTTGAATATACACCGGTCACGAGAGGTTATAAACCGTTTACCGGCAAACTGTTTAAACGGATTACGTAACCTTGGTACAATGTAACAAAATCATACAATTACAGTATTTGTATTCGTACAACAAGTGTCTTCACTTGGTTAAATAAACTTTGACCCGATTTATACAAAACTCTTGTAATTGACAAAGCGGAGCAAAGCACTCTTGAGCACTGGCGTATATAAATACATACACCTATTTCAAAAAAGGTTGTCACCGCTAAGAGCGATAGGCGATAGGTAATAGGTTATTCCAAGACCGCAAAGCACTATTGATTTCTTAATTAAGCCATCCTAAATCTTTCTTTACACACTCTTCCATCAAATATTTGGCTATTCATATGTAAATCAATTAGAAATCAATAGTGCTTTGCGGTCTTGGAATGACCTATTACCTATCGTCTATCGCTCTTAGCGGTGACAACCTTTTTTGAAATAGGTGTATAATATAAATAAATATAAATAAATCTTATTGAAAAAAGAAAAGAAAAATTTGAAAGAGAAAAAGAAATTGTGACGTCAGGAACGAATTGTTTTGAGTCCCAGTGAACGTGGCTGGGGGCAGACAAGTGCTAATCCCTATATAGTAGTGTAAAAACCGTTTGTTCAGTAAACGGAAACGCTAATTGATTATCTATAAAATACTTAAATGAACAGTAACCTGTTTGTTTTGATCCACGAGAGTAATTATAGAACGACCACGTACACCATAAAATTCAACACAAAAATATTCAAATTTCTGAATATGCTAATGTCGTAACGCACCGATTACAAGTCACGCTCAATTCCTACTCTAAAGAATAAACAATCGGAAACGAACTTAACAAAATATATCTTATACTAATGGTTTATTGAATATTAATGTTTCTAAAGTAAATTTGGATTGTTAGGTTTGGGTTTTGCAGGGCAGAAATGTTCCAGACAGCTAAGCGAACGGCATGGTCATGAATATTTATCACATTGGAACGTGTGGTGTGTTAAGTATCCACTTGTCAATGTGTCAAGTTATAGTTTCTATATTTGTACAATCATTGCCATAATTTAAGGACAGGAACGTGACTCGCGGGCATAGCGGCAAGAAAAGTTATGTAAAAAATTGGACGAAAAGACTGGAGCCATCGCATCACTCTCAACAACTCCAAATACAAAATCGCTGTCTGAGAAACGTGTTGTCGTGAATAGTTTTCCAACGAGAAGACACGAGAAGACTCGTTTGTGAAAGTTATTGGCAAACGTCACTGACTGGAAATGGTTCTTTTTGCTCATTAGACAACAATGACCCGGCCAGCGTTTAAAAATATCTAAAAAAAACAGCCTACTAGAGGTATGTACTTTCAGTATCTTAACATTTGATAAAGAACTCTAATTCAAGTCAAAGTAATTATTAAAATATACAAAATTAGTGAATTCTCACTTTTCTAATTCTTAAGGTTGTAATCAGCTTGAAACTCGTTTTAGGAAAAGCATTCATTTTTGTGTCATTTATCATTCTGGTTAAAACGGTTAATAAATAGGAACTTGTGAACACTCCGTTCGCGAAAAACCCTCTCCGTTCGGTTTATCTTTCAATGTATTTTTATATAACAACATATAAACATCGATTATTGTTCTACGTTATCGTTCCTAAGCATGTAAAATGAACATTAGGTTTTGTAGATGTTTTTAGATCTCGATTTTGTAGGCGATTGTTATCAATGATTATCATTGTTATTTTTGCTGCGAGCGTGACGAGTTTTTTGGGACAAACTTTTCGCTGAATTGATGTTGTTTTAAAGCCTCGCACAATATACAGTACTAATCAGCTCGCAGCACTTCACTTTCTATTAGAAACGACTAGTTTTAATAATAATCCTTGAACCGAGTAAGCGTTTGTCTAGAAAGTTCTTGAACATTTATCGATATCGAGTCTAGGCCTCTGCAAATTAACACTCGACCTCTTAAGTAATACAGCAGTGTTACACATTTCTCAAAAATTCGATCAAGCGTAAACAAATATAAGTGATATTTAATCATGTATTGCCAAAAAAATAACGATCAATTTGTACATTTAAAAAAAATATTAAATTATTGACTCAATCATGTATTGGCTAAAAGATAACGATCAAATTGTACATAAAAAAGCTATTAAGTTATTAAATCACAAATTGGGTAAAAGATAATGATCACTTTGTACATTTAAAAACCTATTAAGTTATTAGTCATGCATTGGCTAAAAGATAACGATCAGTTTGAACATTTCGTAAAAAAAACCTTTTTAATAGTCCAAGTAACCGGGCTTCCTGTGTAAGAACCGTTATTGGAAGACGGATCAAATATTTTAGGAATGAAGAGGAAAAAATAATTACAATGGAAATAAATTATGTAAAATTTTATAATCTTCCAAAATTCTACACATTAATTGACTTTCTGCATGTACATAGATAGATAGATTGGTTATCTCCATGCATGATATTATTTTTCAAATATTACTATTAAGTACATTAGTTTTAATTCTGTAAAATTTAGTACTTTACATAGAGCTATGGCTCAAATTTCATCCGTCAGGGATTCGTGCACCCGCGGTACTCATCGCGGGCGCACGAATCCCTGACGGCTGAAATCTGAGCCTACATAGAGCTTGGTGTCTCCCCGTTTTCATTACCTAAGCCGTCTTATCATCTTACATACTCGATCTAAAGCTGTGTGATTCATATCCGAAAAAAATGTCCACCCTTTACACGACTGTAAGGTTATCGGGTCCAATGGGCGTTTACTTGCTTTGTGCACATATCCTGTGTTGTTTAACGTTGATATTACACATTCCGTTCAAAAACGCGGCACTTTTCCTTAAAATTCCTCTGAAGCCAACCAATATTCTAATCAGCTCTAAAGTATCCTGTTTTGGTCGAATGCTCTATTGTAATTCATATTAATCACTTTCAAACTGCTCAACAACTTCCAATCTTTTCCAGTACAAAATCTAGGAATCGTACCTCCGTTGCATAGATATAACTTGATTGCTCTTATTCCATATCAAATTTTGGCCTATATCCAGGGATGTGCATCTCAAAACCTACCCAACACGTGAATAATTTCCGTGCGTCAGCACGTATCAGGACGACAGGCCTCCTTAAATTTCCATGGATGTCTCGCTCTTGATGAACCATTCTCATATATGCTTTGACATTGCCATTGCTTCAGTAGAATCAAAACACGACGTCAAATTCCATACTCATTTGCCAGAAGAACAACGAACGTCCACCTTCCACTGAGTTGTAATTGTTGTGAGTCGCAAAGGCTCTCGTGTGTATATTTAGGAAGACGTGAGCTTTGTGGCGGGACACCGCTGCCACATAGCAATGCTGTCCTATTTCATTGTTTCTTCTCATCAGGGGTCTTTTGTTTCTACAGCTGTACGGCTGAAAAGGAACAATAGATTAATACATTTTAGTCACGTCTCTTATTTTATGATTGAGATATATACTAGTGAAATCACGATTTGATGAAGACCCATCAAATGGCAAATAGTCTGGAAAACATTGAAAATACTGATAATTACTTGCGAATATGGAAATGATATGGAACGTGTATAGAAAATGATACACACACGGTGTGATTGGATTTTCTGCTTTGCATGCGTACTGAGACCACTGAGTCAGTCCTTATTTGCAACTGAGTTATGAATGTACTCGAAGAAGTGTATTGAAAACCAGATGAGAGCAAGAGACCATAATACTAAGAGCGAAACGCAGTATTAATGTCTGTGCGATGTAATTTCGCCATCGCGTGCGCAAGGCTTTTAAACAATAGAATTCAAAAGCCGAAAGCAAACGGTCTCGTCCGCGCGTACGTCAAAAATCAAATTCTGTTGTTTGAGAGCCTTGCGCGCGCGATGGCGAAATTACTAAAAATTAACAAATCGAAGATGGTTTTGAGTCTGGTTTTGAGTTGTCTGTCCTCTTATTGACACACTCTTGACGTCATGAAATGTTCAAAACTCAAGTGGTATCACGAGCGCAGCATAATGTTGGAGGGTCAATGGATGGATGGTGAATGGCTACAACGTACAACTGTCAAAGAGCCAATTGTACTGCATGTGATTTGTGGCATGATTACTGCTGCTAAGCTCATGATATCTCTTCGCTATGTGATTCATTGCAAAGGAATGTCATATGGTTAACAGTACTGCGATGATTGTGAACCCGAGCTAGCCAATCGGCATCGTTAGTGATTGTTGCAACTGATAGCCTTTAGAATGTTCTTCGTGTTTCTAGTCCAAACGCATATGGTTTAACATCTCAAATGATGAATTCGTTGGTGACGTTAACATACAGTCCCTTTCCGTCTTTTATCTACACCCCAGATCTTCTTCGTAATCCATTGAACAGGGTAGACAAACAGGATGCATAAGTTGAAACGCATAAACATACTTTCTATCATTAACAGATTGCCGGCGGCACTCCTGCCACTGAGGAATTTGAACATTTCATGGTTTTAGACAGAACACTTAAAAACGTTAAAGGTTGCCTCAATGTACGTACAGAAATTGCGTTTTCGAATGGAAACGTATCGGTATTGAAGGGGTCTTCTACTAATGACATTTATTGACAAGTGATTCATTGACAAGTGATAAACTCAGGATTAGATAAAAGAAAATCATTTTAAACTTGTATCAACATGCACTAATCCCCTTTTATAATAATAATAATAATGATAATAATAATAATAATAATAATAATAATAATAATAATAATAATAATAATAATAATAATAATAATAATAATAATAATAATAATTGTATTATCCCATAGGTTACGCTTCGTGCCCTATGTGGAATTGTACATGCATATAGTTGTTTTTTAATAAACTGCATAATAATAATACTATGATAATAATAAAGCCTTTATTTAATGAGGGTGGCACGTAATAGCATAGAATACTAATAAACTTGTGGCCCTCTTTGAACAACTAGGCCAACTGTAGACATACCTGTTTGGTAGACATATTGTGTAGACATACCTGTTTGGTAGTTGTTGATCATCTCTATACCGGCATATACGGTCTGCCATGGTCATCTTGTTCTGTATCATCTCTACGTCTATCAGCGTTCATTGGCCTACCGCGACGGTAGCCTAGCATTGGTTCACGTTCCAAATCTTCACCAATGCATTCATCCTCGAAACGCACCACAGAAGCACGTCTGGGGTAAATAGATGTCTCGCTCAGATCTTCAGTTGAGCTGTCATAGTCTACAATACTTCTTAAACTAGAACTACCCCGTTGAAACTTAGTTTTAATGGGCTGTCTTTGTTCTTGATATGAAGTCAGTAGAGGCTCCGACATACTGTCTGGAACTGACTGTATATTTCGTTCACTTCTAAGTTCTCGTAAAGATCCTCTTTGGAAGTCGTGAAATGAAGCATCATCTCTGTAAGAAGATTCCGCTGATCTTCCATCTCTACCGTACGAGGTTCGTTCATACCCCGATCTCCCATCCGGAGATGGTTGTATAACTGTATTATTTTGACCTTGTATAGATCCTGCTCGCCTATCGCGACTTTCTCTGTAAGACGATCCCTCCGACCTTACATCTTTACGGTACGAGGACCTTTCATCTTCCGACATTCTACCCTGTGGCTCGAGTGTCTCCATGTCAACTGTATAATAACCTTGAATATTCCTATGTGGGTAGTCACTGGCAATGTCTAAAGACCCCATGCCTTCATTAATTGAGGTTCGTCCACGCTGTGCTGGTGGCTTATGCACCTCTACGGCAACCTCACGTGCGCCTTGTGGGAATTCCCTTTGATAGTCCGGAGAAGGTGGGGACAATCTCCCATCTCCTCTGGTGGATGTCCTTTCAGACATTCTACCTCGAGGTGATTGCGTCTCTATTCCGCTATAATCACCTGATGACCCCGCAGCTAAAGAATCGTACTGTTCAGTTTTTTGTGGATAGAGTGACTTATCGTCACGAAGGATTCTCGTGTCTAAACTGTTACTACTTATGTTTGGTTGATGATCTGTTGGCTGTGTTTCCTCCCGTACAATGACGGGACCATCAATATCAAGCAATATTTGACCAATTCTTTCAGCTCCTGTCGAGTCAATTTCTGATTGTGAACTCACTATCTGCAGTGTAATTCTTTTGGATGGATCCAACGTAATTCGCTGAGTTGTGGAGCTGTCACCTTGTACCTGCCTAGATGCTGTATCTCCTTCTTGTCTGTAAGTATCGTATGTGGGGAGGTTATCGTTTAGATCTGGATTTACCTCGTCTGTATCATCATTGAGTTTTATACACTTAGAATCAAGAGCCTGAACCCGTTCAATTAAACTACTAAATGAACCTGCAGTATTTTCAAACGCCATAGTTTGCAACTCTTCTGCAATGTTCTTTAACTCTTTTGCTAGACTCTCTTCACTCATTGACTTTGTAAGATCATCAGCCACAGTATCTCCAATCATTGGTCCGTGGGAAGCACTTGCTGTTTGAGTTTCAACTGACAAAAGATTTGGCATTGCATGAGTTTGAGTCTCAATCTCTTTCGTAGGAAAATCCTCTCCAGCGTCAAAAAATTCATCGTCATCAGACATTTGGTCAATCGACACGCTTGAGGGTCCCCTGTCAGGAGTGTCTTTTTGCCCTCCTTTGAGTTTGCTAGCTAATCTAACAAGTCTAACAATAATTCCAACTATAGCTCCAATCTTGCCTCCTTTGCCACCTCCCCCAGCCCCTGTTGCCAGTTTGGCAGCATCTCCAGCAATATTAGCAGCGTCGCTACCAACATCAGTAGTTCTTTTACCCTTGGCTGGTTCTCCTTGAGAGTCCGGAGCACTTGCTGTGCTTTCTCGACGAGACGAGGCTTGAGAACCTTTTTTACTTTTATTAACAACTCGTATGATGAGACGCACCAATCGCATGACGATTGGCAAAAGTCCTTTAGATTTTTTCTGTGTCTGTTGCAAACCTTGTTTTGCTTTTCCATCCATGTTTTTGGCTTCTGAAGCTACAGACCCTACTGCCCCAGCAGCTCCATCAACTACATTTGCTGCCATATTTGATGTTCCCGATTGAGTCTCACTGGAAATGCGCTCAGGATCTTGTGCCTGGTCTTCGACTTCTAAAGTCCCCTCTTTACTTTGCTCCGTTCCTTTATTCTTTTCTTCAGATGGTAAAGGTTCTTGTTCTCTAGGCGAACCTTCTTCATCTAAGAGTTGCTGAGATTCAGTTTTACTTGACCCGATTATCTTCTCGCTAGGTTGATGTGATGTGTCTGATACGGTTACTTGATTGGCTTCGGTTCTTTTAATCTGTGACTGTTGGGTTTTATCTGTGGATCTGTAACTCCTCTCTACCGTTGGCGAACTTGTAGCAATAGATAAAGATCCCGAAGTACTCGCACCTTGCTCATGTAAACGTCCAAGTTTTTTCTGTTCGTTTTGAATAGCGTCTTTAGTTCCTTGACTTACATAACCACTGATAAAAGCACCCTCTCTGTAAACTCCAGTTCCTGCTTTATCGAGTCCTGTTCCTTTAACTACTTTATTGTCCTTCACTTGTTTTGCTGCTCCAACAGTTTCTTTTTCTAATGCCTTCCCAGATGCTAAACCCTCTTTTTTAGCAAGACCGGATATAAAGTCTACTTCCCTATAAACACCATGCCCGACTTTTAAAGCTCCAGTGGACGCTAATACTTGTTTTGTATTGTCATGTGCAATATGTCCCGCCTCTATTGTTCCTTCTTGTGACAATTGCAACTCTGCACCTTTACTAGTATCTCCATATTTTAAAGGTTCTTGCCCTCCAATAACTGGGCTCTTTTTATTATTATTTCCTTCCTCTGCTAGATCATTGGGTCCGGTTTTGCCTGCCCTGATTGTTTTTCCCTTTAGATGATGCTGTGATTTTTCTGATGCCGGAGCTAGATTTGTTTTGGTTTTTGGTTGACGTTCCTGTCGAACTCCTCTATTAATCTGTGACTGCTGTTGTGTTCTGGTCGTGGATCTATAACCTTTCTCTGCCGTTAGCGGACTTGTACCGTCTTTGGCCGCAGTAGATGAAGATCCCGAAGTGCTCGCACCTTGCTCATGTAAACGTCCAAGTTTTTTCTGTTCGTTTTGAATAGCGTCTTTAGTTCCTTGACTTGCATAACCACTGATAAAAGCACCCTCTCTGTAAACTCCAGTTCCTGCTTTATCGAGTCCTGTTCCTTTAACTACTTTATTGTCCTTCACTTGTTTTGCTGCTCCAACAGTTTCTTTTTCCACCGCCTTACCAGCGGCTAAACCCTCTTTTTTAGCAAGACCGGATATAAAGTCTACTTCCCTATAAACACCATGCCCGACTTTTAAAGCTCCAGTGGACGCTAATACTTGTTTTGTATTGTCATGTGCAATATGTCCCGCCTCTATTGTTCCTTCTTTGACCAACTCTGCAGCTTTAATAGCGTCGTCCTTTACGGCATGAGCGAGCTCCAGTGATTCGTTCTTGAGATCTGTAGTAATCTCGGTCAGTGTATCATCTTCATTGCAGGTATCACTTTCTAGTTTTGATTTCTGATCAGTAGGGGTTACTTCGCCACCTGTAATTGTCTCTGCAGGGTTTTTTTCGGATTTTTCAGCATTCTGCATTGTTTCTTGATTTCCTGAAGACTCTCCTTGTTCTTGCTGTTTGCTTTTACGTGCCAGCTTGGCAGCGATTCCGGCCACAAGGACGACCATTCCAACCGCCTTTGCGATTGAGCTCTTGGGTGGTGCTTCTTCCTGCGGTTCTTGGTTTTCTTCCCCAGAAACCGCATCAATGTCAACAACAACATCTGAGGTCTCGCCCTCTTTTATTTCGGTTGTGCTTTCAGTTTGACCATCATTATCGCCGTTGTCACCATCTTCATCGCTATCACTATAATCACCAAGTCCCAATGCACCGCTTTCTCCTTCCACCTTTTCCACTTCATCTAACACATCATCCATTACTGATAGTACATCATCTAACATCTCCATAGCTTCCCCAAGTCCCTCCAACTCGGCTGCTTCAGCCTTTCTCTTGCCTTTTCTCTTGTTGGAACCGAATAAAAAGACGCCTATGGTGACAATAAAAGAGAAGGTCGGAAAAAATGTCATTTGCCATCCTTTAAATCCAAACACTCCTAAAACATCTTTAATGAGCCCCATAGAAGAATCGACAACGGCCAGGAATGTGACGATTTCGAACATAAACTTATCGATGTACTCTGCAAACTCCTCGATAATTTGCAGTAATTCCTCTGTTACTGTTGGCTGGTTGGGATCGTCGTAATCCATTTCGTCTACGTTTGCCATTGTGGTCAGTGAAGGGAAATTAAGTGAGAAAGGTTTACTTCCTTTGATGTACTTATTTAATGCTGTGAATTCGCTCTTTACCTGTTGTTTGGTCTGTCTCAGTGAAGTACTTAAAGTAAGCGTCTTCAACAAAACTTCGTCATCATTTCCTGAAATAACTTTTAATACTTGGTAATACTGACATCTAGCACTTGAAATGTGACGATGACAAGGGACTTTTTGCTTGGGAATGTGTAGCTTTACTCGTAGTCATGTAATCTACGATAAAGCCTTCCTGATTATCCTGACTTGTGCGCATTTCCCCCCTCAGAACTCTATACAAATCCGAAGCTTGAATGAAAGCAAATTCAGAATGCCTTGAGTTAACTGTTCGTGACTACAATATTCCTAAAATTATCGCTACTGATTAACACCGTTTGCTCAGCATTTGAGCCATAAACCGCAGTAAACTATTTTTTTATTGTGTTTAACAAATTCTGAAAGCACATATTTCTTGAAGGAAATGATATCAATTTTAACTTATATTTCCTACGTTCGAAAGTATGTATCTGTCACCGATAACACTAATGTAAGAGGATTTTCATTAACGATATTGACGATATTTTTGGTGATTTAATGTCAGATTGCGTGAAACCTCGACCGCATTTATAACGGAATAATAACAATTAATGCTTTATTAATAGAATTACGAACCCCTTGCAGTGACTGATAGTCTGGAGAAGTGAAGACTCTTTCGTGTATGTAAAGACCTGGCGGAAAAACGTTTATGGCCTCTCATAATATGACCACAATGGATTAAAGCTCGATATTTTGTATACAAGCCCTTTTAGGCCCAAGGAACAAAATTTCAAATGCTACCAAATTTGTCTTATCGCGTACTTTGGGAGAGGATTTTGATCAGCAGAATAATCCATCGTTTTCGTAAATGTTTCTGAGAAGCTTTACTGCAATGAGACATAGTTTTGTAAAACGTTTCAGTTGATTAACGGTACCACTAATGTAGTACTTACAGTCTTTGACTTTAATTGTCAGTTTATAAAAAAAGGATGAAAACAACAGTTGTAATTTTCCACTATGCCGTTTGCTAAAAGTGACTTTTTACAGAGTTTAAACCACTTCAGACCACATATTTTGATTCATGAATAATTGTGGAATTCCGTCTTAATCATTTTATTTAAAATTTTATTTATTTTTATTTTTAGCTGTCATAATGTGGAATACATGTAGGGGTACACTTATCATGCAGAGTAATGCTGTATTAATTATTATAAAATAACTATGATATAACGCGCGCTCTGATTGGCCAAAGGACGCGTGAGAACACACAGCACGCGCGCGCACATTTTCAAACTTTCTCCAACGAAAAAAGGAAAATAAAACTTCAATTCTATTTTATAAAAGAAATAGAAAACTCGGTAGCAGTGCTATGTTGAGTTATAGAAGCACTTGGGAATTGTAAGACGCCTACGCCTCGTGCTTCTCCTAACACTTCTCTCGTCTTCTTACAATTCCCGCGTGCTTCTATAACTCAACATAGCACGCTGCCTCGTTTTCTATTTCTACAACATCATTAAATCGGAGAGTTTGTGATTGTAAAACATATTAGTTCATCAGTTGCAGAATGTATTTCAAGATGCATCTTTGACAAATCGATTCTATTTTTCTGAGCTTCTGTAGATACTCTAAAAAATGCACGGAAGCATGACTTAAAAATGTGATCAGAACGAAAGACAAAAAAGTGTGCGTGTCAATAATATATATCATATATATATAATATACAGTGTGTGTGTTGTGTAATATATATATGTACACATTGTGAGTTATTTTGTCAATTGCGGAGTGCATTTCAAGATTTAAATATACTTATGAGGCCAAAATGTGAAGAGAACAAAAAAAAAAAAAACGACTGGAGACAAAGGTGCGTGGTGTGACTGTCGTTTTGATGTCTTTTTGTAACTATTAGACTGCAAATTCATGACATAAACTAATTATAGAAATAAGTAGATATGGACATTAAGATTATATTATAAAATACGTGATAAATTTAAGACACGTTTAAGTTCATATAGGTTCGTGCTTGTTTTGCATTTCTAATTTTCAATGGTAAGTCGTTCCATTCATCTATAGGACCACTAATGAATCTCTTCTGTCCCCAAGAATTATTTGAGAATGGCTTGACGATGTTGTCTTGGTTACAAACGTACGAGTGTAGCTGACTATATTTGGTTTGCTAGAAATACTATTAATCCAAGGAAAATTATGACAGCGTTGACAAATTGTAATACACTTATTACAGATGTTTTGAGCATTTAACCTTTTAATTGCCCTATCGCATAATGACGTCACACCAAAACATTTTATTGTTCTGACGCTAAGGATTATGGTCGCCAGAGGGGATCAGAGTGATTGCATATCAAATAAAATGCAGATGAGCAATCACTGATACATGATATATATCAAAACTCAATACATTGAAGTTCTACTTCGAAAAGGAATATTAATAGGTCCCAATTTCCACTGTTTCTGAGCATCTATCCCCAATGTAAACATACTGTGACGTCATTATGCGATAGGGCAATTAGCTACTTGCCCTATTTCCCTTTTTGTTCAGTAAAACAAGAATCAATAGTTACTTTGGAAGAGGTTGGATCTCCATAATTGAGTCCAGGATTCTTCAATTTATTTAAGAATCAATAGATGCTTCTAAAATTTCCAGCGATTTGGAAGAGCTCGCAGCTATATTCGATAAATGGTCAGTGTTTTCATAATTACTATAGTTAGAACTTAGATACTCTGTTGATAAATACATAGCTTGCTTCTCAAGATCAATGAGATCTCGTGTCGATGCACTTGGAATACTACCATCAAAACTGATCAGACTGTGGAAATCTTCTATTTGTGTGTTGCTTTCAGAGGTAGCAATGTCATCATTAGATTTGGTAAGACCGGAGCTAGATTCAGAATCGTCATCCATGTTTATAGATACAAAGTGTATATCTGTGGGGATTATATCGATGCGTCCTGTTTCATCCAGGGTGCAGGATTTTGTAGAGTTTTTGATCGGTTCCATGTGGTTTTTCATTGACCCCAATTCATTTATAAGATGTACACTCACGTTTGTTTCGCAATCAACGCACACTGCATGCAACGGTTCTAATAGATTCATGTGGTTTTCCACTATACTGCCATCCGCGATGCTAACTCGTGCAACTTGGGAAACACCCGCGACTTTCTCATCTAAAATTTCTAGGTGGTGATACAACCCTTCAGAAACGGGTTTGTCTGTTGGACTTTTCTCAGAGGATGGAAGACCCTTACAATCGAAGCACTCCGATTCAGGTGTAGTGTGTTGAGGAGGACCTTTACAACGTTGACAGCCCATCTTTCTTCTTAACCATTGGAAAGGCCAGGCAAGACCATCGACTATCGTTCTGAACATCCCTTTATGTCTGGTGTCCCCAGTACTTTCTAAATTGCACGAAATTAGTTTCTCGCCGTCTTTGTCATTTTCAACATCTTTTTGTGATTGTTTATCAATTTTTTCAGGATTGGAAGGTTTGGCTTTACGTCGGCATATGACTCTCATGATTAGACGTCCAAGTCTCATTAAAATCTCTAGGAGACTCTTTGGCTTCTTGCGTGCCTTTCTTAGCCCTTTCTTTCTCTTCGTATTGAGCTTTTTTGTTGTCGACTTCATACTGCTTGCTATTCGCTTCCCATCAGGACCGATTCCTTCCATTACAGGACCGATTCCTTCCATTATTTCTCCATCTACATTGTCGAGTCCTTGTTTTGCTAAATCTGTCGCACCTGACACAAAATCTTTGTTGTTTGCAAATTGTACTGTCTTCACGCCCATTTTCATGACTCCTTTGCTTCCTTCCTTCAAATGACCATCGATGAACGCAGTCTTTCTGTACATTCCAGTGCCCAGGTTTTCTGCACTTGTTTCTTTTGCCTCTTCGATAATTTTCTGTTCCAGCGAGTTCTTAATAGCTAATCCTTCCTTTATTGCATGACCAGATAGGAAATCTACTTCACGATAGACACCGTGTCCAACCTTTTTAGCATTAGTAGAGACAATGATTTCTTGAGGGACTCTGTTTGCTATTACAGACGTTTTCGCTGAATCGTTTAATTTAGTGGTGAGTTCTACTGTGTAGCCCTCATGAAGAGCATCGCCTTTCGTAACACATGTTTTACCATGATTTCTTGGAGTTTCAGCTATGGGGAACTTTAACGTAGGCATGTCTTCTTGGCGTTCTTCGTTCTCATTTTCTCTACTTGAAACTGTTTTTGCATAATGCACAAAGCATCCAACGCCCCTACGAAAGTTGCTTTCTTCAGCTTCCTCATCATGATCTTCATGATGGAGAACTTCCTCGTCTGCTGTGCAACTGGTCTCGTTGGCTTCGTCATTTCCTACCACCTCCATCACACCATCTAACATTTCTAGGGCATCTCCAATATCCACATCATCCATTTGTGATGCTTGCTTAGCTGAGACCGCCTTTTGTCGCTTGGTTTTTCTCTTCTTAGATCCAAATAGGAAGAGTGTTATTGAAAACACAAAAGAAAACGTGGGGAAAAAAGTCATTTTCCATCCACCAAATCCCATCACTGATAAGACGTCTTTTATAAGAACCATCAAGGACTGTTGGACGCTCAGAAAGGTGACAATTTCAAATAAAAACTTGTCGATGTAATCTGAGAAGTCACCAACAATCTGAAACAATTCTTCAGTCACCGTCAGATCATGTTCATCATCCGTGTGATCCTCCATTTTAGACAAGTTCGACGCAGAGTCAGTGTAAATGAAAATGAGATTCCAACACCGCGTTTTCACTACTTGACAATGTTCTTCAGGTGGATCCTCGTCATATTTGCATCAAATTCTTTCGTGAATTCACTTCTAAACGGAATAAGACGTCAAAACGAACCACCAGTAAATGATGAACAAATGAATTTGATTGTCTATCCTTTGACAACTATATTGTGAATTAAAACTCTAAACCTTTTAAGTGAAGATGGAAATGGTCCAACTGGTTGCAAAGTGGAAATGGGTTTCCTTGATCAAAAGCTTGGATCATCGCCCATCCTCCAAATAATGACCCACTTATAGCTTTCAGAAAACTAAGAATACAAAACGTCAGTTTTGCAAATGCTCAGTCGTGACTAAAAATCCAGATAAACGTTGGCACCACTTTATATGACCCTCTCCACAACTACCACCCCGAGAGGCGATTAAGTGCATGCCTGTGGTATTTAAGGGCCCGTTGAACGAGGGTTTGAATAGAGAGTAATTAATAGATCGATGGCGAGGGCGGGAAATGATGACCGTTTTAGGACCTTTTAGAGAGGTAGCCGTTTATAGCGGAGGTTAATAGTGATGAAATAGCCATTTTGAGTAAACTTCGACTAAGAGGGTCTGGATGGGGGTACAAATGTCAGTTGTCAGTTCAATTTTGGTCTTTTTGTCAGTTGTCAGTTAAGTGGAAATTAATGATTGACAAAGGCTTTTATTTATTTCTCATGGGCTTTTTTCTTTGTAAACCACTAGTTTTACGATCAAACATCCACATGACAACTGTCCCTGGGGAGATTTGTTAAGGAGGAAAACGACTATTTCCTTTAGATTTTGATTGAATTGTCATTTAAAAACAGGTTACACAAATATCAGTTGTCAGTTAAATTCTAAGGCATTTTGTCAGTTGTCAGTTAGATTTTGGGCCATTTGTCAGTTAACCCCATCCATCCTCTCAGCTAAAGTTAGCGCGGGTCCATAAGCATCTGCTGTTTGTTCACCCAACATGGCTACCATCTCTTTGAGATGGTGAAACTTAACAATTTTCACTTTTGCTATTAATGAAATCTGACTTTAGGCCAGGCTAATATATTTTCCATTTGAAAGTATTTTTATATTTTCATGCCTTCTTTCACTCTTTGAAAAAACTTATTCGTCTTTATTCAGTGCTGCATTGATCGAGCTCGTTTGCTGGTCTGATAACAATCATTATTATATGGCTAGATAATTTCCTGAATTCTGATTGGCTAACGCATGGTCTGTATTTTGCCATATCAGGACCGCTGTCCCGGATGAAAAGAAAAGTTTGCGTTTGGCAATTGTTTTACGGGACTTCTCAAAGCCATATAATAAACAATTTATTAACCGAGCTTGCTCGGTCTGTACGGGAAAATATCAGACCTCGGTCTTTTTGTACAGACCTCGCTGCGCTCGGTCCGTACTGTCAAGACCTCGGTCTGATATTTTCCCATACAGACCTCGCGCTCGGTTAATAACCCTTTAATATATACGTCCCCTATATATACGCCCTTTTGCTCTCGAATAATTAGATTAGTTGCCTAGGGGTCGGTTGTTCTATAGGCGATTATCGCTAGATCAGAATTTAAAGAAAACATTAACGACAACAACAACAACTTAGTCAACTCGTCAACTTAGTAGGTAAAACACTATCGCCTTTGAACATGCGTCATGATTTTGGCTTAGTATTTAGTAACTGTTTTACTGCATGTGTATCAAATGCTATTACTCTAATTTCTTGTTCTATGGCGAGCGCCGAAGGAATGTTTACCTTACCAACTCGATATTCATTACTTCGACTATGTGAAACTGAATAATGGAACTACAAGCATTGGAACTGAAAGGATTGTCCTTAACTGTCACAGGTTCCGAGTCTTGTCTGTTTTTTGTTTGTTTGTTTGTTTTGACTACCTGTGAGGGCGAACGCTGGCACAAAGCTCTCACAAAATGACACTGACATTTTCACGGTCGGTTTCAGTGTCAATCCTCAACACTTCACTGTACAACAGGTGTTATTCTGGAGACAGCGACGTAGTAGTTAGCTTCACAGATTGCATGATTGAACATTGAAATTGTCGGGAAAAAAGGAATACGTCATGAAATTGTCGAACTGAAAAAAGGAACACCAACGTACAAGATAAAATTTGGAAATAACTTTTCATAAAGATAGAATACCCGATACAGTGATTTCAATAAACATGGGCAATACTAATTAGGCCTTTGCTTGTATGGACTTCGAGTCTTTTCATTGCCCTGTTGAAGCTATTTAAAAAATAGCTGTGTTTACTAGTTGCGAAGGAACAAAAGGAGACAAAACATTTAGCATCTAACAATTTTTATTTGCTTAATTAATAGTGCCCAGGTTCAGTTTATTGAAATTGAAGTGTTCAATTCTGAATTGCTGGATATAGGCTTCCGCGATCACGTGAAAACGGCCATATATGTTGATGCCAGCAACAAACGAATCTGTTTCCCTGAGGATTTGGATTCTTTATAATGTAAATGACTTCATTGTTCCTGAATGAACTGTGTCTGTCTAAAAATCAGGCTAACCATCAACCAGAACACAGCCATCTAAGGCCCCGTTCACATGAAGAAGGTGCCCGTATGTAGTAGGGATAACTCTTTTGTTTTTTCTTTTCCCTGGGGGACACAAAACAAGTTATCCCTACTACATAGGGGCACCCTCTCATGTGAAAGGGCCCTAAGCCATGTAGATTTGCTTACGCAAACGTTGAGGCAGCGGAATAGAAAAGAAGTGATCGGATTGTCTAGGGGCAGCTTGTAGTATGATACCATTATAATAACTGATATCGTAATTACACTCCAGTGAATCTGAACAAAGGTTTCAATTTGAGGCCATATGGCCAAAGGACAAGAAATATACAGAAACTTGCAAAAGAGCCTCGACCTAAAACGTGATCAAATCAGTGAAGTGCAATTACCAATATCAGCTATTCTTGCCTCCCATCAGCAAGTGAAAGAAAATTTCAGACTAGGCTACACTGTCGAGTGGGAAATATCCTTTTATAAACACACAACACAAAATGATGAACATGAGAAATAGATTAGAACACAGCACTTCCAAAAAAGGAAATTTATTCACAAATATAGTTTTTTTCTTCTAAATTTATTTGTGTCCAAGATAATTTTGATACTTAATTTCTTCTGTTTTCAAATCTGTAATTTCAGGTATTGAGAAGATACAGCTTCAGTCTGTCACTGAACTGTAATCAAACCGACACTTCTTGGGCCTCCTCGTCATCATCGTCAAGGCATTCTGTTCCATAATGGTTTTCCTTGTATGCTGTGTAAATATCCACATCACTAAGATCTATATTAGACTGCAGACTCATTGGACCAAAAACATGCGTCTCCTCTAACCCTACAACTTCTTGTCGTCTGCGCATGCTCGGACTAGAGTAGTCGTGTGTCATCTTTGTAACGTCATGACTTGTTGCCAACGTTTCTACCAGACGGGAGGACTCTAATACAGTAGCCTCTTGAACAACGTCGACCCCTTTCTCCACTTCTTCGGTTTTTGTAACAATGCTATCGTCGTTTTCGATTTTTTTGGGGTAGAATGATCGGCACGTGCACATATTGTCCACCAGTTATCCTGTGTAATTTAAACTCATCAGTGAACGTGCGACAGCGTGACGTGACACATGACGCTACATCAATCAGCACGTGCGCACATTGTTAACAACTGATCAATGGAGGGTGTCACGTAGCGTGACACATCATTTTGATGAGACAGGGTGTTACGTATCAGCACGTGCGCACATTGTTAACAATTGATCAATGGAGGGTATCACGTAGCGTGACACGTCATTTTGATGTGACAGGGTGTTTACGTATAATAATCAGCACGTGATTATTCGATCCTGTGCCATACAAACTGACCAATGAAAGGTATGACAGTATGATGTGGCGTGACAAGAGACGAGATATTACGTGACATTGATGTTTGTGGGCAAGTGCACTTTACTTACACACAGCGCGGTCTTCCACTGCGAAGCAGCAGTGTCATCAGTTCTTTCACCAGATTTCGTCTTGATAGCTCCTTCGTAACATATGTAGAGCTTCGGAACAAAACAGAAATAATGGTAAAAATCCCAGGAAGCAGATGTATTAAATCTGACATATTCACCAGATTTCTTCCGACTCAATAGATGTATACGTGTCCGAGTCAATGGATGTATACGTATACGTAATAATCAACGGATATTTACGTAATGGTGATTCCAAACACTAACCTGGTCTTGTGGACCTGCTGATAAATACGATACACCTCCCTCGTGTAATTTCCATGCTGTCCCCTCGGGGTAGGTATCCGTGATGTTTATTCTGAACCACAGCACATCTATGTAAAAAAGAGGATACCATTTTCATGGGAATATCAAAACATATTCATGGCAATATCAGTAGGCTGATCTCCATATAAGGACACTTGTTCACTTAACTGCCTATCTAGATTAACCCCAGGTTATTATAGGCAGCTTGTACCTTAAAACCTCTTTTTCTCTTTTTCTGTATGTAAATAGATGTAAAATTGTAAAAAGAATACTTAATAAAACATTGATTGATTGATTGTTCATTCCCCCATGTGTATGCTTTCTTAAATATTCATTTTCCTTATCCAAAGTTAGCATATACCTGTTTACAAAAAGGTTGGAACACAGTTATCTTGCGTATTGCATTGCAAAACCGAAATGCATTGTACATAGGTGTTCGTATCTGTTAGAATTCACTGTACAGCTAAAGAGATTCCCTACCATTTTTATCTCTTGCCCAAACGGACGATTTCCCTGCAGAAATCTGTACAAGACATGGTGGTTTTTCTCCAATATGAAACCAACAAGAACCTAAAGGATCAATACCAATGTTAGAATTACATAACATTGATTATATTGAAAAAAAAAAAAAATACAGAATGGAATATGATAATACAGTCGTGCAGATAAGTCAAACAAACAGACATCTGAGACATCATACATGGTTAACGAGTCACAACAACAACAAACGTGCAGCTACACAAAGATGGGGAAGCAGCTATTTTTACGTAAAAGCGAATTTTTGATCACACACAAACATATTACGTACTCAATAGACTTATGAAATACATTCAGCCAAGGCGGAGGGACAGACAGACACGTAAAGACAGACAGACAGACACAAAGACAAACAAGTAGATAGACATAAATTGACGAAGAGGCCTGAAATAATTTAAATGACAGATTTTTACATACCTGTCTTTTTATTTTCAGCAAAGCCTGCCCTGAAATATGTAGTACCATTCTGGGCCACACCCCAGACACGCCCCTCACCACCAATCGATATACTAATAAATGGGACATCTGTGATAATGTGCTGCCATGATTGACCCTGTAAAATAAACGTAATTAATAGGAATCATGGATACAAGGTACAAATTCATTTCAAAGATCATTTGGGCGTGTCATCCCCGATACATTGGTGGAGAAATCTAACATCACTGTAAGCTGCCAACTTTAGTTATCGATAAATAAAAAAGTTCAAACAAAAGCTCTGATTGACCAAGCAGGAGGACAGACTTCGCGCGGAGTAGAAATCGTTGAAAGCTGTGTACACTTAGCCAACGTGTCTGCCACATATTTTCCTGACAATGATTTCCCTATGACAATACTTGAGAGCAAGCCTTAGTAACACCATACACTACCTGAGGGCAAGCCTTAGTAACGCTATACATAAGCCTTAGTAACACCATACACTACTTGAGGGCAAGCCTTAGTAATGCTATACATAAGCCTTAGTAACGCCATATACTACCTGAGGGCAAGCCTTAGTAACACCATACACTACTTGAGGGCCGGGTAAGCCTTAGTAACACCATACACTACCTGACGGCAAGCCTTAGTAATGCTATACATAAGCCTTAGTAACGCCATATACTACCTGAGGGCAAGCCTTAGTAACACCATACACTACTTGAGGGCCGGGTAAGCCTTAGTAACACCATACACTACCTGAGGGCAAGCCTTAGTAATGCTATACATAAGCCTTAGTAACGCCATACACTACCTGAGTGTAAGCCTTAGTAACCATATACACTACCTGAGGGCAAGCCTTAGTAATGCTATACATAAGCCTTAGTAACGCCATACACTACTTGAGGGCAAGCCTTAGTAATGCTATACATAAGCCTTAGTAACGCCATATACTACCTGAGGGCAAGCCTTAGTAACACCATACACTACTTGAGGGCCGGTAAGCCTTAGTAACACCATACACTACCTGACGGCAAGCCTTAGTAATGCTATACATAAGCCTTAGTAACGCCATATACTACCTGAGGGCAAGCCTTAGTAACACCATACACTACTTGAGGGCCGGGTAAGCCTTAGTAACACCATACACTACCTGAGGGCAAGCCTTAGTAATGCTATATATAAGCCTTAGTAACGCCATACACTACCTGAGGGCAAGCCTTAGTAACACCATACACTACCTGAGGGCAAGCCTTAGTAACACCATACACTACCTGAGGGCAAGCCTTAGTAACACCATACACTACCTGAGGGCAAGCCTTAGTAATGCTATACATAAGCCTTAGTAACGCCATACACTACCTGAGGGTAAGCCTTAGTAACACCATACACTACCTGAGGGCAAGCCTTAGTAACACCATACACTACCTGAGTGTAAGCCTTAGTAACCATATACACTACCTGAGGGCAAGCCTTAGTAATGCTATACATAAGCCTTAGTAACGCCATACACTACCTGAGTGTAAGCCTTAGTAACCATATACACTACCTGAGGGCAAGCCTTAGTAATGCTATACATAAGCCTTAGTAACGCCATACACTACCTGAGTGTAAGCCTTAGTAACACTATACACTACCTGAGGGCAAGCTTTAGTAACGCCATGTCTATACAACACGTCTCCTTGACAACCAACCACCCATACAGACACTTCGTCACCAGTAGGGTCATCTATTTGTACAGACACATCATGTAGTTTGACGGAGGGTGTGACGAGTAACCACGGTCCTGTTGTAGTCAGTTTACAGCGTCTAAACAGACAGCACACAAAGTTGGTTTTATGAATGATTGTTATTCATTTATTTATGAAAAGCCCAGATAGTGTGGTTTTCATAAACTCGTGAAATACACTTTAGTTTATTTAGCACTGCCTCACTCTAATTCTTATATTTCCTAGAGTGGTTTTCATTAAACCGTGAAACACACTTTAGTGTATTACACCCGAACACACCCTAATTCCACTGTGTTCTTTTGTTGTCATTCGACTATTACACTTTAACTAATACACTTTGTTTCACGGGTAATGAAAACCACTCTATTTATCTGACTGTTACACTCCAAGTAGCACACTTTGTTTCCCGGGTTAATGAAAACCACTTTCGCTGCACTTAACATATTACCTTAGTTGAAAGAGCAAAACAGAAAACAGTACGATACGATTATTCCGTGCTCATATCGTAACCGTACCATACTAATGTCTATGTCTAATTCTGATTGGTTGAGAGCTCCTTAATGGGCCGTTGAATGGCAGTTTTTTCCAGTACTGTGACCGTACCGTTTGGCCGTCCTTTAGATTTCTAACTCCAAGAAAATCAGCTCTATGATAGTGTATAGTTAACATCATTTTGAAGTTATATTACCTTTTCCATCGTCGTCTTCTCACGTAATCGTTCCAATTTTTCACTGCATGATAATGCCTGTAAAAGCACAAAAGTAGATAATTTTATGAAAGTCTTCACCAGTTTGATTTTTTTATTTTTATTGGTAAATTTAAGGGATAAAAATTATAGCCACGCCCATTCCCCGACGATCATCCCCGACCAAAATATATACAGTCCCCCCCCCCTCCTGTGTAAAATAATGGCTACACAAACATAAGAGACGTATAACTGTCCCTGCCTATATTGTATTTTTGTTGTTTGTCTGTTTGCTTGTTTGTTTGTTTGTACTAGGCGAAGCGAAATAAACATAAACATAAACATAAACATTATGTTTTAGCAAAACCTTGATTCCATCATCGGAATATATGAAATATAGTCTTGGAATCTAATCAAAAAGCTATATTATGATAGATTAAGTAAAAGGCATTTTTTTACCTGGGAAAGTCCACAGCATACTGCCATCCATCTTTGTCAGTTACACCAGCTCGAGTATCGACTTGCCACTGCCCCACCCACTGCCACTGACTCGAGGGTAACAAGAACCCTTCTTTACTTTGTTCGTATACCCCGCTTTTGTCGCTCCATACATAACGATCGCTCGGTAGACGTCTGATGGTTAAAGGTGAGAAGAAATATGAAGTAGAGTTTGTTAGTAGGTTTTGGTTTCCCTGTCCCAGCACTTGGATCCATCTAGCTATTAGTAGTACGAGGTCTCATTCAAGGGTAGCCCTTTTACAGATGATTATCCCAAGCCGACCTCAATGCTGGATCCATTCAATCAACTGAATTGAATAAATGGATCTGCTGTATTGTAATTCTATTTGTGCTATTTTAGGCTCTCAAGTCAATAAATGTACGAACCTGTCAGAGAATCCTTCAATTGGGTTCCATCGTTGGTTTTCGTAGATATAATGAACATCAAAATCTTCTTGACTATGAAGACCATACGAACTGCTTGAAAAACCACTAAGAACACCCCCACCATACCCTGCTGTGTAAACATATGGGGTACCATCAAAACCAATACCCCACACTACCCCTGAAGTTCCTGCTTCGACTATAGAAAGATGGCCGCCGATTTGGCGCCAAAATCTTTCAGGAGCCTCACTGTTTTCATCATCTTGAACATCGCTTGCAAAGACATCACCACAAGAAGAAGTTGTCCATAATGCATTGGGAGTAACCGGTCCTTTAAAACCGTGTGCTTGGACTGTAGCACCAGACAAGGAAGTCAACCAGTCATTTAGTTCTTTTTCACTAGGAAACGCAAAGTAAAGAGGAGTACGATCCAGCGTTCTTTTTGAAGTATAAACAGCCAAGCAGTGGTGACGAGACATCTTATGAACGATACAAACACAGGTGATCTCACTGAAAGAGATTCGTAGTTCGGCGTAGCTTTGGTACGGTGAGATTTTCTCATAATAACACATTAAAGCGCCATCATTTTGTTTGTCTTCTTGACTTAGTTTAATAAGACTGTCGTACCAAAGGTTGTACTGAATATCTAGCAGTATTTGACAACGAGCTTTCTTGGACCATGAACTCTTTAAATATGAGAAAATACAGAGTAAATATTGAAAACTCATACAATCATACATTCGGAATGTTATTTACTTATTGATGTAAGTGTAACATGTACACGTACATTTCTTCACCCAAATACGCGTACATAAACGTTTACGTACGTAAACGTAAGGTGTACATGTTAAATGCAGTAAACGTTGACGTACGTAAATGTAAGGTATACATGTATAACATTCATACCTGGTACATAAGGTGTAGGCGTAATTTACGTAAGTATCAATGTTATCTACGTAAGTAAATTGATCTATGTATGTATACGTGAATCTGTTATCTATATAAAGACGCGGACACACAGTGAAACGTCTTCTCTGTAACATTGCGCCCAATAAAGTTGCATCGCCGTATGTCCACCCCTGCAATGTTGCGCGTAACGTTACAGAAGAAGAACTTGATCCTAAACCTGGAACAGTTGCGCACTACGTTTGTAGAGGCAGACACGTGACAGTGCAACTGTGTGTTGCGCGCAATGCTGGAGAAAAAGTCGCAACAGATAATTTCATCGTGTGACAAGTCCTTAAGTGCAGGTTTTTACGTTCAGCATTTATATCTACTCGTAATTTTAAATCTTCGTACAGACGTATTCGTACTAAAAAGTTGCGCGGTTTTTTTTTCCTTTTCTTTTTTTTCCTTTCTTTTTTTGGAAAATGAAGTTTACGTATGGTACCTGCGATATTGCTTTCTCGTATTCCTCAAATTTGTTTCCTTCGCGTTGGTCGCGTAATCGTAAACGTTGCAGGATTTCTTTCCTCCATGATGCATCACGGTCATCAATACTAAGACTCATGGTACTTAACGCTGACAAGAGTCCGCGATTAGTGCCATTGAAGAAGGCGGCATCTACGTCACATGCCCCACTGCTTATCCAGGTTAGGAACTCAACGTAGCGTGGTAGTGAATCGCTATCGGGATTTAACGAGTACACATCGTTTGTATCTAAATTAATGAAAAATAAAAAAGAACTTAGATCAGATTTTGTATGAGTTCGAAATGGTAGGGGACGTTTTCTCTATGCCGTAACCGTTTACTGTAACCATAGCATTTTGGGATACTCATAAATAGAGCGGTTTTCAAATGACTGGGAAACAGTACGGTCACCGCACGGTACGGTTACGGCACGGTTACGGCAGAATTTTCGGAATGCTTTTATAGACATTACGGTAATGACACGGTCACGGTACGGAACGTACCGTAAACCACTCATAGAGTAGATTTCGTATGACTGTGAAAACGTTACCGCACGGCCACGGCACGGTTACGGTAGGAATTTCGAATGTTTTTATAGACATCACGGCACTGACACGGCCACGACACGGCGCGGTCCGTTTTACACTCATACGAAATCTGTTCTATGAAAACCGCTCTATTTGCAGTGATCAATTCACTTATAAAAGTTTGACACTTGTAATCAAGCGTATCTACTGTTTTAGCTGTCAAGAACAATAACTACACTTGGGTAAACTACAAGTCTAAAACGTTTATCAGTTTATCAAGTTTAATTTATCAGTTACTCAAATTCGGTACTGTCATGAGTTATCGACGTAAAATATGGTCACTCTACTTAACTTTACTTTTATTGAAGTGACCTCTTATTGGCTCATACAGACTTCCATCACTGGATCCACAAAAAAACGTTCCCGCACACATTCACTCTACTGTTAAAATTATAGTGACCGCGTAGATAGCAATCCCTTAACTAACAAAAACGCTCATCTGCAAAATTTATTCCATGAGCCAAGACGATTTTTGATACCACCTGAGGTGGCAAAGGCTATCAATCATACATCAAATTAAAGCTTATCATTAAACTCCCACAAAAATTTGGTGCCACGCGCTAAGTTTTACTTTAATACCTTCAATGGGATTAGTGTTTGAAAGTCTTGAGATATCCATGGCGCTGTGTGATCTACTTGTGCGAAGGGCGCGCCACTGGCGACCACACAACTCGTCAGGTTTAACGTCTGTTCTGAAGTAAATATGGTCACCACAAGTACTTAGAGCAAAGACCTGGAAAAATAGATCATTTTAATGTAAAAAAACATTACTATTTTAACTGTAACTTATCATGCCATAAGATTCAGGGACTTCTTTAGATGATTACCCAATTCCAGATAAAATTGAAACTCAAAATCTAAACTATAACAAATAGGAATTCTGTGTACAACATATCAGATTTGATCCAAAGATGTTTTGCACCGCTTCTCAGCTATTTATCAAATGTGAAAGGTTTTCCAGTCAATAACCCAGTTGTTTGAAAGATGATTAGCGTTAATCCAGAAAGAAAACCATTTTAACCCAGGATTAGCGTTATTTGCCCTTCGAACAACCGGGCCAGGACTCACATGCGATGCACGAATCATCATACCTGGTCATTAGGAGCAACAGAAAGCAACAAAAATCTTCCGACCATCTGAATCCAACTTGTTCCTGTGATGTCTTTTGTACTGGAGCCAACATCACTGGTATTGATGCCTTTTCTGAACCACACCTTATATAAAATGAAGAGATGATAAAAGTTTAGGTGTACATTTAGAGGAACGTTTAGGAGTACAGGATAGGGTTAAGCTTGATATTTTGTATATAAACCCTTGAAGAAGTATGCCAGTATACAGAGATGACAGTGAATAAGACATGATTATATGAACAAAGTACCTGTTCATCTTTTGTTAAAGCCCATAAACTATTGACACCAGCAGAAATTTGAAGCAAGGGGCAGATTTCTCCACTAGATGAAAGTGATGGAGCACTGACTTCAACCCACTCTGTACCTGTGAATAGACAAACCTCCATTTAAAACCATGGCAAAATGTAATAGTAATTGACATATTTGCCTTCAGTACTTCCTGCCTCATGTTACCCAAGAAGTGATGGGGGTGGGGGTGGATCCAAATTATCCTTCAGGAGGGGGGAGGGGGAGCATTGTACAAATAGAGAAAACCATCCAGAGGATAGTTTGGAAATGTATCAAAAAGAAAAGGCTCCATAATTATCTCAGGATCAGGAAAAGGTGTATGCCCCCCCTGCAACCCTACAATAAGCACACCTGTTGGTTGAAAATATGTGACTCCCAGTCGTACTACTGCTGTTCCCTCCCAGGTAACTCCCCATACTACGCCAGTCCTGGTGACAGATATCTGGGTGATAGTTGCATTGGGTGGTGGTATATCCTGCCACTGGTGCCCTTCTGGATTCTTGCTGGTGATTCCTGTTCTAAAAACAACCTGTCAACAGCATCTGATCATTAGTCTTAATTCTTAACATCTGGTTGTTGTCAATCTACATACAAAAAAAAAAATACATACATGATTGAGACTCCCTCAACAGGGCTTTTCAGCTCAATTTACAAATCCTAACTAAATCATATAAATCAAACATAAATGGATTAAGAATCCCAACTGGCAAGGAGGCAAACCAGTTGGCTATATTACAAGCATGGCCAAGAAACTGAATTTGAACTAATCAAAATCGGAACAAAATCAGTCTCAGCTAGTGGCCAGAGCAGGAATCGAACCTGGGACCACCAGATTGCGAGACCAATGCTCTGACCACTCAGCCATGCTGCCTCCTTTCACATACATGAAAGATTCTTTAAACTAGACGCTAAGGAGACTACCTGACAGTACATTTTCAAGGAAAAATAGCAATTCTTTTACAAAAGCATTCATTATCACTAGGGAGCTGAAAGCATTAAGGAGTTCTACAAGATAGTGTCCAACTGTCATTCTTCCTTGGTGCTGCAGTGCAACTCCACCTTAAGGCCAACCCACTTCACATACATGTAAAATCTTCTCTAATAACAACAAATTGTCATAATGTTCTAACAACAACAACAACAACAAAACAAAAACAAACAAACAAACAAAAACAACAACAACAACACAGAACTTTGGAGAAAAGGCAGCACTTCAAACAGCAATACTTTACCTGGCCATGAAATGTAACGGCCCAAACTGAAAGATGTCCAGGTTTGATTCCAGGAATCATGGTACCACCAACTGCTATGTCCTGGAAGGGTTGTTTAATAGGGTCATCTGTTAGACCAGGAATCTGCATAAAGTTGATTTATGATCAGAATAGTTTACCCAACATAACACAAGACTTCAGCATGTGAAACCTGCTCCCTTGTTTATTTTTTAGCATAGGGATCCAAATTTAAAGCAGAACTGGAGCATTAAGCTAGGAATTTTTTTATATAAATAGAAGTCACTATACAGGTCAAGCTTAATACTGTTATCGTGGAAGGGCGACCTGTGAAGGTCAAAGTCTCGATTCAAAACTAGCATTCACACATCAATCAAATCACTTCACTGATACAAATAGCAATTCTCAAGAAAAATGCCTTGAATTTGGAAGGAAAGTTTATATAAAATAATATACTTTAAATGTATAATTAACTTTAATCGTAAAATCCGAGGCATTTTTTCTAGGGATTCACAATTTGTATCAGTTGAGTGATTTGATTGACGTCCGTGTGAATGTAAGTTTCCAAACGAGAGCTTCACAGGTCGCACTTCAATGATAATGGTAGTAATTCCCTGCCAGCTATGGCCACTAATATGGTCCTGATTTTAGCTCAGCAACTAAAAATGGCATTTAATTAATTATTTTAATGTCTTCAGTTGTAAGAAATACCCATTTAATACAGCCACCCATTATGGACAGTATTCTAATGGACTGTTGCTGGCCACATTTATGGGGTCCACTGTACTTACCAATAACCATCTGTCATATCCATCAAATTTATAGTATCTTGACCAACACCTTCTTCTTACACAAGAAAATGGACTATTTTCTTCATAATAAGTACGAGGAAAGTCTATTGCATATTGCCAGCCCTGCAGACAAGGGAAAGTCAGACTATATTTTTACTGTGTGACTGATATGCACTACCATGACCACCCAACATATCTTATTTATACGTTAGCAAATGAGAGAGCTAGCAGTATAATTTCATTTTGATGCACATTCTCACATGCGAAACTTGTAGTAGTGTGACCTTTCCTTAATTTTCATGTTTTTCAACAGTCATTTTTCTTGTCATAATGATAAGTGTATCATAAAAAACCTCAAACATGTCAAACTATACGAGTAAGGCTGTAATATAAGACAGAAACATCATTCTAGTTCCAGCCATTCACTGTTCTTTTTCCTAACATACCTCAATATCACCAGGGATGCTTCTATCAATAGTCCAGTCACCCTCCCAAACCCAGTACTTCGATGGTAGAGGAAATCCTGATTTTGGAAGGTGAACTTTACCATCTTTACTGCTGAAGTTATATCTATCAGTGCTAAACATCTAAAATTTAATGAAAACACTTAAATTATTGACAGTATTGTATAACACTGAGATACAAATATGTGCTCTGATCGGTTGAATAGAGTGAACCAATTTTTGGACAAGGATGTGCTGACTACTGGAGGTCTAATTAAACACGAAAAGCATGATCCTGTTAGTGGCACTCGAAATTGAAAAATTCATACCTCTTTTATGACAAATCAACCTAGAACACAGTAAATCATTGACAGATGGCCTATTAAAGACCATTCTGATCAAAGCTAGATTTACAAAAAAATCATAACAGGCAAATAAAACTGTAATGATCACTAACTGATGAATTAAGCAGGGTAAAAAATACCCTGCTTAAAACAGAAGGCCAAAAACCATGTCCAGTGGCACCTCCCCTTATAGCCAATATATGTGAGTACCCCTCTCCTCCCTTCATCCATCCACCCACCCACACCCACGTACTTCCCCAGGCTTGTGCACACAGAAGTGAATTTAAAAAGTAAAAAAAGAGCCTACTGATTGTTGCAAAATATGGCACCTGATGAGCAATGACAGCATAATTTGCAAATGTAATAAATTTGCATGGCACAGGTTGTACACATGGTTTTAATCACAGTTGGAAGACGGTGCTAAAGGGGTCAAATATTATTGAAATAAATACTAGATTAATGATAAGAATATATAAATAGTTTGACAGACGTGAAGATCTTACCGATTTTTGTGACCATCCATTCATAATCCCCCATCGTTGATTTTCCCAGGTTTCAGCTCGATTTCTTATAACTACTTGAGTAGAATGAACATAGAGACAAGGTTGTTGGTTAGCATTGATTGCCCAAGCACAATGATTTACGGCGGAAACACGCTTAAAACAGTTCCTTGATTTGAGCTCTGGAGTCGAGACTTCATTCCAAGAATTGTCACGTAAATTTACGATAAAAGTTCGTCCATCACGATCGATGACCCACAAGGGAGAGGACTCCATGGAGCAACAAGTTGATTCTGTTTACGACTGTTCGTTTTACAAACAAATGATTCCATCGACCTTGACAGCCATCCATGAAGATCTTGGTGACACGATATGTGAATTACGAAGGGTTTTCATGTTCAAATGGAAGAGGAAACGAAAAGCCAATGGAAAATGTAAACAAGCTAAATTAATTTGCAATACAGGAAGTGAAGTAGATTATGTCACTCGCATTTTTTAGAACTAAAAACCGCTGCCCACTAATAAATGCAATCTTGCATAAAAAGAATTGTTTTAGAAAAGTATAAAATAACGCCAGATTCAGCAGATTCTGCCTTTTAAAGTCATTTTACAAAAAATATTAGTAATATTACAATTGCCCAAAATATCAAATGATTTGGGTTGCTAAAGCTACGATTCCTATGTTATTGGGTTTCCTGTGTCTAATTTCCATATTTGGACATTAGCCTGGAGAATAATATAGAACTTGTTATAAATTTTGCGAAAATTTTTTTGCAAAGAACTACGCCAATTTGTAGTCAGCAGCATGACAAAAAACAAAATTCTCACGCTTGTACTCGTCCACAACGCCAAACAAGTTTTACTTGGCATGAAAAAACGTGGATTTGGAGTTGGTCGATGGAATGGATTCGGCGGGAAAGTTGAACCGAATGAAACTATCGTGGAAGCTGCTAAGAGGTATGAACTTCCACATACAAGATGTGGACCTTTTTCTTTTTTTTTTCTTTCCCTCCTTTCTTAAATTCATTGTGTGTGTGTGTGTGTGGGGGGGGGGGGGGGGGGGGGGAGGGCCGCGACTGCCATGTTAATATGCAGAAATGGAGTGCGATCACGAAAATATTTTAAAGAAAACGCAACATCATAAACAGCTAACAAAAAATCTATTTCGTTAAATGAAAATAATGTTATAAGACTTTCTGTACTCAATGAATGAAAGATGTTTTGGAGTTTGTTTGTCATATTGTCTATTGTGTTGGGTTCCCTGTGTTCAATGTCCATATTTGTAACATTCGCAACAAAGTACGCGCGAAGAACTACAACATTAGGTTTCCCGAAAAAGTACTTCAAAATTTGCCCAAATTTGCACCGAAAAACATGGTCAAAAACAAGATTCTTACGCTTGTTCACGTCCTACAACGGGAAACAACTTTTACTAGGCATGAAGAAGCGTGGATTTGGAGTTGGCCGATGGAATGGTTTTGGCGGGAAAGTTGAACCGAATGAAAGTGTTATGGACGCCGCAAAGAGGTACATTTGTTCGCCGACGAAATCGTCTAGTGCAATCTTCGCTTCGTGTTGAGCTTTTTTCTGGATTTGACCATACATTTTCTTGATTGTGGATAGATAGGAAACGCTTGCAATTTATTTGATTATTTTGCAAATTGTTTCTGAAACGTGGTTGACTCAGACAAGCTGAACACGTGGAATAATTGACCCGAGAGAACTGATCAAATTAAAATATGAATTATTCAAAAACATATTGCGCATTTCTCTTTCTTAAACTTGCATTTCGATCCTTAGAAATATTTTGACAGACAAAACAAGATTATCCAACAAAATAATTTTATAGCATTTTTGGTGTCCCTTGCATTGGCACAGGGAACCCAATCACTAGTTCATTGTGTTCCAGATACAATTAACTCCCTCTAAGGCATTTTCGGACTAGCACTTGTCTGCCTTAGAAAGGTGTCTGTGTTAATTAGAGGGAGTACTAGGGAGTTTTGTTAAAACAATATGGGGCAATTTAAAAAACAGGCAAATGGTGTCTGCCTAATATTAGAAAGGTGACTCTACCTTACAAGGGTGTCCACATTGAGGGAGCTCACTGTATAATAGTCATTTTCGTATGAGTGAGGAACTTATTGTGCCATACCTTGACTGTGTCAGTGCCATAACGTCTATGGAAACATTCAAAATTCCTGGCATAACAGTACCATATGGTGACTGTGCCATTTTCCCAGTCATATAAAATCTGCTCGAATTCTCAGCCTAAGTGTTTCAATATCTCTTTTCAGAGAACTCCAAGAAGAGTGTTGCTTGCAAGCAAAAAATCTTAAAGAGGCTGGAATATTATTGTTTGAATTTATTGGTGATCCAGTGATTTTAGAAGTTCATGTTTTTAGAGCTGAAGAGTATGAAGGGGAACCAACTGAAACAGAAGGTATTTAATATATAGTTCCAGAAAATATCCATACCCCACCATGGAGAGAATTGAAAATTCTGGAGGGGAGGGGGAAGGGGTTCAGAGAAAGAACAAAACTACAGAGTATGTATGGAAGAAAAATGGAAGTTCCAGATGATAGGGGAGCCCATTTACAAATTCCCTCTGTGGTGGGAGTATGGATATTTTCTGGAACTACACAATATGACTTTATGCCTTCTTTGTAAAAAAAAAACTAAAATGGTTCACACTTGCAACAAAGAAGACAAAGCAAACAAGACAAGACAAAGATATGCAGTAATCTAGGCAGATATACTCGGTTGCCTGACAGATATACTCGTTGCCTGACAGATATACTCGGTTGCCTGACAGATATACTCAGTTGCCTGATGATGAATGCTCATTAGCAGTGTGTCTTTTCTCACATCAGCTATACAATGAATACAAACTGAGTCTGTTGGTAATTTAATGTAAAAGTTTCACTGGTGTGAACCACCTTAACATGACCCACTCACTAATATTAGCAAAATCTCCAGTCAATAATGAATTAAGAACTTTTATTCAACTGAAGAACTGGCACCTTTTGTACTGGGAAATCCCCAAAAGGTGATAATGATGACAACAATGATAATGATTATATGTTTTTATCTCTTTCACATGATTTTAATAAGAGTTATGCATTGTGTTAAACAAAAACTATAATAGACAACCAGCAAAAAATAAAATAGGCACTGCATGAAGGCTACTACAAAAAAGGTATACTTATAAGTGCATTTCAAAAGGCATAGTAACTACACTGTATTTCACAAACTTAACAACTATCACTCTAACAAGTTCCAAAAGGGCAGCTAGATGAAGTAAATTACTTGGGTTTTACTACCATCACTTAGGAAAACCAGGGTTTATTTTGTTGCCCACTGCTTATGATCACTTGTCCCTCAATACCTTACTCTTGAGTTCACCGAATCACCGAGTCAAATCCGAGTCCGAGTCAAATCCGAGTCCGAGTCAGAAGGCCGAGTCAAGATGAAAATACCAAAAAATTGACCTTTAATAGCAGGCATACATTGCTAATATATCAACTCATGTTTGTCAAAAGTTTTAAGAAAGAATCAAGTAAACAACGACAAACTTCGACGCCACCATTTTGTGGTTACCACAGAAAGCCCAACACTGAAAACAACTGTTTGCTTGGTGAGGAAAGGATGACAAGACGGCTAGCCTGCTCCCTGAAGCATTTAAAATGTGTCAAAGAAAGGAGCGAAACCAGCATCCTTAAGATGATTTAGAGTTTCTGTATCAATCAATCAATCAATTAATCCGACATTGCAAGCTTGAAACTTGCCGACCTAAACACGGCATTCATCATAATTCGTGCCAGTTTTATCAGTACGAACGTGTATAAACCAGGTCTAAATTGTTGGATCTGTTCCACAAAATATTCGCTCCACAGCCTATTGCTTTTCAGGCAGGCAATGTGAAATATTACATTGTAGCTGGGATTTCAGTTGTTCATTTTAGCTGGGAGTTTTTCAGTCTGGTGTTCAGTTCTCATCGATAATACTACTGAATTGGATTATGATGTAAAACATTAAATAAATAGAATGTAAAACTTTCCTTCAGCTTATCAGATAAACATGATGTAAGTCTTCAAAGTCATAAATGTTTTTGTTTTTGTTTTTTTGTTTTTTATCTTGACTCGGTCTTCTGACTCGGACTCGGCTTTGACTCGGACTCGGATTTGACTCGGAAAATGAATTTACTCCCTTACTCTTAGACTAATCAGGTTTTCCTGGGTATAGCTACATGTACCACTTTGGAATACCATATTGCTTGTTTGACATTACATGCCAAAAGACTTGAAAATATGAGTTAGTTTGTTCTAACAGACAAACTTTTATACAAACCAACCAACCAACCAACAAACAAACAAACAAAAGCAAAAGAAAAACACACAGAATACACAATATGATATCTAAAATTTAACTTTTCTTTGTGGGACTCTGTCATGTTCTAAAATAATGATACCTAGTTGTGGAGTCCAGAATTGTTGGAACATACCATCTTCACTGAATGAAGGGAAGTAGTACTTCTTGAAATGTCTGACTCTAGACAATTCTGGACTCCACAAGGTATCATTATTTTAGAATTAAAATTTAACTATTTGTGATGTAGAAATGCGACCTCAGTGGTTTGACCATGACAAGATACCATTCACTGACATGTGGCCTGATGATGAACTATGGCTTCCAAGTCTCCTTGAGAAAAAGAAGTTCAATTGCTACTTCAAATTTGAAGGACATTCAAAAATTTTAGAATCTAAAGTTGATATTAGTGATAACTAAAAATTCAGTCAAAGTGTGACATTTACTTGTCTATTGATTAATGGATGGTTAATGATGTAACAATGCCTGATGCCATTTGAATGGAAATTGTACTTGCAGTCAGTAATGTTGAGTTCATTAGTGTTGTAACACTAATTTAGTTAAAAAGTGTTAAAATGATCATTCCCTCACACTTCTTTGACTTTTGTGATTATAGGTCCTATATTTTATTTCTGGAAAACTGTTTTAATATTTATTTAATAATTAACTTAGGAAAATAGGAAAAAGGTTATTGTTTTTATAAAAGCTAATATTAAAAGCTAAATAAATCATTTTTATAAAAACTAATGATTACAGTGCAAAGCTCAAAACTATGGCCATTTTCACAGTCATCCAAAAATTGCTCTATACATGTAGGTTGTTATGATTTAGTGATTTGCACTGTAACATACAGTTTTTATATTGCAATATATTAGGGTTTTTTATTTTGGCCCTAAGATTCCTTTCATCTTGATCCAAATTGTATCAAAGCCATTTAAATTACGCTGTTAAAAAGGTAGTACTAGGTAGAGGTCTTGGACTCTTTGGTCGACTTTGTTGAGGCATGGCGACATGAAATCCTCTGATGCAGCCTTCAAGGTTGTCCAGCTTACCACAACTTTGACACTAAAAAAGTGTGAAACATCATTGGTCAATTACTTTTCTTGGCCAGTTTCTAAGTACCAGTGGATGCCAGTGAAACTGCATGCACAAATCTGACTATACAGTTTTGTATGTTGATATTTGAAATTATTTTTTGGTTTCAAATTTCAAACCACTGAAGAAATGGTCAACACTCAGCGTGCGTCCATTGAGTTATGGATGCACGCGGGAGGCTGCTAAGCATGAGAGAAGCGTAAGAGTCCCACGAGGCGTAGCCGAGTGCGACTATAGCTTCTCGAGTGCTTAGCAGCCGACCAAGTGCATCCATAACTCAATGGACGCACTGCTGAGTGTTGACCATTTCTTTTATAACATAGACAAACGAAATAAGCCGCACGTTTAACCTAAATAAAAATACTGATGACCTTCAAAGTTCTCCATACATGGCGCGCGCTGTGAGAAAAGGAAACATTGACGTCAGCATGCTGTCCAGCGAGTTTTGGACACATGCTCTCGCGCGCTTATCATCCAATCAGAGCGTGCGTTATATACATGTATTACCTATGTTATAATTTGATTTTATTTCCCAATGTCTTATCATCATTATCATAAACTAGGACAATTAGGACAAGGAACCTTTTAAACCAAAAATAAATTCAAACCAACATACATGTAACAATGTAGGAGTCACTTACCATCTAATATTGGTTTTGTATTTTATAAAGAGAGCCATTGTAGAAAGAAAAAAAAAAGTAAATTAGAACATGTTGTATAATTATGTTTTTAAAAAATATTAAACACAATTGAGGCTGGAAATAAGCACCACTCATAGGACAAATGTTGAAAAGAAGTGCCTATATATCTGACTACCAAAGGATTTGCCTGGTCGGACATTTTAACATCACGTCATATTGCAATATTTCTTTCCCCTTTTTTACATTTGTATAGACAGACTTGGATTTTGCCTCTTGTCTGACAAATTACTTATGTACTAAGAAAATCATTTGCAGCCTTGATAATGGTATTACATTAATATGAGTATCCGGCTCTTTAGGGGAGGGGAGGGGAGGGAAAGGGTTGTACCTTCCCTCCCCTCCCCTCCCTTAAAGGGCCTGACACTAAGACATTTTCTAATGAAAATATAAGAGTGGAAGGTCATTACTTACCCCCTGTTAGTAGTGGACATCAAAGATTGTGCAAGGAAAACAAAGAAAGAAGACAATAATTTGGGTTAGTGATTTTGCACCAAATAATAAGTGCAATCTTCATTTTTAACAGCATACTTACCCCCTGATAGTTCAATCAAGTTTCAAGGAAAATATGAAAAGAAAAAAAATATGTCAGTGTAAATGTGATGTTATGAGGTCAAAATGAAATTCATGGAATGTAGGTGTTAAATACTTACGAACTAACAATGATTGTGCATGATCAGCATGGGGAGAGAGGAAAAAACATTTTATTAGTTTGCTATTAATTCCACATTAACATTTTCTTCAATGAAAATTTTGATTTCAAATTATTGACTGCAGTCACTTACCACATCTATGATCTTCATTTTTCCAACGTGAAAGTTAAATAAAGTTGAGGTTAGTATGAGGAAGTTGAATAAATGGGAATAAATGAAAATACTTACCGGCTGTTGGTTACACATGCAGTAAAAGTAAGTTCATGAAATTAGAAAGATACCAATAATTAGTATGCTATTAAATTTCAAAAAATTATACCAAGTTTCCAAATGCAACAGTAAACTGCACCCTTAATATTAGTCCTCAAGCAACATGCATTCATGAATTGCTGGGTTTCAAACAGCTGGTCAATGTTTGACCCCCATGACCATGTGCTCTCAACCAGAGAATTCTCTATTCAAAACTTGTCTTTCAGCTGATAAAAGTTCCAGCAAGATTGAGAATGATGTCATATGAAACCTAGCAAATTATACATGTTGCTTATGCATGCCCAGTCTCATTAATTGGGCCCCTTGCCAGGACCTTGGAAGAGGGGGGGGGGGGGGGGGCTTTTTGCTGCTTAATGTATTGACAAATTAATTTTTGATATTCAGTTTATCAACTTAATATTGACAACTTAATATTTACATTGTAATTAATGTGATTTTCATTGGACAAAGCAGGTTGAAAAAAAAAATTATGTGGCATAAAGCTAAGGCTATCCATTTTCATCAATTGCAAATTAATATGAGCATTGATATTAAGAGTTGTCAAAAGATGGAAGAGGAATGGGGTTTGTTTAAACATTTGAACCACCTCTGGTGACGGGTATAGCAATGTCTTACTATGACACGACCTATGACACTGGTTTTGTGTATGTTGCTTGACGTGGAGGCATATATGTTAGAAAAGACCTGGAAACTGTGGGCATCAATGCAACACAAGCCGAGACTGTAGCACAAGACCGGAAGAAATGGAGTACACTGTCTTGTCGCCCTATGCGCAGAACAGCGTGGGAGGAACTAAGTCTAAGTAAGTGTGCATTATTTATTAGTTACATACCCCCTCATGCCACTGACAAGCTAGATTATGATTGCCCTCCTCAACAAACAGCTTTTTGCAATTCATGCACAACATTGCACCATCTGGAGATGCTGGAGCACTACTTCTGCTTGATCTCAGCCTGCCTGAATAAGTGCTGAGCCTACTGAGAGATGTTGAAGCTCCTTCTTCTTCCATTCTGCTTGGACTTGGGCTGCGTGATACAGGCCTGTTTGGGTTCATTCGATAAATTGCAGACCATAACTTGCTTTTCTCCATTTCTCTCTCATTCAGTGTTCTTTTTAGTGCCTCTTGGTCAACTAATTTCTTGTGTTCTTTGACTAAGGCAGCCATTTCTCTTCTCTTCTGTACAATCATATGAAGATTTCTCTTCATCCCACATTTAGTAACTAACTGATGCGTCCTCAGGTTCAAAAACTGTGTTTGAAACCCACAATTTTCACACTCGGTAAATCTATAATCACAAACACTAAAATGCTGTGGTAAATCTCGCCGTCGAACTTTCTTAGAGCAGCCAGCGTTTGAACACAACGTAAAAGTAAGGGGGCATTCATTGCTTAAATGGTTCTGTAAGTCACCGACTGTAACTGCCATTTCACAACCCTTTGTACAGTTCATCTTTAGTTGTTCATAACGTTTCAACCACGGTTTCTCCAACTGTTTCTTTCCATCTCCCATTGGAGATCCACAAACAGGACATTTGAGTCTTTTCTTTAGTCTTTTGTTGAAGCATCGTGTACACAAAATGTGCGAGCAACTGGTTACTAGGGGCAAAAGGAGGACTTTGCGACAGCTTGGGCACAGAAATTCTTGAGGAACACTGTAATCGAAATTCTCTAAATCAATCCCCATGTTGTCTTGACCACCACTTTGGTATTTGACGACTTCTTTATCATTTGATATCACAAAACTCGGAATACTTGAAATGTTTTCAAACAATATCATGATATCCACTAGGCGTTCCTAGTTAGCCGAGAGCAAGACTGGAAGTAGTATTACCAGTCTCTCCCTTCCAATTGGAGGTCAAAAAGTTTGCTCTGATTTGCTCAGATGTTGCGTGTTTGCAGTAAAGTTTTGAAGTATTCTAACAGTTTGTTGCCTCTTTACAGAGTACGACCTTGCAGTGCAATTACTAGCAGCATCAGAAAAGGTTAGAGAAGTCAAACTTGGGTTGTGATTTTGTGAAATCCAACACCTGAAAGACAGTTAGTTGCAGGATTTGTACTTCATTTAACTTCATTGAGGGCATCCCCCAAGGGACGGTTCTTTATTTTAGCTGAAGTTATAATTAGTGATATCAAAGCAGAAAGTCATAGTTGAATTTATGTGCATAAATTAATGATGGACTTGCAAACAATAAGTAAAATCTGCATATACAAAGAGGTCACAATAGGCAATATGCACTTGCAAAGCACTCTGGGAGTTGGAGTCCAGCAAAAATCTAACAACGATTTCTAGCAACTAACAAGCATTTTGTAACATTTTAGTTTTCTAATGCTAAAATACTTGCATTTTCTGTAAAGAAGTGACAAAGAGAGATGGTATACAGTTGACTCGCCTGAAGGTTAATTCGCCCGGTACTAAGTCGCCCGGAAAATCGTCGCTTCGCCCGGACTCATGTAGTAAACTCGCCCGATACCCTCGCCCGATGCGAAAAATCGCATCTATTCAGTTAGTTTTTGTCTTTTTTACATACTAGATAAACTCATCTATATTTCTAAAGTTATTATTTTTGTTTTGGAATAGTTTCTCAACAGAAAATAGGACTCAAATTCAGAGGTCGAACCGACGCGGACTCGCAGCTAGTGCTTGATGATTTGATTGCTCGAGTAGCTTTGACCTGATCCTGATCGACTCAAATCCGTTCAAGAATCCTATATATTATGCAGAAGGAATCCTAAATAAACTGTGCTTATTTCTGCGGGAATGAAAAAGTGCAGTACTCAGTTTCCCATCATGCTTTGTTCTAGAAATTGGCACAATGCACATTGCCTATTAAATGAAAATTTGTAAATGTGTAATATTAATGCGGGTGTGTATTTTTATGAGTCATTTTATGGATAGCATGAAGTGCAATAAATTTATTGAGCATATTTTCTGATTGGCATTGGCCAATGGAGGACAATAGGATCCAATGTTTTCATCTGTTCATTGAAAATTAATATGTGCATTAATATTCAGAGTCATCAATATGGTTGCATATTTGCACATTTTTTGGCCTTATTGCTGTTGCTCCAAAGTGTGCACTCATTTTTAGTATGATTATTTAGTAGGTCTCCAGGCATGTATTTAATTTTAATACTTTTTCAGGGCTTCAATATCATTGTGTGCATACTTCCTTCCACATAGATAGGCCTTCCACATAGAAAGTTGTATGATGCTGTGATGGGATTGTGTCTGCTTTTATAAAATCCAACACGTGAAGCCTTTGATCTCATTTGGGCAGTCATGCATGAACTCTACTCCTATTAAATATCTCCAGTATTGTTTTTGTCAGACAGGTTTTCTTACTCAATATCATTATTAATGATAATCTTACAATTTTTGCTATATAGAAGCTGTAAGACTGTTTGCTATATCTTCCCACAATACAAGTCACTCACAGCAAATTGTAATATCACAAGAAGACATGAAAGTCAGAATTCTTCCAGCCTTATCAGATAACTACATGTACCTTTTGATTGATGAAAAGACTAAGGAAGCTGCTATTGTAGACCCTGTAGAACCAAAAAAGGTACAGTATAATAATTGAGGATGTCACCCCTTTAGGGTGGCATGGTTCGCCGAGCAGTTAGAGCTGCTGGCCTTTCACCGCTGTGGTCCAGGTTCGAGTCCCAGCTCGAGCGTCTGGATCATATGTGAACTGAGTTTGTTTGATGTGTTCTTCTCTTACCATGCCATGAGGGTTTTTTCTCCAGTTTTTCCTCCCTCAGCCAAAATCAACGTGTGAGTTGAGTGACTATTTGCAAAATATTTGATGTAGAGGTAGTGAGTGTGAGAGTACAGTGTCCCCCAATTAGTGCACGAGCACTAAAAGAATAAATATTAAACAGTTATTATTATTATTATTATATTGTTAAATGTATGCTCTGGTGCCAAAGGTTTGTGATGGTACCTTGTCAAAAATGCTTACTGTAACTTTACAGTCGAACTAAGAAAACCCTTAACACCTGAAATATATGTATGGAATGTTCATAGTGTTGTAAATAATATTCTGAAAGCTCTGGAAGCTGCACCTGAAACAACAGGCTGATCACTCTTGCACCAAAACTATTTGTTATTTACACTTGTAGTTTAAACTTGATTTTTGTGTTATTGTGTAGTTCCAGAAAATATTCCATGATACCTCCACCATGGAGGGAATTGGAAATTCTGGAATGGTGGAGGGTCAGAAAAAGAACAAAATCACAGAGTTTGTATGGAAGAAAAATGGAAGTTCCAGAGGATAGGGGGTCCATTTACAAATTCCTTCTGTGGTAGGGGCATATGGATGTTTTCTGGAACTACTCATTGTATGTCAAGAAATTAGATTCACAAACACTCCTGGCATATTTTAGGTGTTGATTAAAATCTTAGTTTACAGTACATGTAAATGCATGTCTCTAAAACTGAGTGTGTAAAACTCAGAGTTTGCCTCTTAAAAGTCTGAACAATTTTTGTTTGTTTGTTTATCTCTAGGTGGTATCAGCAGTTCAGTCAGAGAATGTGAAATTAACAACAGTCTTGACAACCCACCATCATTGGTATGATGATAGAACAGATATGTGTATGACTGTGAATTCTCACGGCATAAGCCAGAGTGTGGTGATGTGGTCTTCATTATGTATAAAACATTTGTCTGAATATTCTTTCTGTAATCATTCTATTCAAAATTCATTTCCATAGTAATGTTGTAGATATTATGCATTCAGGGTGTAATCCATCGCATCAGTGTGACAAACCTTTAGAGGATTCATTGTGCTTTTAAGTCAGATCTGAGCCAGTGAAAGAGCTTTAAAATTTACTCTGACAAAGGGCCAAGACTCAAAACCTCAGTTAGTTCTCTCTCTATTTATACAGTGTTAAAAATTTCCATTCATCCCTTGCATTTTAAGTTGTATTTTTAAACACTGATGCAGTGCAAGCTAGTTCTCTCATTTAAGTCTCCTTTTATACTTTGAAATGTCTAGTTGCAAGTACACTGTACAGTGTCAAATTACAAATGTAAGTGAGCATACCACTGACCCAACCTCTGATCTTGAACTACAGCACAATCATGTTCTTTGACTAGGCTTTCTAACATGTCACATTACACTTATACCAGAGTGTCCCTCCTATCTTACTGTACACCACTAGTAATGACAGATAAAATATGATAATATTCCATAACCATGTCTTATGTATTGGCTTTTTACAGTCATATGAAATCAACTCCTATTAATTTTAGTATCATTGATATATTGTTGTACCACAGTAATGTTTTGTTAATAGTCTTATTACAGCGCGAAGCTCAAAACTGTGACCAGAATTAATGTATTCACATTCTTTTGTCTTCCCATCCTCCAATTAGCCCTTAGATAAGAGATAAGATAAGTCAGAGATCCTCAGATACTGATTGGATAATTGCTCTTTCAATAGAATGTGAATATATTATAGTTGACTTTGGGCTGTAATGCACCTGATAAAGACACTAATACTATTATTACAAATTAATGTCACTTATTGCTCATAAAAATATCCATTCTTCCATGACATATGGTTTGTGCACATTGAATTTACAGCTTCATACCCATTGAAACTGAAAAATTCTGAATGCCTTATTAATACCACTACTTAATCAAACACCTGAAATTTGCAATAGTACAATTTCCTTTTTATCTGACATTGATGAGATCAAGGGCACTAGAACCATGAAATTGAGCTTATTATTAAGCTGGGATCATTGATAATAAACAAAGTTTTACTTAACTCAAATGTCACTTGTTATGTAGTAATTGTAGTAATATTTTGCTGCTTATAAGCCTTCAATTGCCTTCTTTACCGCTCAACGATCCAACGAACAGTTGTATACTACGATTGTTCACCGCTGTACCGCCTGTACCAGCCAACGCCGTCGCGACAGTTGTTATTGATTAACTGATAAATTGAACTAAGTTGCCTCTTTACACCAAAAGGGTTAGGGGTAGGAAACAACTAGCGGCTCCTTTGACCATTCGTCTGCCTGGATAATTGGATTAAGTTGGCAGTACCTAGGGCAATTTGTTCACTCAACGATGACGGATTAACCTACGTCGGTTGAGTAATCGTACGCCGAAGTTGGCTTGGCAAAACGTCGGGATTTGAAAAACGATCCCGTCGCGATGACAGGTCGTGCTCTGTTTTGAAACGGTTTATTAGTTGTCCTGCTGTAACCATCTCTGTCATTCATTGCTCTATTCCGTCAAAATCCGATCAACGTACAAGAAACTGTACAAAACTCTAGTAGGTATTTTAATTTAATATCCCGTTTCATATAGATGCCAGTACTATTAGAACCACAAACGGCAAGTAATGACCAGTAATCTATTACTGTCAACTACGAATACCGAGGAACCCCAATTTTGCTCCTCCAAGGGTGGGATCAGTGAGAGTGCCAGACTTGATGGTCTCCAGAGAAAGAGTACTATTGGTGGTGGTTTTGAAGATGTTTTCCTCTCCCTGGTATATCAAATAGTCGTAGTAATAGCTAGCTTATTTATGGAGCCCGTTACAGCAGGACAACTAATAACCCGTTTCAAAAGAGAGTACGACCTGTCATCGCGACGGGATCGTTTTTCAAATCCCGACGTTTTGCCAAGCCAACTTCGGCGTACGATTACTCAACCGACGTAGGTTAATCCGTCATCGTTGAGTGAACAAATTGCCCTAGGTACTGCCAACTTAATCCAATTATCCAGGCAGACGAATGGTCAAAGGAGCCGCTAGTTGTTTCCTACCCCTAACCCTTTTGGTGTAAAGAGGCAACTTAGTTCAATTTATCAGTTAATCAATAACAACTGTCGCGACGGCGTTGGCTGGTACAGGCGGTACAGCGGTGAACAATCGTAGTATACAACTGTTCGTTGGATCGTTGAGCGGTAAAGAAGGCAATTGAAGGCTTATAAGCAGCAAAATATTACTACAATTACTACATAACAAGTGACATTTGAGTTAAGTAAAACTTTGTTTATTATCAATGATCCCAGCTTAATAATAAGCTCAATTTCATGGTTCTAGTGCCCTTGATGTGATTTGCTGTATCTATTTCAAAAGAAGACTGACAATACATATCTTCAGGGATCATGCTGGTGGCAATGTTGAGTTGGTGTCACTTGTCCAAGGACTGACAGTCTGTGGTGGTGATGATAGAATTGGTGCATTGAACAGAAAGGTTTCTCATGGAGATAAATTCACGGTATAAAGTATATACTAGCTATTTCAAAAATGGTTGACGTGGCGGGTGGCAAATGGCAATCAGTGATTGGTGATTGCACGACCGAAAGAAAATCTGGGGTAACAAGAGTAAAATTAATTAAATATCCAAGCAATGCAGGTACCATGCAGTAAAGACCTTATTGGTAAAAGTGGTTGATAGGCGATTCATATCTCCATGCTAGATATAGTGGTCTAATAGCATGACCACAGTTCCTTTTGGTCGTACAATCTCCAATCGCCATTCGCCCCATTGACCTTTTCTGAAATAGCTATATATAGTGAAGACTATAGGAGGAGCTCTTACATTATTGAATTACATTATATTAGCATATGTCTGTGCATAACTTGATTAGGTTTGTGAATTACATCTGGAATGAATGCTCCCCTTTTTCTGTTTACTCATGATGTTCAAACTAATCAAAGATTCCCTTGCTATTGTATTTGTTTTAAGCGCATGCAAGTAGCTGTTTTCAGCTCAGTGCTGAAAGTGAGTGATTGCACTGTCAAAGCATTCATATTTTTAAACATTTTAGGCACACACTTGAAAGCAGGCAAGCAGCGAGCAGTTGAACGGCAAGCAGTGAAGCAGGCACACAGTGTGACAATTTTTTGGCATGCATAGTTTTCTCCCTTGTTTCTGCCTCTGTTAATTTTCTAGTATGTGTAAAGTAGAGCTCTGCCTTCACAGGCCAAGAAGCTCTGCTACTAAAACTATTGAACAGATTTCATATGAGTGTGAAATGGGCAGTGCTGAACCAATACTGTGGCCTCAGTACTGTGATGTCTGTAAAAGCATTCAAAATTCCTGCTGTAACATGCTGTGGTCACACTGTTCTCACAGTCATACAATCTATTTAATAAGTTATGGTCATAAAAATTAATATTCTTAAAACATTTTTACTAGTATTTATTCGTTGATAGGTTGGTCATCTCAACGTTAAATGTCTGTTTACCCCATGCCATACTAGTGGACATATCTGTTATCTTGTTAGTGGTGATGATGATAAACCTAGTGCAGTTTTTACAGGTATGATGGTATACTGTATCTAAGGTCAGGTTCCACAAAAAAGGAATAACGTGTTTTCAATCAATCAATTCAACAACAGAATCTCCAAAAGATAAAAATAATTTGTTTTCTAGATAGAATATTGAAAGCGGCTGTAATGGCTGATGTCTAAGAAAATGCATAGATTGTGTTGGATTGTCTTGTGCTCTTTATTGGTCCGTCATCTTGACTTTTCCTCCATACACAGCACAGGGTTCCCACCAACTACAAAGGGATCCCAACCACACTAACTAGTACAGCGGCTTGGCACTATGAAAAATCTAGGAGAAAATATTAAGGACAGTTGAAGTGCCTGGTTGCTGCACCAATACCACAATATAGTATCAATACCCACAATCATTATTCCAGCTGACTTGATAGCTCAGTTCGAGGTAGAGCACTGGACATGTATCCCATGGGTCAGGGGTTCGAGTCCCACTTGAGCCAGGGATTTTTCCCCCTTTCTCTCATAGGGCGTGCAACCAGGCACTTCAACTTTCCTTATTTCTCATATAATTTATTTTCTATTTGTGTTACATTTCAGGTGATACATTATTCAGTGCAGGGTGTGGCCGATTTTTTGAAGGCAACCCACAACAAATGTACAATGCACTCATAGAAATCTTGGGAAGTCTTCCTAGTGAAACAGTAAGTACATTGCTGTGAGTTTCAACATGTTGCTGCAGCAATGTTCTTAATGTTTTTAATTCATGCCAAGAACAGGCCATCTTCATGTTTGAATTTGAGTGGGTGCATGCTGCCATCTTAACTCATGTGATGTTTCTCAGTTGAGTTATGGGCCAAAAGCAATGATTCTTTGTTTACATAACAAAATACCAACCATGAAACATCATCAAATCCAAGATGGCAGTACTCATGAAATTCAAGCATGAAAATGGCTAGTATTTGGCATTGGTTAAAATTACTGAAACATCCTTTTTTAATATGCCTGAATGAAATTTAGGCAAAGTCAAAACCAAGACAATGCATGCTGCTCAGCAGTTATACCAATCATGCTTGGGGAGAGAGCTGGTTGCTTTGCATTGAAAGTTTCCCCCCTCCCCCCTCCCACCTGTGGGTTAATTGGTAGGTTTCTAAACAGGTAAGTACACACTCCACTGATTTTCAGTGTGACGGGTACTGGTAGTGAGGTGTGGCCCAGTTGCCATGGTTACCTCCCTACATGGGTGTGGTCCAACGCAACCTGCTCTTGCCCTGCTACCTAACGCCAACTCCTTTGTTGATGAGTTTTAATGATAGGTTTTCAAACTAGTATAGATTTACTCAAATTTTAAAAGATTATTCTTGGAGTAATCAAGGTTTCAAAAGCTAATGGCTTTTGTCCATTTGTGTAAAGGCCATATCTTGGTTTTACTTTCTTTAACCACAGCTAATTTTTCCTACTAGAATGTTTATTGTGGACATGAGTACACTGTTCGAAACCTACAATATGCCCAACATGTAGAACCTGACAACCCACATATCAAAGAGAGAATAGCATGGGCTCAGGTATGGTTTCAGTTCATTAGATTTTGATTATTAGTATTATTGTGGTGGAATACTTGGGGTTTTAGAAGTTATTTAGGAAAACCTGCATGCTCACATGGTAATAAAATATAGTGAAGAGTGTAAGAAAACCTGAGTGCTAAGCTGCAATTAAACTTGGAGACAAATCCTGGCTGTAGATAGATACACCTACCAGACCCTACCAGTGAAAAGGAGTGAAAAGTAGCCAAAAATACGACTTTTGGAATCAGGTTTTTTGGTTTAAGACAATTCCGATTTTAAACAAACAAACCACCAAGAGCATGAAAATAAATTATTTAGTTATTCTGAACAGTGAGGTTTTCAAGATTTTCATTTCTTGCAGGAACAAGATGACCCTATAATCTGTCCCCTAATCTGCCTTCCAGCCCAGAAATATTATCGTACATTGTGTACAATGCACTACAATTATCTCGCATTTACTTTCTGATAAACTAAAAAACAGATTTCCTAAAAAGCCATTTGGCGATGATAGTAATTGATTTTGGTCTCTCTATTTATAGAAACCTCATTAGTATAAAATGTCTAAGGGCAGTTGTTATTTTTATAGTAAAACGGAACGTTGATTTGACGCGGTGACTGGAGTTTGATTATAAAATCTAAGGCCTATAATTTGAAAACGTGTTTAAATTACAGGCTCAGAAAAATCCTGCACGACCTATGACTGACCGGTGCATAGATTCGCAAATTAAAAAGCTGTTATTCTGCTGTTTTTGTAAGATAATTTTGTTTGCTCCATACCAATTTGTAATGAGCCCAACCTGAGGCAAATCAAGACATCTCAATCCAAAAACAAGCTGTTGATGTGCAGCATTTTCTTAAAACAAATTACGTTTGGGCGCCTGTAGGTCGATGTTGTGGTCAGCAAATTGCCAAATGTGATCTTTTGTCCATCGTGATTATAAGTTATTGACCATCTAGAAAACAAATTACTAGTACAAACGAATCTCTGTAAAGGTTTGCCGCTTAATGAGGATTTAAAACAATGAGTGACCGCTTTTTTGGACTTGGGCAACTGGTCGCTTAAAGGAGGTTGGCCGGTTAATAGGGGTTTGATGGTGAAAAGGAAATAGCCAGTTTAGCGCCGGATCCAGGATTTCTCCAAGGGAGGTTCCGTTTCTTAAACCCAGCTGTGTATAATCCTCTATTCTTTGGTCGATGTTTGACAAAAAAGGCTCAAAACCTTCCAGGGGGTTCCGTGGACCCCTTCGATCCCCCCTGGATCCGCCACTGATAGCTAATGAAAATCGTTAAACAATCAAATCAGTTCATATTTATAGCATCAAGGATTCAAAACATCTTTATTTACATACAACCTTTTGTGGTGCATTTTTCCTTTTCTTCTTTTAATCTTGCATTTCATATCCTGAATCCCACAGTGATGTTTAAACTGAAAATCACTTCCAAAACGACTTGTCGTTTTGATTCTTGAACAGGGTCTAAAAGTCTTCGTTTCTCTCTGTTTGGAACAGGTGTATATTTACGTTAGTTTTGAAACTGGAACAGGGTCGAATAGTACAGCCTTTATTCTTGTTGTCTTGACCGGGAAATCTACTTTTGCGGCATTTTTCGTCTTGAACGGAGTCACTGAATTAATCTAGCTTTTTTTACAAAATTAATTTAGCTTTTTTTTCTCCGTCTGGAACAAGTCCGGGCATTCGTAGACTCAGTGGCACAGAGTTATTAAATATTCAGAGACTCGTCCCCTCCCCTCCCCTCATCTCCCTTCCTCTCCCCTCCCCTCCCCTCATCTCCCTTCGCTCCCCTCCCCTTCCCCCAGAATTTTTGGTACTACTGCAGCACGGGTAAAATAGTTTTATTCATGTGTTTTCCGTCAGCTTGAATCGATTTTCATTTTTCAGAAAACGAGAAAAGAAAATAAACCCACAATTCCATCAACGATCGAACAAGAATTTCTATTCAATCCGTTTATGCGTGTCAGGTAAGGAGACTTGGTATTATGATGTAAAAACCGTTAAACTATAAACAGTTGAGCCTCTTTATTGCAGAGACCACAAAGGCGGAAATTGCCCGTTATAAGCTGTCATAGCATAGAGACCTCTCCGTTCTTTTTAAGAGTTCTATTATTGAGATGTCGGAAACTAGACATCTCATTCACTACATTTATGTCTAGGCTGTAATAATGCCTAGAGATGCAGCTTGTATATGTACTATGTATTTGTCAGATTCGAAACGCGCACGCGAAATCTGTAGACACTCGTTTACTCAGCTGAAAACGCGGGAAAATTTGCACCATTTCAACGCGTTTGTGTATTTTTTGACATTATTATTTCTTTCGAAAAACGTCTGCGATAAAAGTTTTTCTTTTCATCCTTAGAAATAAATTGAACGACAGCATAAAAATATTACCCTTTTAATATAGGAAATATTCACGACATTTACCAAGAAAAGCTACGTTTGATAGTATAGTAAAAACCCGCACAAAAGAAAAGGATTAAGAACCTCCAGGCTAATTGAGCAATTCAGCACCCCGCAATATATAAGAACCACACATACATTTTATGTAAAACCATTTCAGCCTGTGACAGAAAATCACAGGCTCTTTTATGTGGGTTTTTACTGTATCATCATGTCCCAGTAGGTGAAACTATTTGCCGGCTACCTCTATATACAAACAAGAGAGTTATGCTCTCTTGATACAAAGTAATCTAGGACGGTAACGTTCAACATACGTGACATCTAAGTTTGCACAGGAATGTGTTCACATACTCTCGGCGAGGCCGGAGGTTGAACCTTTCTTTCATACAGTATAACCCTTGGCTTACAGTATATAACACTTGGCTTACAGTATATATCCTTTGGCTTACAGTATATAACACTTGGCTTACAGTATATAACCCTTGGCTTACAGTGTATATAACCCTTGGCTTACAGTGTATGTAACCCTTGGCTTACAGTATATAACCCTTGGCTTACAGTATATAACCCTTGGCTTATAAACACACACACAGAACTAAAAACGTTGTAACAGTGCAGTTTTCTCTGGTCTCGCAATGTCGATGAGAAAAAAGTTGTACGAGCCATTGCAGCGTGTAAGGGAACGTAACGTGTAACACAACGTGTAACGCAACGCAACGTGTAACGTAACGTAACGTGTAACGCGCAAAATAATACTGCATATCGTTACAGCAACGTGTACCGCCTGATGTGATCTTCGAATACAAAGAAGACTGCTTGTGGGTGGGTGGGTGGGGAGGGTGGGGTGGGGTATGACTACAACAAATGTCGTTGTTCCGGTCTTTCACAATGACTTCTGCTTATACATACTATGATACATACTTTGAATTTATGGAGCTCTCTAAAAAAAATCATTTTTATGCTTAAGCTATTGTTTATTCTGACTGTAGAGAAGAAAGCGTGAAGAAACATACAGGCAAAACAGACCCTGTAGAAGTCATGGGTGCAATTAGAAAAGAAAAGGACAATTTCAAGGGCTGAATTCACACAATTGGAAATAGAAATCAATAGTTCAGGCAGGAAGTAGCAGTAAGTAGGCAATTTAAGTCCATAGTGTATAGGGGAAATGTTTGAAATTCGTGTGTCCTGTTGCTGGATAATACAATGTATTTTCTATCTCTATTTGCAACCAGGGCATCAGCAATATCAGGTAGAGTAGGGTAACCAAAATTTGAAATTTTCTAGCTATGAGTCTTAGCTATTACTGGCCTGCTAAGAAAGTCTGGTATAACCAATTGACTTCTAAATACGGTAATTTGTTACTTTATTTTAAAAGTATAATATTAGGTTTCTTTAGAAATCTTGCGGAGATACGCTACGCTGTAAAGTAAACGTAACGGCCTTGAAGCCAAAGAACAACAATTGTTACAGTTTTAACCTTAATTAAACGGTCGGCACCTCAATTAAGCACACGGTCACGCTCTGCATTTCCCGTTTGACGAATTAGATTGTATTTCACCTGTATTAAGGTGATGTTACACGGGTCGATTCGCAACAAAGATTTTCTGCGCATCACTTGGGAGCTGTTGCGGTACGGTGTTATAAAATACTTGAGATATAACACGCGCGCTGATTGGCTGCCTACCATGTTTATAACAGAGGACAGAGACATGGCTCGCTCAAAAAACGTCGAAAATATTTTATAAAAGCAATATAAAACGATCGCTTATGTCTCTGTACTGTGATATAAACACTCTGGAAGATGTAGAGCACTCGAAAAGCAAGAGAAACATTCGGCTACGCCTCGTGTTCCTAAGCTTGCTTTTCTCTTGCTCTCATCTTGCATCGTGTTTATATCACAGTACAGAGACATGCGCGCGCGTTTTATATTCCTTAATTATAGATTTCCATTCACCCCCAATAGGATTGCGTGGCGGTTCTAAAAATAGCTCGCGTTATAGATGCATGACTCAGACAAAGATCACTTTAATCGTACTAAAAAGAACACGGCGAAACATACAACTGCCAAAATTGGACTCAATGAGATGACAGCACTGTCTTGCCCCTCCCTCCCCTCCCTCCCTCCCACCAATTTAAAAAAAAACGCTCCTCCAGCCATTATTTTAAAAATAATAGGAGCCCCCTCGAAACTGAATCCCTAAAAGATGCGAAATAACCGATTTATTCGAATACACGCTGTGCCCACGCCCGCTGCACCACCCATAACTCTGAGACAAGAGCATATATAAACCAGTCAAGAACGAAAATAGAACACTTAACATTAACTGTTGGAGGCCAACAACTTTTCGAATTCATGTAATTGTCAGTTTCAAAGCCAATGTCGGATACAGGATATGACCACCAAAGTTAATAGGATGAAAGGAAGAAATTAAAAATCCTTAATGCCGTAAATATCACTGTTTAACGATTCCAATTAGGCGTTCCGGAAAGCGTTCATTTATGGTGAAGCCAGTACACAAGCACATTACGTAAACTATTTATTGTATTTTGTTTTCTTATGGTTGATGACATATTCACGATGAGTAACGTACATAACAACAAACAATTTGCCGATTCCCTGACCACATAGTCGACCTACAGGCGCGCCAACGTAAACATGTTTTTTTAAACGGTGCATATTACTGGATTGACCATTTGCCCCAGGGTTGCTGGACTCGTTGCAAATTGGTTTGATGTCAATATTTTACAAAAACACAAGCAAAACTAAGACCTCCACTGCCTGACGATTGCATTCATTTTAAGAACTTTTCCTTGCCGTTGTAAATATTCTTTTTAAAGATGGATCGAAAGCCCGGGATATGTACGTTTGTAATTCCAAAATACATGCATTGAAGAAATTAACCAATACATTTAGTCTGAAGCCAATGTAGGCCAATGTACGATCATGTAAGTGTTAAACTTTTTCTTGATCTTCATTGTTGCCCTTTGCATTTCATTTTCACTTATATTTATTCTCGTCTTGTGTTTTGTCTTTTTCCGCATATAAACTATGATATGTCTATCTTTAGGTGGCTACATTCATTATCCTAGTTTTTTCCTCTTTCTTCGCCCCCCAGAGATTTGTGAATAAAATCATAAAGCAACACTGCAAACGTTTTGTACTATTTTCTGATAAAACTCAAAAACAGATTTTTTTTGAAAATATTCATTCTTTTAAAATCGCAACAATCAGATTTGCTTTACCAAAGCGATGATAGGAATTGATTTTTTTAGCTCCATTAGTAAGTGCTGAAGTTCTGGTGTTATTTTTATAACAAAACAGGAAATTGTATAGCGTGGGTGTTTCGATCTAATTTTAGACCAAGTTCACTAACTGTTTTCGATCTAATTTTAGACCAAGTTCAGTAAAGTAATTAGACAAACAGGTCATGAGACGAAAGCCATGCACTTAGAGGCGCTGTTTATAGTAAGGCCGTCTACTGAGGTCTGGGTAAATCGTTTGTTTCTTTATATCCATCGGAACACTAAAAGCCTGCTACTGAGTATAAGAAGAAAAACCTCTGTACTTTATTAATAACTACCATTGTAGTCCGAAGACTAAAGTACGTTAGAAACGTACGAATAGTAAAAAGATGAATTAAAACAAATATTAAGACATCAAGTAAAATGTTCCGGGACTGATAAGGTACAATACAATACAATACTTTATTGACAACTTTTTCAGTGACAATGACAATAAAAATGGTAATAAATTAAATAAACATGTATATATATACATTATTAGAAATACTAAATAACAAGGTTATTTGCGCCCCTGCGTTTTGCGGGGGATTTGATAATAAACTGTTCATGCCGGCTCTGTTTTGTTTTGAATGTTGGGACTCTATACATTAGTCCTCTTGCTTGTGATCTTGTGTTTAATTCATTAGAGTAAACACCAGGGAGAAGACCGAATATCAGTGTTTAAATATATTGTACTTGAAAAGAAAGAAATTGGAAATGTCTCATCTATACATATGAAGGCAAGTACTCCCTTGGTAGCACGGTTTTAACTGTATTGATTTTAGTGTCCCGATGGGTATAAAAGAAACAAACGATTTACCCAGACCTTGGTAGATCGTCTTTATAATATAAACAGCGCTAAGTGTATGGCTTTCGTCTTATGGTCTGTTTTTCTAATTAGTGAACTTGGTCTAAAATTAGATCAAAAACACCCACGCTATACAATTTCCTGTTTTGTTATAAAAATAACAACTGACCTAAGGCAATTCCTAATGGAGCTACAAAAATTAATTTCTATCATTGCTTTGTCAAAGCAAATCTGATTGTTGCGATTAATAATGAATATTTTCAAAAAATCTGTTTTTGAGTTTTATCAGAAGATAGTGCAAAGCGTTTCCAGTGATGCTTTATGATTTTAGTCACAAATTTTAAGGGGTGAAGAAAGAGAAAAAAGGGATAATGAATGTGGCCACCTAATTATCACATAAAAACAAATTTATGTTCAGAGGAGTCGTTCACGCGGACCAAACAAAAAATCCACCAAAAAACATTCTCGTGTAGGTTTAGTTGGGTTGCTCAATCTCAATAGTTTTGAACCAGGATTAAAATTGATAGTCTTCTAAAGCGGGTTAAAATCCTGGGTTATCTCTAATCGACTCTTCAAATAACTAAACAAGAGACCATAATACTAAGAGAGCGAAGCTCAGTATTGATGTCTGTGCCATGTTCGTGGCGGCTAAGGCTATTTTTAGTAACTTCGCCATCGCGCGCGCAAGTCCCTCCACCAATAGAATTTGATTTTTGACGTGCGCGCGGACGGGACCGTTTGAATTCTGTTGTCTAAGAGCCTTGCGCGCGCGATGGCGAAGTTACTAAAAATAGCCTTAGCCGCCACGAACATGGCACAGACATCAATACTGAGCTTCGCTCTCTTAGTTTTATGGTCTCTTGTAACTAAATCTATACTTCAAGTCTACATGCATTTGTATCGCATGTAGCAAACACGCTCGTCTGTAGCTTTTTCCATCTGTTGTCCATCAGTTTTATTGCTCCACAGAAAACAAGAGTGCGAGATAAACCTTGCACCCTTCCGTCAACGATCAGACAAGAATTTCTGTTCAGTCCGTCTCAGTTTATGCATGTGTCAAGTAAGGTTTAGGTATTGTGTCAAAAAAGGTCAAACCATTAGCAATCAAGATGCCTTAGATAAGTAGTGTCAGATTCGAAACACGCGCGCTAAATCTGTAGACCGTTCTGTGGTCTTCTGTAGACGCGCGTACTAGTGGAAAAGGCGGGAAAAGTTGGATTATTTAGGTATGTGTTCATTTGTAGTGCGGCTTATGTTTTAAAAAAACTGTGATGGCCATCCACTTTGGTTTGTTTGTTTTTGTTTGTTTGTTCGTTTTGTTTTGTTTTGTTTTTGTTTGTTTGTTTGTTTGTTTGTTCGTTCGTTTGTGTCGGTTTGTTTGTCTGTCTGTTTGTTTGTTTGTTTGTTTGTTTGTTTATATGTCTGTCTGTCTGTCGGTTTGTTTGTCGACATTTGACGTAGCAAACTTCGTCAACTTTTCTTTTGTACGACTATTTTTCATTCTCAGTCGAAAATGTCCCATTTCAAGCCAGACTGAAGCGTAATTGGCCATGTCCACAAAGGTTTTAACTAGTTTGTACGTCTATTAGACTCCTATTACAGTGCAGTTGTATAATGGACGATCGAGACACGAAAAGGAAAAAAAAGAAAAAAGTTTATTTTCTCAACTGAAATCGTAACGGAACATTTGTCTTTTTTGACCTTTTTAAAAAGAAATAATCTTGTGCAACAAAATACTGTTTCATCTTACCACACCATCTGCTAAAACCACAGGTGAACTTCGCAAATTTCCACCGATCACCAGATGGAGTAATTTTAGAATCAGAGTAATAGTGCTATTATTCTGCGTAGGTGATTCATTTCTGTGATTCATTTCTACGGTAAACCATTGTAGGTCATTCAATGTTATCCCCTCCGAGTCGCGACGCCTACAGGAATTCTTGAAACTAATTGTTCTAGTACTTAATTAGCTAGTAAAACTTGGTCCATACATATGAACTATCCTGTTTGTTGGTTTTCAAAAATCTATCGAAACAATCTGCTTTTTGTCATATTCTACTTTGCAAAATGCACTCTGAGAAAACACAAACTCCAGCCTTCTCCATGATGTTGAAACATTGTACAAACACTATTTTTTCCTTTTGTTTTCCTTTTCTTTCTTTCTTTCTTTCTTTCTTTCTTTCTTTCTTTCTTTCTTTCTTTCTTTCTTTCTTTCTTTCTTTCTTTCTTTCTTTCTTTCTTTCTTTCTTTCTTTCTTTCTTTCTTTCTTTCTTTCTTTCTTTCTTTCTTTCTTTCTTTCTTTCTTTCTTTCTTTCTTTCTTTCTTTCTTTCTTTCTTTCTTTCTTTCTTTCTTTCTTTCTTTCTTTCTTTCTTTCTTTCTTTCTTTCTTTCTTTCTTTCTTTCTTTCTTTCTTTCTTTCTTTCTTTCCTTTATTTTCGGGGTCGAGTTACGACGTGGTTTGATGGAATAGCATCTTTAAGGTAGTTCAGTATTGTATGATAATTTGTAACATTTTACGAATTGCGAAATCCCAGAATAGTGGCTGTTTATAGTTGCTGTCATATTTCCTGATAAATGAGTACTGCTTTACTAAGAATAAATCTATCTTCCTTGATTAATTTATGTTTAATGCAAAAAGTCGATAAATATTTTTCTCTTAGCTTGTTCTCTTGCATTTATATGGTTGTTCAAGCACTTTCTTATCTCTATACAATTGCGATATTTCAAAATTCCCATTCAATTTGCATTTACTTAATTGATCATGAGTTAATGTCAAACTAAGCTAATACAGCTTGCATTACGATAACACACGAAAACTCGATAAGCCTTGCATCAGTTGGTCCTGCTCTGATATATATATAGATTTTTACGAGATGTTTTTGAAGGGTTAAAAACTATATCCCCAGCTGTCTATGGTTATCAAGCAAAGATCTCCAATCTATCGCCCTTTGTGTGATATAACTGTATATTCAGGATATTTTACCTCCTCGATTTCCTGATTACGTTATGAGATATTTATTTAAATTCAAGAACAAACGGTCATGCAGACTTTGCGGCTGCTCTATCACTTCAGTTTCCCAGCAAATAGTGACAATAACGTCTCAGTTTATCTTTGAAAATGATCATGCTGGAAAGTTTTAGTTCAAGCTCTTTTGACACTACTGCCACCACCGCCACAATCTCTTTACTACCACTGAATGATTGTTATCATCATCAGTTTAATCAACATCATCAACACCACCATCATCATCATCATCATCATCATTATATGTAACCTTTATTAAAAAAAACTTTAATGATAATAATAATAATAATGATGATGATGATGATGATGATGATGATGATAATAATGATAATTTATTTCTTGTGCATCCTACGATTCTCGATACCCTTACAATTATTATTATTTTATTACATTATACTTTTATTATTATTATTATGATTATTATTTTATTATGATTATTATTTTATTATGATTATTAAGAAACGTTGAACTCATTGAACTCTGTTGCTTAACATAATCTTCACTTGATAATGGAGTCACGATGACTCCGAAACGCCGTGCTCAGTTTATATCGTTACATTTCTTAATTCTATGTATTTCAAAAACGTTATTGATTATGATTATTATTACTTTTATTATTATAATCTGGAACAAGGTATGCATTTTAAAGCTTTTGTCTGGAATAGGATGGAAAATCAAGATGATAGGGTCAGGGTTTTGGGCTGCCAGTGGCACACCCCTACCCAAAAAATACCCTTAGAGCCCCGCCCCTTCCTGGGGTAGTAGGGGTACTTGAAGGATCCCCACCATACCCCCTTGAAAATTGCCACCTGCATCTATAATCCTGGTTTTGTTTAAAACCCTAAATTGTAAACAAAAGCCATACTCTGATTTGGACAAAGCATCTTAATAATATATGCCTGGTATACATGTAGCCTGTCTGTCAGTATACCCAATATAGACATATATATTTGTAGCATTGAAAGTACCCCTCCCCCCTTCCCCCCTGCTGAGATTTTTCCTCTTTGCCATCATTATAATCCAGCCTAAAAAGGAACTCCATTTTGGGTGGAGCAGCCTCCTAGCCCTGGGGGTACTTGACCAGGATTTTGGTAGGGATGTTCCGCTGGGATCCTAAAACAGGTTACCCTGTTTATGACAGAAAAACTCAAAATACCATACCCTGTTTATGACAAAGTATAATAATTGCAGAATGTAATGTACTTATTTGTTTGTAATGTAAATTAGTTTCATAACGAGTTTGCTTGCGATCGTGATCGAACAACGATAAATAAGGCTTTTAGACAGATCGTTGCCGTTGTGGCTAGCTAACGACTAAGGTTGATGAGAAAGCTGCTACCCTGAAAATGACAAGAAGCTCAAATAATTGCAATAAGGATACCCTGTTTATGACAGGGAACTCGAAAAACCATACCCTCCCTGTTCAGCAGATCATCCCTGTATAGTAAATATATGGGAGTACCCCGCCCCCCGGGCAGGTAGCTCAATAGATTGTGTGTGTTATAATCTGTGAGAACAACCCAGGGGGGGGGGGGGGGGGGGGAAACTCCCATATATTTGCTATTATATGGGTATGTGCTGCCAAATAGGATATTACTTTGTGACTTAATACTAACTTTAACATGTTCACTTCATCAGATAAAATTTCATTTTCAAATTCAACTATTTTTATATACTTTATAATATTACTCATTGCATTTAATTCTTCCCTTTTGTCACATTTCAAATTTCAACTTTCACTTCCAAGTTAAGTTGCTTTAATTTATTATAAGGTTTGAAGTAAACTTAAAATCCTTTCCCCATCATTAATCATTACATTTATGAACATAAAATTCAATATATACCCAGCAGCAAATATCTACTAAAGATCTGTAGCAAAACCAGAATACAGAAATAAATCAGATAGACCACCATACTCTCATGACACAGCAAAAATGTATGAGACTTCTGTTATATTGTTGCAAGTTAAATTCAATTTAACATTATAATATAATCATTACTGGTATAACTAGCCATTTCTAATAGAAAGTGAAGTGCTGCGAGCAGAAAACAGCTGGTGTATCCACGTTAGCAGAACTGTTCCCCTAAAACTCACGAAAGTACACCGCTTTCTCTGATATATGAAATGTTTCTTGTCTATCTCTTGTGCGTTGTGTGACGAACACTGCTAGTTGACCTTCAATGTTGAACTACAAAACATAATTCTCCAGGATCAGTGTCGGACACACACAGTTCAAAATATTTAGCACTGAGTAAAAGCAATTTTTCAAACAATCACAAACGGCTAGCGTTGGCAATGATTATAAAACTAACTGATTTTAAAAAGCTAGTTGTACGTTGCATCACGGTCAAAGATACCGCATTGTCTACTGTACTATTTGACGCTTTAGATCAAACGAATGATAAATACAATTCCATCACATACAAAGTATAAAATTTTCTTTCATGGGGTAACCAAATATATTGCAGAGATTCTCAGCGCGACCTCACTTCATACTTATTATCTTGGCTTGAATTGATTCGGCCCGTAGACGAGCTTCGATTCGAACAGTAATACGCAAAATGACCCGTTACAGAACATTGCCCTCTCGAAAAAATATCACTTAGCATTTTGTGATTTTCATTTATACTTCGAGAAACATAAAACCTCTCGAATGGAATCGCACAGGAATCCCAATTTATCCCTGTGACGTCAAGGCTCGCCATGAACATACCACCGTACATAAAAATCGAGTTCGCGGATCAATATTAAGGTGACGTCATAAATCGCACAGGAATCCCACATCAAGAATAGTGTTGCTGCTCGCTTCGCTCCCAGCAATAAATTAGACATTAATTTTACTAGTTTTTGGTGCTTCTATTTTTTGCATTGATAACATCAAAAAATGTTTTAAGTCTTGTGTAAAATGTTAATTTTTGCTGGCATTAAATTGTCAATATTTTGTCATAAAAGTATTTATCTGCTGTCTGGAATCTCATTATCACACTGCCCAGATTTTAGAGCTGTTACCTTTTATAAGTATCCAGTCATGGCAAGACACCACAAAGGAATTTGTTTTCAACAAGCTGGTGGTTTCAAAAATATTGTAAAAGTTTGTCATTCTTGGTAGGTGATGGTGTCAGTGACCTTACATCTTACCACAACATTCAATGTGTGTACATGGGTACATGCTGAACTCCAATCACACAGAAATTGGGAAATAAAATTCTAAGATTTTACCAATTGTTATGACTTTTAATCTCATCTCATGATCTCAAAATTGACAGGTGTTTTGCACCAACAGGTTAGAAATATGTTCATGCTAGATTTCAAAATATCCCAAATTTCAAAATATCCAGACTTCTAACTTTAAGCTGAAAACATTTTTTGGAGAAACTTTTACAATTTCTGACTCTTCAATGAAAGAAACTAGTTTTCCAAATTCCATGACCTTTCCAGGCCCTTTCCAGGCCTTGAAATGTAAATTTCAAATTCCTGACGTTCCATGTCTACATGTATGTGAGCCCAACATACTTGAATGTAAGTGCATTTTGATGGCAAATGGTATGACAGTCTAGAATAATCATTTCATTTGAAATGGAGTCCATGCACTATCAAATTATCATATTGAAAAGTGTAAAACTACACAGTTTCATCACAAATGCTTATAAAATGGACAAGTTAAATAGACGTTTGAAAATGAGAAATTTTGCAAATAGTGACTTGAATGGTTCATGAAGACTGGGCAAGTACACCTGCCCACCATACATTTCCTTGTAAAGTCTTCTGCATTCAAAAATTTGAAGCTTCTGAGTTTCATGAATAAAATAATGCAACTAAAGTTTGCAGTTTCACCTTTATTGATATGACAAAATTAATGGTAGACTCCTTTTCCCAATAAAATGATTATTTAAGAATGTCCCACTCGCATGATATGATTTAAGGTGAATAACCAACAGCAACAAATTACCCAAACAGAACACTCTTTAAAGGCAGACGTCTGTACAGACAGACACTGCATAGTTTCAGTATTGTCTACTTTCAATTTGGGAAGCCAAGGAGAAAAACCTTAAAACATTTGCAAAGCTAAGGATGAAACTATGTCAAGTGAATAGCAGCATTGCAAATGTTTAACACAAGCATAAAGTTCAATGAGCAAGATTTATTGTATAAAGTATAGAATACACTTTATTCCATATCTCAGACACTATAAGTTGATATTGTACTTCTTCAAGTGAAAATAACTATTTGCACATCATTTGAACCTGTTGACCTATTTTTACAGTTGACCAATCAATAACATAATATTTGCCATTGTTTTGGCTAGTTATTCAGTAATGGAATGCCAATGACTTGCATACATGCAGCCAAAAATGCAATACCAATCCAATTAACAATGCAAACATGCATCTGACTGCATGTAGGCAAACCATTTAGGAGGAGCAAAAAAAGTTCTTAAAGAGGACTTCAACATTGCTTTGCAAAATCATAGATGAACACAAAAAAACAAATAAACCTTTCCCCAAACCATAACTACAATTAAAAGTCTTTTTATGTTTAATATACACTGATAATAACAATGTCATTAAGACATTTAACACATTGACAAGACAATATTATAATTATAATCATAACTAAACTCTAACCCTTTTTCCATTATCAAAATTCTTTCTGTATGACATCCATATAAAAATTAAAATTGTTTTGAAAATTTTGGCCTAGCACTCTGTACATTAGTTTATAGTCTGCAAGATGTGAATGTACCTTAGAATAATCACTAATAAATGGAAATACAAAAAGATTACAACATATTTCCACACAGTAATTATTGGAACTCCCTTTTCAACTACATACATTTATTTTGTCCACCCAAATCTGGGCATTTTGTTTTTCACATAAAAATATAAGAAAAAGATATATTTATCTACATATAAGATACCATAACAACAGATACTTTTGGAGTTCACACAACGTTATATCACTGTGTACTTCTACTAAATATTCCATAATTCATTTCTTTAAGACTTTAAATGCAAATCATACACCAAAAAGAATCACCCTATACACTAGTGATCTCAAGTCCTCTTGACTAAAATAACTAACATGGACACAATTCTGTGCAGTTTTTTGTTACTATGTATAAATCAGATCTATTTTTCTCCCAAGTAACTCATTTTCAAGCCATGGATAATCAGCATAAATTCATGCAATTATTTAACGATATCTAGACAATTGGCTACACACACAGCAATATACATGCAGAACAAAACAATATTACTCAAAACCAACACAATATTGCAATATTTTCCTAGACAATTATTCTACTAAAAGGGACAAACACAAAACGGTCAACAAAAATTCTGTTTTATGAACACTGAACGTAATTATGAATATTAAAAATCGTGAACTAAATGAATGACAAAATTTATGGAACTCCATGGTAGTTGGATTGTTTTGAGCAAGCAAGTCATTATTCCAATTCACTTTCCTAGCAATATACAACTACCGGTACATCACCTGTGTGGTGAATTACAAACACCCAGAACTTATCCAATGAATATTTAAGTTCTTGTAATAATGCCAGGCTTCCAGTGGATCACATTTTTACAGCACATTGATGGCATTCATTGACCAGTAGCATCATTGCTGTACACAGCTGACTGGGTATTAGTGTCTTGGAACATTCTTTTGGTAACAAACTCCCAGTAATGGTGATAGTTAAGGGTTGGGCTTGAATGTAGACAGTTCTTGGGGAGATAAGGTCACCAGAGCACTGCATGTACAATGTTCCTTGACAACCATGTGTTAAAGTCAATCTTGTTAAACACTATGACGGACCACAAGTATTATCAGTACAATAAATCTGTTTGTACTGAGTATATTGTTTGGTTGCTTCTTTTTTCAAAATAGAGGATATTTCTTCTGATAACACATTTGAATTATTGCAGCATTAAAGCCTTCAGATTCTCTTGAAGAATTGTATCCTTTACGGCATGGAAGACAAACTTGATATTTTCGGTGTCTACTGCTGTAGTGAAGTGATGGAATAGAGCTTTTGACCTCTCACGCCTCTTACTATCAAACATTTGTAAAATAAAGTTCTGCACATCTTCCAACTTATGAGGGTTCCCTTGGAATGCTGGGAAGAAGTCCTTAATACTAGTATGTTTGACCTTTTCTGTCAGAAGATCTGTTTTGTTAAGGAACAAGATGATGGAGACATTGGCAAAGAATTTATTGTTGACAATAGTCTCAAATATATTGCAGGATTCTACCAGGCGATTCGTTGTTCTATCCTCCATCAAGACTTGGTCATAGGCACTTGAAGAGACGAGGAAAACAATTGATGTCACTTCATCAAAACATTGAAACCACTTGGCCCTTTGTGATCGTTGGCCACCAACATCCACCATTTTGAAAGGGATGTTTTTAATGATGAACTCATGCTCAACAATTCCCTTTGTTGCCTTTCTGGAGTGAAGCATGTCTTGCTTGGTGGGAATGTAATCCTGGAAAATGAATGAAAAATGAACCATTATTTAAAGACAACTTTTATATGGGGCAGATTATGACCAAGACAGGTTCCTGGTAAATTGGTACCAGTATTGTAGGCTGCATGTTGGAACTACACTGTGGTATGTGTCCCAAAGATGGACAAAGGGCCTCTTCCTTCCACAGTGAGCTTTTCTTGATCAAATTACCAAACAAGATACCCATATAGTCATTCACTCAATAGAGCAGTGTGCAATTCTAGACTCAGGAAATAAGCTTTCATATTCCTGGACTCTGTTGAGAAGAGTCTACCTGACTGCAACTGGGTTTGCTCCACACCCTTACATGACCCTGACATATTCTCACTCAAGTCTTCATTGTGTAAATGACTGTTTTATCCTCACAAAACCAGTGATCATCTACACTCGAGTTAAAATGCCTGTCATTTTTAACCCTTATGAAAGTCAGAAAAAAAAAACACAAAACTAGTTCAAAATCATGAATCCACCTGATTGTATCAAGATATGTAAGGAATACTTGAAGAGAAACATCACTAAAAGCATGGTCTGATTGCTTCAATCTTCAAGAACTGACAATTACAGTACACAAGGAAATATTGCATTCCTACCTAAATGGTTATTTACTAACATAAAACTTTCATGGACTATTCTATCGGCAAAAACAAACGACAATGATCACCCCCCTTTGATTCAAAAAGTTAATATTAAGCGAAGATATGAATAAATAATATTCAAGTTGGAGGTCAAGCTCTGGGAATAGCATATGAGAAGAAAGAAATTCACAACACCACCAAGCTAGGAACCACCAATACATATATGGTTTTTGCAAGAAGATCAAAATACTGTCAACTCCACTGAAAATCAACATCCTCCAGATCAGAGGCATTTTTTGGTATTATGACATATGCCTCTACGATCAGATATACCGACACAATGGCACACTTATTAGGAAAATTACAAATCACTAGAGAGCCAATTTTGTGGCTTTCAAATTGATTTTTTTCTCAGATTTAGGAGCATAGGTGCCACTCTGATGATTATTCCAGATGGACCAGAAAGCTATTTTCGAAGCTCTGCAATCCTCAATATGAATTTGTTCATTCAACAAAGTTGCTCATTCTACATACAAAATTGAATTTTTTTCTAATGTTAGATGAATCAGAGTGACCTTTCATCAACGGGATTGAGCTAACAGCAATACTTTTCCAATAGTGATAGGATCACAGATAAAACCCCAGTTGTGATGCATTAAAAGAACAGACTCCCCAGTATGCCATCCAGCCATTCTTTCTTGCACCAAACGACATAATGCACTATGTCAAATATTCCTTCCACATGTTCCATACAAATGAAATTTCAAATACATTACAAATGACACTCTACTTATCATGAAAACTGCAGTTGTCAAGACAGAATGACTCAACTTTGAATTTTATTAGTGAAAAAAAAAAACATTTTGTTTTCAATTTAAGAAAAAATAGTTTAAGTAATGGCAGTGGGAGATTAATATTTTTTTCCTACAAATTTTTTCAACAGCTAAAACAATTTGCTGAAAAATTGCAACCAGAGAGGGTAAAAAGCTATTATTAGTTTAAACTGCATTTGCTTCTGCATACACTTAAAAACAATTTACTTAATCTATTTGCTTGCACTTAAAAATATTTAGAAATTCTTCACACTTTTATCAAAGTCACTTTTCTCAGGGAATAATACCGAACGTGGAACGATTAAGGTGTTATTTCAGGAGGGCGTTGTAGAGCAAAATGTATTTATTACAAAAAGGGTTACGGTTTCACCGGGTCAGAAGGTCTGGACGACAAATCAAATCTATTCTGACGAGGACAAATTAAAATGCTACAATTCTAATTCACTATCAGTAATAGAATGAACTGCTAGCCTCTACTAATGCGAAATTAAATTCCGATTTCTATTGGAATATGTGGCGGATCAAATGGCGGTGAAGATTTCCCGGAGTATCTCCACTCCCTTTCGACATGATGGAATGTTTGCCACAAGCCTCGCTCGAGTCACTGAAAGCCCTCAATGCAGTGATCCTAAAAAGCTCGTGTTAGACAAGAAAATGGGCTTAATATCTGTTACCAAGCCGTGCTGAGAAGATATAAGGGATAAGTTTTAGCTGGTACAGTTGGTGTGTTTTGGGCGTGAAAGTGAACGAGAGATTCTCGATAGAGCAACTCGTAGGTGCATTCCGTGCATAGAGATTCCTTTTGTACAAAAAAATTGCCTAGCATTTTGGAAGCGAAAAATTGATTGAAAATCAAATTATACACTTTGTACAGAAAAGTAGATATTTTTTAGTTTGTTGTGTTTGAAAACCACCAAGTGAATTTTGATTTAATATTGGGGTTCGTCAAGTAGACGATGCTTTCACACCAAAACGACCGATTCAAATGGAAATATGTGTGAATTTAACACTCTCGATATATGTTACAATCTCAACATTTAAATGGTATTGTCGTTCGAATATTTGTAACATTAAAGCGAAGGAGATTTCAACTCACTGCCCAAATCTGATCAAAGCTTTGCAACACATTCATAGCCAACATCAAGGGCTTGAAGATTACCCAGCAAAAGCCCTCCACAGTAAATAAAGAGGGTAAATTAACGTTCAACTATTAAAGCAATAAAAGCGATCTTAAGAGGGATTTTATACAGACATAAAATGGCGATATCATGAGGGGTACAGTCCAAACACAAAGCACACTTCACTGTCGGCACGATCAACAAACACGGGAGCTGGTCTAGAGAAGTACACCTTGAGACTCCTAAGTAACCATTAATTATATTACAAATATCCAGCAAGCTGTTTCAGATGAGCTAAATTTTCTAGTAGAAAGATTTGAACGGCAATGGATATCGAATTCGAAAAGAGAAACCCATTCAGATGTGGGGAAATAGTTTGGCAATTGCAGTGTTTACCGTAAGGTACCCCAAGAACAAAGAGTCAAACATTGCTCTCACTTCACCTCATTACAGACACAAATACAATTAATTTCCAAGTAAGAGAAAGATTACCTACCGCTCTACATATCCGTTCAAGGTTATCGAGAAAATATCGGGTGGAATCGCCCTGCGAAACAAGAAAACATCTTTTACATTTCTAATGTTACTCGAGCCAAACCAAGGCAGACTCCTTTCAAAACAAACACACTAAATTATACATTCATGAACTTTTCGGTTCTAAAAATTCAACTAATAGGTTGGGTATCGACATAAAAACCTTTTAATGAAGAGAGAAATCACAGCGTTAAATGCGATGAAGTTCATAGCAAGCGAAAATCTCTCGCAGAGACGAACAAGGACATTTGGTCATTTGGCAGTAGCAAAAAAGGGTCAACGGCAGCCATTCCTCATTTTATGGTCCATTTTATAGTTCAATGTCTAAGCATATGCACAGGCTACATGGAGTTAAGAGAATCGAATAATAACATATATTTAATAAGCGGGTAAAGCAAGGTCTATGCACTGCGACAGAGGGAATAACTCGGGCCGATTATCGACATCGTCTCGCCCTAAACCAACTTGGCAATAAAGAGCAGCTCTTTCGCTTTTTCTGCTCCGAGGTGTTAACACAACCACGATCGAAGTTAGAGGGAGATAGCATACCTAAGAGCTACTTAGTCAAGAGTGTAAGTTAACACTTCTATCTAGCTTGCATATGACAATATAATAGCAAAAGAACCTCACCAGTTGGAATTCACGTCTGCGTTCAAATGCATCCCGAATCCCTGAATCTAACCATAATCGGGTCACACTTTCAGAATAATCTAAGAACAGTTCAGTATCGATTCGTGGTGGCGCTTGAAATGTTAAAATTTTTTCGGCATCCATTTCGTTTCGTGGATCATCCCAATCTATCCTTAACTTTCTACGAGCATCGGCCAAGACTTTCATACCCTTGAGGATATTACTGTAGACTATTGGTTTGAATTCGTTGAGATCTTCTGCAGAGAAATCTTTGCCATAAATGATTCGCATTTGCTTGAGAAACGTACTTTTCCCACTCTCTCCAGCGCCGAGCAACAAGATCTTGACCTGTCGACGTAGCTGTGCTTTCTCCTGGGCTAACTGTTTGTCGATTTTCTTCGATCGAGACTTCTGATCAGCCTCTTCTTCACTTAAGCAACAGCCTTCGAACACCATGTTGGAGGAGACGACAACGAAGAGTCGATCGCTTCTTCCACACCCACTGCACAGTACAGATCAAGCGACGACCTTGGGAGAATCAAGCCTTTGATCAGCGGGCTCGACCTTATAATGGCATACAAAGTATTTTTGAGAAACCGGAACAGTTCACATTTCGTTGTTGTAGGCAATGAAAACGATTTTCAGAGCTAAAACAAAACAAACACAATGTGACAATTTTTTCTCTGAAGCAAAAATAACGGACTGCCAAATTTTAGTGGTATCCGTGAAATCGATCAACGAGCCCGCACTAGAATCAACCCGTGGCACGGAATTTGCTATTATCAATGAGACACGGTAGGAATTTTTCGGTTCCAACGTAATCGGAGGATTAAAATAACAATAAAATTCAATCAAAGTGAGTTAAAGTTATTAAGGAAAGTCTCCGGTCTTGAAGTACAACTCGTTCAAAATTCCACTGAGGGACTTTTATAAACAGATGATTTTTCGGTAAAACAGAGCAGTCGTTGCCACTTTCCAGACATAGAAGGACGAGTGTTCACAGTTGTGTATTTCAACGTCACAGAATACCTTTCGATCCAGTGGACGGCCCAACAGCTGAAATTCCTTGATGTGAAAATTAAAATATCAGGCGACCTAATCGAAGAACTGGTAATATTGTGTAAAGTCGGTAGCAATATTTATCGGAGGAAAACAAAATGTCGTATGTGTTATTTTAATCATTCGACACATCTCCGACGAAAAATACAATTAACTCAGCCTTGTGATATATACGTCACTGATGACGTCATGAAGTATTATTTGCCTTCATTCCCGCCTAATGCTTATTATCAATAGCAGCAGCATCTCGGACAATTTCCTTTCCTTTCTTTTTCAGAGTTCTTTTCTTTATTTTTTATTCCACGTCCGCCGGGGAATCGGCGAAAAAAAATGACGACATGCAAATGACATCATGAGAAGAAAAGCACCCAAACAGCTGAAGATTTGACGTTGTTGTTATATTGGTTCAGTCGTGCAATAATAGGTCTTCACTTAACTGGCATCAGGGTGTTTATTTACTTACTGATGATGTTTTTAGCCATTTGGAGTGAGCTAAAAATAAAGCGCGTAGGAAGAAAACTATTTACTGCATTAGATAGATTTAACTATCGGACGTGAACGATGATATTTATAATTTCAGTGATTACCGGATTGAACATTGCGTCGGTGACATCAGTAAAAACAGTAACATTTCCATCAGAACAAATAATGGTTTAAATCCTGTATGAACGAGTCACTAGATCAGATAGCAACCATGCCTGATCATTACTGACTGAGGTATTGGCGAGTCTAGTGAACTTAGCGGAGAGAAACACGACGGCACGGCACCCAGTAAATCTTTGCGCGCAGATCTACAGATTTTCTTTTCACACGATGATAATTACGGGTGTCGTGTCAAAAATGATGGGCCCGCGTGCCCAGAACTGGGCCGGCCGTACCATAAAAATGCTGTCGTGTAAATCAAATCCCCCTCAGTTAATTCTTCTGACCTTTTCAACCTATTTCTTCGCATCCCATACTTTTCTCCTTTTCTGTCTCGCCACTAACAGACTACTTCCTCCTTCCTCCCAAACCAATTTTCAGTGAAGTGCCGCCTTATTTCCTTTGTCTACTTATCGGTCCCGCATTTGCCTTCTGGCCTGGTGTGCAATCACCCATTGAAATCTACTAAGTCACATTTTCAGGCACTTTATTTCTATCTGATCGTTTTGTATTTTGGCAAACCATCCGTATTCACTTAGAATTTTCTTTCCAAGTTCTGTATTGTTTATTGTTAATTACGTTGTTTGGTTTTTCACTTTAACTGTTGTTAGCCAGCATGGTAACAACACGTTTTGTTGCTTATCTTCCCACTAATGATTTTCTGTTTTGCATTTCTATAAGTTCGTTAACTTATCAGTGCTCCAACATCAAGGCAACGCCTAATGAGATCTCATCGCCACCATTTACTGGTTCGTTATTTAGCCAAGGGCATCAATAGATATTCATAGGGTACTCCATGCAAATTAAACGTTCGTTATGGGTTTTCTGTTCCTAAGGCGCTTATGTTGATAGTTCTTATAGCCTCCCTCGTAAGACAAGAAATTTCCGTTCTTCAAGTTTATCGCTGATTGAGCGAAACAAAACTCTTGCTGATTGTATTGCAGTTATTAATTATGCTCACTGTTCTTTTTCAATCAGACTTTTTAAGTCAAAAATTGCCAGACAAGAGCGACGCGAAGAAAAAGATAATGAAAACTGCGCGTCAGATAGTGTCCATTTTTCGCCGTGAAAAATTTTATCTTTATTTTAACTAGATTACAAATTCGACAAGCTCCTTGTAGGGAGACTTTAGATTACACTTTATATTACAAAAAAGCTAATAGAAAATCTGAAAGGGACCGCATTGTCCATTAATTTCCAGTTCAGTAAAAGTGACTTTCAAGTATTTTCAGCACAAAAAACGAACTATAAAGGCCCTGTTTCTTGTAATTCAATATTCAACACGCTGATTATAAAGATTGATTTGTTAAAAAAAGAAATTAGTCAGTTTTAAATTTAGTTAAAAAGATGTTCACTTTTTAGGCTTTAATTTATAACACAGATGTCGATATGAACCAATTTTTTTCACCACCTATACTAGCTAGCTAGAACTACTCTTCTTTAAAACCATCCTGGAAAATCTTCAGGGAGGTAGCATGCAGTCAACTCAGTATTTTTTTGCTTAACTGATGGATATAATCGACCCCTCGCAGTCATTTTAATGGATTCGCGACTTCCTTTGTACAAAACGTCTCTTGTTTTTTATTGTTTTCAAGGTTCGGGGCCAGTCGGTTTTTAATTTTTAACTCTTCGCCACCTCCTTGAACTTTATTGTTTCAAAACGAAATGAAAAATAACAGTTTCTTTCCCCGTGACTGGCTCCTAGGCAACCTAGCTATAAAAATTAATTTTTCTTTCAACTAACCTTACTCGGTTTTTAAATTGAAAAATGAATGAGTTTTCCACGGAAGTGACTGATATTGGCCATGCGAACAACTTAATTAATATGTTCACTTTCTAAGCTTGAAACTGAGTGTTTTAAAAAACTCTAATTCAATACAAATATGGTCCTACAACCAAGAGCAATGGATGTTTATCGGAAAACAGCACAAAACTGACCTTTATTTCGTGCCAATTGTTTTGCTTGTGGGAGGATTAATTTCCGTTTCAATTGTGTTTAGAAAGCCCCTTTCATGAGAATGAACTGAACACGAGCCAAACTCATTTTTTTGAATCGTTTTTCAGTTCGTGTGATTAATTACAGATTTCTTGCCACTCAGTCAACACAGAATGTGCAGTTGAATTGAACGTCGTTGTCTGTGGCGTAGCCGTTCATTGACTTCCCTTTCAATTTTGATGGCTATTCGACCTTTCAAACTAGTAGCTCCCAAATCATTTTCAAATGCCCTCAAAAACTCCCAGTTTTGAGAATACAAATTATTCGCTCGTCTACTAAATGTCATAGAAAGAGACAACTGATTACCGTTGACAATTGTTTGTTGCTTAGCAACCTTCATGACTATCATGTGACTACTGTAAAAGGCAAGCTCAACGCGTTTAACGGGCTTAACTTAAGCGCTGTTTGCTTTAGTATTCTAATTTGATTGGGCTACGACGCGATAGGCAAGAGAGATATGACTTTCTTTGTCTCGATCACTTATGCAAATATTACTTTTTTTACGTGATGGCAAAAACAAAAACAATGATTTAGGGTGACTAGTTACCACTGGAAAAACGAGTGGCGAATCTCTAAACCACAATTTCCTAAAGCAAAATTATATGCTGTTTCCAAAAACGAAAAGAAAAAAGTAGCGTCCCGTGCTCGTTTTCGAGATAATCAACGTTGAATGGATACCTGTTAACGAGATTTTACTCGTGCCCTGGCCGTAGGCTGGCACGAGTCTAGGTTTAGGTTTTCTATCTGTCGTCGACATCGAGAATCTGCCATGAAAACGAGGCAGGCATGAAAACGAGGCAGCGCACGTTCCAGAAAGTTCCGTCATAAGAAATAGGATTTCTCACGAGCCACAGACATTAAATCACCTAAACTCCACTATAAATACAGTCATTGATTATAGCAGCTTCACGTGAGTTTAAACCAAGGTAAAATTTAAGCCCCCTCATTGAAAATTTAGGATCGAGACCGATACTTCCATGAGTTCAAATCAGCTTGCCTGCGAAGCAGACAAATATTCTGCTTCAGTACCGAACTCAAAACGTGATTAAACTGGCTTTAAGATACATTTGTTTTTCAAGATCAGTTTTCCAATGCGCTGTCGTACGTATATTTCTATGTCGGGTATCTAGCTTCTTTCCGTAGTAGTGCGGTATCCGACGCGTTATAATGGAGTGTCCATAAATGAGAGTTGACTGATGTAAATAGTAGGCGAAACGATGTCACAGGGAGCCGAACTAAATCTCTATGATTAGGCAGGTTTGAACGATGTCCTACTGCCTAGTTCATTCTCGTGCCAGACTGAATTCCACTTGGGCACGATCGTACGAATAAACGCACTGTGCGTCTTGTTGAAACAAAATTTGCGCTTGATCTACATTGTAGCCGAGCCTCCTCCGTAGGTAGCTCTTTTGAGTTTTATTGCTTATGGGTTTCCTGTGGAAGCTCGGAGAGGACTGGCACGAAATGGGGGAGGGTAAACCCCAGTCTTTTTCTCCCTAATTTTCGCACAGGAAGTCCAAATATGAAAAGTTGCCTGCGGAGGAGGCCACACTTGACCTAATAATGCATGGGCTCCTGCCTAAAGTGCTTATAGAAAAGAAATGATCAAATCGCGAGATTATCGTTCTACAATTAATTGAACAAACATTAGCTAAAGGTATCTTAGATATAATGACTGGAACCTTCCGGATGAAGTTTTTCTCAAAGGCCGGACAAGGAACATAAAATGCAAGAGAATTAACGATAACAGAGACTCGTTGTTAATAGTCCAGTTGCGTGATATGCTTCACCGGCCTGCCACATACAAAGGACTCAGAACGAGGCTACATGCTAAAACTTGTGTCTGTTACGAATGACTGAGCTTTATACACGTAGCCTCGTCTTGATACTTTTGTATGTGGCAAGTGAAGTGTAACTCGGAAATCGGCTATTTTGACTGTGCCTTTTACTGAAAGTGTACACACCCCTAAAGCTGGTTCATACTACATTGTGCACGAATAACTTTGTGAGGATGGCACACGGCTGAAGTCAAGTCAAGTCAAGTTTCATACTGGAATAAAATATCTATTAGGGAGCATTCATTTTTTAGGAGGGGGGGGGGGGGGGGGGTGGGCCGGAGGAATTGAGGGGTGGGTCAAAAGAAATTTACTATATGAAAGGGGGTGGGTCATGTTTTTCTGAAAGTTAAACCAGGTCAAGGGACCCTATTTTCATATTTGGAAGTGGGGTGGGTCATCAATATAGTTCAATTCCTTACCGAGGGGGCTTGCATTTTTTTTTGTATTTGATTCCTGCAATTCCTCCGGCCCACCCCCCCCCCCCCCCCCCCCCTCCTAAAAAATGAATGCTCCCTTACGTTAATTAGCCAATAGGATATCCTCACATCTTCCTTCCCATGAAAAAGCAAAACAAAACAACAACAACAACAACAACAACAAAAGGAAGACAAAAACTAAATGCCACTGTCCTGTCTCTTTCCAGTACAACATAAAACATACACAGTTCCGGTACAACATAGCTAGTCATAGTCTAAGATTTGAAATGTTCATTGGAAGCGTATTTGTGGCTTCACAATTTATCCGTTTCTGGTGACAACTGGTGAACCTTGTTTTGGTTCCTTTCTAGGCGTAGCTGAGCGGTCTTCTTTACTGTTCCGTGGCAGGATGGTGTTCTGATGTACCTGGTTATTGCGACGGCGGCAGCTCACTTGTCTTTGGTCATGTAGCTGACACCACTGGACTGTGGTGGCTTCCTGGAAGTGGTAGTACAAGTGGCTAAAAGGTTAAGGTAAAGCACTATATTCAACGTCGGAAGTTCCTTCAGCTAGAAGCAAAGCTAGAAGCTGGTCTTCCAAGAAGCCGATGGTGAGCTCGTTCTACCCCCCCCCCCCTCCCCTCTCTCCATCAGTGCTCCGTTTTACGGGTATTTGAATCTACTTAATGTGGCTCGATATAGTTCAGTTTATTGACCGCGCTTCTGTTTTTCATTCCACGAATTTAGCAACTTACTCTTGACCAACCAAAACGGTTTTTACACTAGTTATTGGGCTTAAATCAAAGTTTATATTTTTGTCTCTTTCACTTCGATTTGTGTTGCCACAGCGACAGTAAACAAAGATGGCTGAAATCAATTTTTCTAAAATATCTCTCGAACTCGAGCAGCTCTAGACAAGGGACTATATAGCGACAGACATCTTTGTTTGCCGTCGTTATGGCAACACAAATAGAAGTGAAATAGACAAAAATCAAAATTGTAATTCATCTTTGTTTGCCGTCGTTATGGCAACACAAATAGAAGTGAAATAGACAAAAATCAAAACTTTAATTCAAGTCCACTAACTGGTGTAAAAACCGTTTTTGTTGGTCAAGAGTAAGTTGCTCAATTCGTGAAGTGAAAACGGAAGCATTGTCAATAAAAACTATAGAGTGGTTTTCGTATGAGTGGGAACACTGTACGGTTACGATACGATACGGTTACGGCATGAATTTCAAATGTTTGACACGGTCACGGTACGGCGCGGTAAGTTTCCCACTCATACGAAAACGACTCTATCGAGCCACCTTAAAGCTACACAAAATGGAGAAAAGTCAAAACAAGGATGTGAGTTCATGCACTAAGGATTGAACTCGAGACATCTCGCACCGAAGGTCACGCACTAACCAACTTGTACCATCCTTGCTCCTTCTTCCACAGCAGGTTTCATTGCTTCCTTAGTAAGTCGGTCGAAGTTGTCGCCGATTTCTTTCAGTTTCTGCTCGACGTTGTCAGGTACTTAGGGTTTGAGTATGTGGATAGATGTAGGCAGGAGGGGTTTGTATCCGCGGCGTTCAAGGATCCTCTGCGCTGGAGATGAGTTGATGGTTCTGAGGGCGTATTCTCCAATCACGGAGAGCCATGTAAGGATGAAAACGAGGCGCGCTACCTGCATAACGCTCACATGAAACTTTTTACTATTTTTCTTGTTACGAATAATTGATATTCATGCATGTACTAGCCTCGTCTTGGTTCTTTGGCTTGGTAAAGGTGCTTTGACGAAAACACGTGCGGTTTTTTATATGTTCCAAAAAGAAAACTTTTTTCCTGATTTTCCTTATTATCTTACTCGCGAAAATCAATGAAAACCATTTTGGAACACCATTTAATTTGATGATCTTGCACCCGATTGTGCGCATAGGTTTAGACTGTCAGTAGAACCATATACTTTACATACTTACATTTACAGAACCAAAAACGAGTATTTCTTCTCCTACCTCATTTCTTGGTTAAGGTAGTTTGGGCCCCTTGCTACTGTGCATCTCCCGCGTGCATTCGACCGCACGCACTTTTATTAAAGAACATTCGTCTGTCCATGAGGAGTCTGGGCACTAGTTTTTCAACGAATCAAGGTGTAGAAACTCAGTTTTAGCGCATAAAAATATTATTTTATTGACCGAATTTTGGAACAAATTTTATCAAACAATATTCAACATTATGCAAAGTTATCTCTAATCCTCGAAATTTTAAATCTAGTGAATCTTATCTATCAAAAAGGCCCACGAGAACAACGCTATAGCTATCAGTCGCCAAAAATGGGTGGAATTTGGGTTTGTTTTCAAAGAGAATTTCCTTTTGTGCTGCTTTAGCTTTTCAAATAATACGATGACCCCATTTTTTTCGATTTTTTAATTTCTAATGTAATAATCTTTCTTAATCTTGAAAAACATATCCAAGAAATAAATAGAACAAAATTTGAATAAATTAATGATGATGCAATTTCATATTTATATTACAATAGATTGCAAAAAATTAAAAATTCTCAAAAATTACAGAAAATGCTAAAATCTAAGTATTAAGAAACCGAAAAACAAAAAAGAGAGTAAAAAGGAAGGGGAAAAAGGAGAAAAAAGAAAAATATTCCGACCTACACATGGTTTGAATCTGTAACCCTTAAATCGTTCCTCCTGGAAATGGGGAAAGAATAACTAGATAATTGAAAAAATAGGAAAAAATTAAAAAATGAAATTTGGGACGATTCTCCCGAGACATTCAAAGAAGCTGAGACATCGAATCGACTTACGTTACGGATGAAGATTTCGGCCCCATCCACGCTATCCCGGTGCTACACCCTTAGCCCGAAGGCCAGGGAGGGAGACGATATCCGGACCCTAATCCATACCTTTAGATATCACCTTAGACCGCTGCGCTATCTAGACACTTAATGATTATAATGTCTAATCGGGGTAGTCTATTCGGCGAAGTTTCATTGTGATGTTGCAAACCCTTGGGGAAATAGGAGAACCAATCAAAGTCCAATAACCATAAAAATGATTTCATAAATAGACAGAGAAGAGTAAATACAAGAATGAATTTCCGCGGGAGTATTTCTAAGTGCATAAGGGTTCTTTGCAAAGTCAAGAAGTTACGCCAATGACTGTTTATGGATTTAATTTATGGCTTTTTTCTTCTGCTGGATGATCATCAAAACTGATTTCCGGCATTTCAAGAACAATCTTGAGGCAAAGTTTGAAGGCTTAAAACGTCAGTAAAGTTAGTACTTTAAGCAATTTTAAAATTTGGATAATTCATGGATGCAAGATTGTTAGTTTGTTTATATATTCTACGCGTAAGAAGCCATACCGAATTCAGCTGAGACTAAAATGTATTTTCTTTATCAATTAAAGCCCGACGGGCTTGGCCCGCACTGTCAAGACCTCGCGGTCTGACATTTTTCTCGTAATAACTGCGCTTTCGATAAATAAGAAGTAATTATTTAAAACTCCAAATCTTTATTAGATAGGTTCATTACTGAGCTACCTGTCGTAAACCGAGCATGCAAGTGTGCAAAATTACCCAAGTGGCGTTTGTAAGCAAGCTTTGTTACTCGAGCTTCCTCGTATATATTATAGCGTCTTATTTTAAGTAACAACGCCATCGTGCGCAGGCAAGGCTCTCGAACAGAATCTCGAATTTTTGACGTACACACGGACGGGACCGTTTGCTTTCGGCGTTTGATTTCTATTGGTTAAGAGCCTTGCGCGCGCGATGGCGAAGTTACTAAAAGTAACCTTAGTCGCCACGAACATCGCACTGACATCAACAGTGAGTATTATAGTCTCTTGGTGTGAACTAATCCAGCTGGGTTACCCCCTCACTCCTTGCGTGACATTTTATATTTTAATCGAACAGGAACAAAATTATACTATTTGAAAAGAGCACACCCAAAGTTAGCAAAACTTGAAATTTTGAGGTAGTTTCGATGAATAGCTCCAAAGTTACTGATGGGCGGCCGAATATTGTGCTTTTTGTACTGATAGAATGAAACTGTTGTTGTTGTTTTGTCCCCCTCTCGCGACCATGATCCTTTGCATTTAAACAATAGAATGAGTTTATCTGATGTCATAGAGTATGTCATAGTGAAATAGGGCAATTGCAAATGGTATTGGATAGCATGCAGACTTGGTTTGATAATAACAAGATGATCATATAATCTCTGCCAAATCCAAAGAAATGTGGATTAGCTTAGAGACATACCACCTCCTGACATCCTTACTATAGACAGTGAAGAAATTGAACGTGAGAACAATTTCGAGCTTCTTGTGGCCGGGTGTTTTCTGCCAAGATAACCTTTAAATAAGTGGAACTCGCATGTACAAGAAATGACTAAAAAGGCCAATAAGATCAGACTTTTCCTAATTCTACGCGAGTGTAGAAGAAGCTAGAAGACCGTAGAACGTACGGCTAGCCTCCCGATGCCGGAGTTTGGAATTACAATGTACTGTTCTAGAATAATGGCCTCTCCTGCAATACGACTCACCGATATGGGTTGGGAATCCCCTGCTATTTAATTAGCTAGAGAAATAAATCGAGCGTGTACAAACAAGAAGATAAAAAATCCTAGGAGCACCAGAGAACACAGTTGAGACAGTGTTGAGACGCTGAGCATGAGGCGGAACTTCGCGGACACAATGCAAACGCGAGCTTGAACGTACGTATCCTTGCCGCGGATAAACTGCATCCATGTCACAAATAACTACCCGGAATTGAACACCATGACAAGTTCTACAATCTGAGAATCGAAGACCTCGTACATTTACTCCTACTATGCCAATTTCAGGAACAAAGACACATAGAGACCGCGAGGTATTAGACTTTCAAACGAATAAATAATATATTCTTCATCAAATAACTTTTATATTTATGTTTTATACTTTTTACATGTAAACCATTCGTATATTTCATTCTCAAGTTTGGTAAATAAAGCTCATAATTATAGGAAATCAATCATTTTACGTCATCTTCGTGAGTTCGCGCATGCTCAACCTGGAAAGTCACCGATTTGACGAGGCGGTACGTGGTTGTGCACGTATTGTGCACGTGATACAGGGGCCACATCTCGATACCATTATACTGCAGCCAAAGGCAAGTGTTAAATTTTTATTGAAGTAAACCAGTTTTTCATTTCATTTAATCTTATTTATTTTTTATTTTAGATTGGAAATGTTGTGTGCCAAAACAGCCATGTGCGCGACATCCCATCATTTACAAATTCAAGTCATGAATGTAACGACCCCACTCATCATCAAGCCCCCAATGCATTGTGGGTAAAACTGTAAAGGGAAGTTTCATTGTCACATAAAATTTTATTTGATCTCAAATAATGCATTTATTTGTTTTGTTTTGTTTTGCTTAGTTTTATTTTATTTTATTTTTAGTTGCTTTCCTTTGTTTTATTTTGTTTTTTGGCGCGCGCGAATTTATTTGACCCAGGCCCTCTCGGTTAGTTGGTGCATGGCTCCCCATGGTTCCCCATGGTGCACTTCTGTCATCAAGTTGTTATGAGACCAGTTTGATACCAGTACTCGTGAAAAAACTTTATCTTTGCATTCGGTCCTGTTCTCCGCTGGAAGAGTGTGGTTGACGATCAATCTTAAGTGAAGGTAAATACAAGAAATAGAGTCTGCCTAAAATTAAGCAGGTACTGCAAATGAAGTTTTATAAGCTTATAATTTTTTTTGATTTCGTTGCTGGGTTGTTTACTATGAGTTCAGAGGTCCATTGTTTTTCGAACTATTTAATTAGTCGATCAAAATTAAGTTATTTTTGAATTTTGCTACATTCATTTCTCAGACTATATATAATTTTATGTTTTGCTTGGAAAAAACGTCTTCGACCTCGATCCAAACTCGACAGAACAGTGGTCAACGTCTCTTGAGATTGTAGTTCTTGCCCTACAAGTATAATATAAGCTTAAGTTACCGCCATTCGCAATTTGTCAAGTTTTCTTGGGAATTTTTTTTGCTTCCCTTTGTGCGTGAATTTGCTGTTGTTCCTGGGACTGTTGCAACAGTACAGGGGCGTGGTAAGTGCCCTCCAAGATTTTCCTCCAAGATGGGATTCTGTAAATTACGTACGAAATATCTTGCTTTATAAGCTTACATCTTTTGCACCAATACGACAGTTTTGTAGGCCTTTTCACATGGAGAACTTCATTCATAGAATTGCATAGAAAACCTTTTTTCTAAATTGCATGCAGAAATGTTTCTTCAGACTTCAGGGCAGACGTAAGACGATATAGAGTTTGCTTGGTGTTGAAAATGAGTGATTATCGCATCGCAGCAGGACCTAATAACTTGAGTCGCTATTGTTCTTTCGCTTTTCTAAGGAGTGTTAGGTCCGCAGTGAACTTTGATTAGGTTATTTGGGATCTAAAATTATTGCCTGGTTTAGCACTGTGGCACCACTCTGTTGTTGAGACCTTAAAACTATATAGACTTGTACCATATGCATGCATATAAGAATATAGATGATGCAACTAGGAGCTACAATAGCTTCTAATCTTTCTGTAGTCTCTAATCCCTTGGGGCAAAGGATATCATTGACCACACGTACCTCAATTTTTGGGTGGAGTCATGTTGCAAGAGGCGTTAATGCTAATGTTGCAATCCATGTTCCTGATTGATGGATAATCACATTTATTACCCCCCTTAGCAGCTACTGTATGTGGACTCTGTTCATAAGCACTGCCCCCATTTTGACTATATACCATTCCGTGTGCCAAAATATTTTTATCTTAAACTGCCTATTAAAGAATATTACAGTACGTTATGCACATTTAACTGACCTATTGTTCTTATCACTTATTAGGAACAATAAACATTTCACTATCAAAATGACAGAAAACATCAAAGACAGACAAAAACAAATTGCTTCTAGCCTGCTTCAGAAGTGGAATGAACTGGACATTAAAGCTGCTACAACTCCTTTGTTGAAGTTTGCTGATGAACATCCAATTGTAACACTTTTTGCTGCAATCCTGATAGGACTTTCCATGTTACCATTGCTGCTTTTCTTTACTTTTGTGGCAATTACCTTTATGTTTACATTATTTGGATTTCTGCTGATTGAAGGAACATTATTGTCAATTGCAACTGTCATGTTGACAATAACCATTTTTGGTGTTGTCTGCGCATCATTCATTTTCACTGCTTTCCTTGTGAGTATCTGGTTTGCAGCTGCTACCAGCAGTGTTGGAGTGCAGAAACTTAAGCATGTGATCCAGGCAAGGGTACCATTGGTGAGAGAGGCACGATTACCTGAGTTCAAGGACCATCTTCAGAGTCAGAAGAAAACATGGTAGAGCCAAGTCAAGCTTGGCTGTTCATGAAGAATTTGAATGTGTCATTAGGATAAAAATATGAAATTTAACAATCCAAGACTGTTTATTTTTTCAGCTAAACATTTTACAATAAGTTTGAGACAGAGGCAGACCTTAAATTCCACTAAATTGTAACGTGATGTCAACATCATGAGACTTTTGCTAATATTGGACTCTCTGTTAATGTTGTTCAAATACAATTCATTCACCACCCACAAGCACACAGGGGCATGCAGTTCTATGCAGTGCACTCTCAGTAAGAATTAAAACACGATTATATGGACCTTGTCACAGCTATTTACCAATTATTATAATCATTATTATTAGTAAGTATTTATTGTTGATTAACTGACATAAAAACTTTTGTAAGTTTTTGAATAAAAAATGGGTGTATCATTTCAATTAAATTTTGTCTTTACCAACCACTTTGTGATACATGTACTTTACCAATTATCCACTGTCACCTTTATTCCCTTGGGGGGAGGGGGTGAACTCCATTTTAAAAGGATCGGGTATGCTCTTTGGAAATTTCAAAAATACTCCTAAAAGATACTAAAAGTCTAACATAAAATATAAGAAGGTTGACATGCATTTGTTGGGGAAAATTCTTCCATTTAAAAACAAGATATGCAATGGGCTATTTTGAGACCCTAAAAGATACCAGGAAATGCTAAAACTCTAAACTTCAATTTTAACAAGATGCCATATGCTGATTTTTCCCCCTAAGATAATTTATGAATAGAGTATCTGATCCTTTTACAATTGACTGCCCCCCTCCAGGCCTTTATAATTTTACCAATCACTAACTGACATCTTAGCAATCAATTACCAACCACTTATCCTTATCAAGCTCCTCCTGACACCTTGCCAACCACCTGTTGTTGGTTAAGTACCTGATCAGTCCAAAATCAAAAGTTCCTAGTTATTTGAAAATCAAAAAATCTAACAAATATATATGTACAAAGTGCTATTTATTCCTTTATTCATTCTTGAATCAAGACTAGGCGTAGCAAGGACCCAGGAAAATTTGGGGGGGGGGGGGGGGGGGGGGGAGAGGAAGACACCCAGAGAAAAGAGAAAAAAAATGCAATTAAACAAGCTAACAAATGGGAGGTACTCCGACATGCTCTGACACAATAGTAATGGGGTGGAACACAGCCTTTTACAGAGGTTTTATGCACATTTTTGAATTTTGATGTCTGTGTACCCCTCCCCCCCCTTCTTCTTCCCAGGTCTTTATCAGTTACAAATGTAATTGCTGTTCCAATTCTAGATGCTTTAATTATTATATTTGAGGTGCAAAATTTATTCATGATATATATGTCAGAAACTGGCAACCACCATCCCGCCCCTTTCATGAATTAACAATATATTTGTCATTGATATGTTTCAACCAGAGCCTGCTGGGAGTCAGTCTGTTACAGTGTGTAGTTGAGGCCCGGGGGGGGACTCCGATCGTAAATGGACGGGGATGCTCGTCGTACCTTTTAGGGGTCAAAATCTGCCATCTGGTACCTTTTAGGGTGTCTCAGACTTAAGTGGACTACCAGAGACATAGCTGGTACCTTTTAGGGACTGTTTTGGGGTAAATAAACTACCTAAAATAAGCATAAAAGGGATGATTTCAATAATCTGAATTGAATCTTCAAAGCACATCGATAACAAAGTGTTTCATTACCTTAATTCTTTATTATTGTTTTTGAATTGGTACCTTTTAGGGGTAGAAATCAATTGTTGCCACTCCCACTCTGGTACCTTTTAGGGGTTATTTTCAAAATTTCCGACGAGCATCCCCGTCCTCTTATATATAGGAGTCCCCCCCCGGGAGTTGAGGCAGCAATATTAATTTGTAGTCTACGTATTGTAGCAATAATGAATTCAAGAGTCGGTGATACCGGAGTGCACGTTTTCTTTATTTCAATTTTCGTCTTACTGTCAAATTCACTTCCGGTTCGCTGAAGCTAGTACTTTGCGTTACTAGCTTTTGTAACGCAAGGTTTATATATGTCATGTGTGACGTTGATCAGACTCACACGTTGTCTAGCTTTCCATGGATGAGGTGTATTGTTTGTAAACATAAAATTCCTACTAAATACTACAGTAAACAGGCATAATATACGTCTGAGGGGCCATTGCTCAGAGAAAGCAATGTCTGCTTCTTCTAAGGAAGAAGTTGGAGCTGGAAAGATGAAAGTTGTGGTGAAAAAACATCGATGGTATCTTGGAGGCTTTGCGTCGGCCATAGCTGTCTTTTTCACACATCCACTGGATCTTCTAAAGGTAAATGACTAAAGGGGAAATTTCCTGGTTTAAGATTCAGAAAATGGTACTTTTTCGCGTAGATAATTGAAAAGGGATTAAAGTTGTATATGTAGTTTCTTAAAAATACAATAAGTTATCCTCTATGCAAATCATCAGAGAACAATCAGTGATAGTACTACAATTAATTCATGTGAATCAATTGACACGTTTGTACTTCGTTTGAAACCGATTCTCTATTATTCTATATCGGTTTATTGACAAAGAGCAATATTTACAACTATATTATACTTTTAAACGCAAAATACAAGCTCATTTTCTTAATTTTTTTCGCACATGCTTCGCAGCACGCGTCGTCAATTTACATGTAATAAGGAACTTTTATAAATATTCTATTAATCTTTGGAATAACATCAAAAAGACTGTGAAGATTATATGGGCACAAATAATTTTGCACCTTTCTTCTTCGGTGCTTAAGCTTATAGCTGTTCTCAGGGGAGGACTGAGGATACAATCTAGGATTCTTTTTCTATAAAAGTCAAAAGGTCACAAGTGCCTGTATTTACGATAACTGTTAACAAATACATACTAAGTTTATATTAGTTCTTGGACTGATGATTCTAGTTTAATCTCATGCAAGTTTCATATGGTTTCTCATGATAATCTTTCAGGTTTCTCAACTTTTTGTAAATTTTTGTCCTCTTATTACAAAAGGGAAATCATCTGTTCCATTATTTTTGGGAGGGAGATCAAATTGCATATATTAATGGCTCAGTGCATTCATGAGTTCAGTACAGCGTGTCCAAACTCCAAAAGTAACCATTTTTACAAGTTGTTTAGCTGGGAAACATGCTGCAATTTGTTTTCATGCCGTCAATGTAATTTTAGATTTTGTTGCAGAGAAAATGAATAAATCAATAAATTTGGGATAGCTCATATCACCCTTCCTTGCAACACAATAATTATTTGAGTGCTAAATTGAGAAGCAGCTCAACATGATTGAGTCGAAGATATACAAAGGTGCTTTCATTACATAGACAGACACACACATAGCAGCCACCATGCATGAATATGGACCATATATGATCACAGAGTAGTAGAGCTTACATGTAGATCAAAACTAGTATGTTTTTATTGAGGGAGGAAAAACCGGAGTACCTGGAGAAAAAACCCTTGAAACTTGAAGCAAAGGGGAGAATGAACAACATACTCAGGTCGCATGTGATGCCCTGTCTGGAAATCGAACCTGGGTTCAAAGAGGTCAGACCAGCATTCTCACCACTTGGTCAATCCTGCAGCCACCCTGCTTCCCAAATTGCATCTTTTGATCATCATATTGCAACATTCAGTACATACAGGCATACTTGACTAATGCTGCAGAGAAAAGTTCAACCATTTCAATCTTATGCAACATCTTTTTTGTTCAACATCATTGTTGTCATGCCATATAATGAAATGTATAATACACTTGGTAAATTTCACTTACATGTATAACTGCAATGCAACAAAAATCCAAAAATTCTGGTGCCCGCTAGTGAGAGAAAAAATTGTGCAGTCTTTGGCCTTGTTATTTACATAATGATTGTTTTGTTGTTGCTGTTGTTGTTTCAGGTCCAGCTACAAACACAACAAAATGTAACCCTTGGTCTAAGTGGGATGGCAGTTAATGTAGTAAAAAAACAAGGTGTATTTGGATTGTACAAAGGGCTTTCAGCATCAATTATGAGACAAGTAAGATATTGTGTTTTATACTGTACTCTGTACACATATAGAGTCATAATTATGTTAATACTAAAAAAGGTTCAAAGGTTTCATTTTCCACATATTGAGGCTATAATTGCAAGTTAGTTAATAGAAATGAATGCAGGGTTTACAAATAATATAATGCACCTCTCTTGTAAAGAGCAGATTTTGTATGACTAAATGCTAGTTATATAATGATTTTGAGTGGGTATTTGCTGAGAGATTATTAACCAAGCATGAGGTCTTTAGGGGAAATATCAGACCAAGGTCTTGACAGTATGGACCAAGTGTGGAATATCCCACAAGTCACTTGTATTTCCTAGTATACACATGAGTCTTTAGTTGAGTGTGGACACAAAGAAAATACAAGTGATGAGTGGTATATCCATGGTATGCCACAAGAAACTATTATATATTAAAAAAGAAAAAAAAAATACAGCCAATTACCACAATGTCCCATGGGAAGAGACAGTTAAATACCATGCAATATAAAACATTTGGCTTTCCTGCTTTCTGATTGGTTATATTTTCTATGGTGTGGGATAAAAAGGTGTATGCCATACATTCCATGTAGTGGCGTGCCATGTTGCAGTGTTTTGATTGGTTAGATTCATGATATCTCTATCCAATCAGAGTGAATTTTTCACAGTCATACCAAATCTGCTCATACATTTGTAGTTACACTCTAGTATTTACTCATAACCAATGGCTTCAAATAAATTAGACTTCAGATTTCCAGTGCATCTACTGCATTATAACTTGACTATATGGAGCAAACTTTGTATAGAGGCTTTGCACCATCACGTGATAGCAGCCATGACAGGAGGCATGAACAATAGAGTCTGGACTAATCTGGTTTACATGAAAAAGAGTTCAGTTCCCCATGGGGAAAAGACTCTATTGTTGTGCCCTCTGTCGTGGCTTCCATCATGTGATGGTGCAAAGCCTCTATAAGTGTGAAACAGACCACACTGTGGCGTGAGCCTAGATGTCAGTGCAGTGTTCTCTGTACAAACTTCCAAAATTGCTGCCATGATCGTGCCATGCCGTGATTGTGCTGTTTTCACAGTTATATGCAATGTACTCTCATGAGAACTTGGGCATTGAACTTTTTTTGTCACAATACTGACCATCCCTCCACCTTAGAATCAATTGTATCCACAGCTAGAATTAATAATTGTCATCAAATACCATCACTTAACACCACAGGGAGCATGGCTTGATGATCTCAATGCAAATGATATGCTCACGTACAGAAGATATAATATAATCTTTGTTAATACCATTGCAAAATAATTGTAACTAAATACACTCATATTCCAGACAATCTGTCCAGTTCGTGATATAATACCAGCCTGTAATGCATAATTAAATACCTGTAATACATAATTTAACACCCACATATTCAAATTTAATTACTGATGGCTAAATAATGCACATGCTAGAAGTAGATGGAAGAAGAGAAGGGCTGAAGCAAAATCAAATCTATCATTACTTGTGTTCCAGCAGTTGCCAGGACACTTAATTTCAGCAAAAGTCATGACGTCAAACCTAACAGATAAAAATATGTCTCGCCATTGGCAAACTAAAACAAAATGATTCTGTATGACCTTTAAAGACAGTTGAATTATGAGTAATAGATTTTAATTTGAAGGAATTTTGCAAACCATAATAAACTGATTTGCAAAGCCGACAGTTATTTGGGCCAGTATTGATGACATAGGCTACTGGAATATTTGGAAGCTTGGGCTCTGGAAGTAGCAGTGTTGGAATATTGTGAAGAACTTGCTACTGTAGTGCAAGACATTAAGAAAATTCTTGTCAGGGAGGAAATGTGACAATATCGGACATCTGCCTTAGCTTGTAAGGCTTATTAAGTAAGTTGTAGTACTCTGTTGATTATAAAGTAAAGCCGTAAGCCATAAGACCAAAATTGAATGAATAAGAGAGCACAGTGAGTGATTTCACTGCAAAGTTTTGAACATTTTATGGCATCAAGAATGTGTCAATAAGAGGACACGCAACTCAAAACCATCTTCAATTCATTTTTACAACAATTATTTTTGAGATAACAGTTAAAAAAATCCTTTGCAAATGGGGCAACAGAATGAGCATGCATGCTGAAACATGTCAGCTGCAGTGTGTCTGTCCTCTCATTGACACACTCTAATCAACCAATCAGATCATGAGATTAGTATCAAGTGTTGTAAAAAATGGTTTTTCTTGCATCTGTGGTGGCTATCAGAATATTTTGTTTTATTTAACTGAGAAACAGCAGATCCCACTAGCATAATTTTATTTATACTGTGGCACACATAAAATAATATTAATATAATTGAAAAATGATATTGAATCTATCATGATTTCAAGTGGCTGATAAGTTACAAAAATAATGCTCCCTCATTTAATTTGGGGTAAACTGTATTCCTTTTGATTCCTTAGTGTGGGTTTTAGAACCCTGGGTATTATTTTAAAATAAACATTTTAGAATTGACATTTTATTAGGAGCACTACAGTTTATTTCAGCCCTTCTCTCCTCTTCTTTGATGGTACACGCATGCAGTTTTGTATTGTTGACTGGACAAATTGTCTGGAATATGGGTGTATTGAGTTACCATTATGTTGTAATGGTGTTAACAGATTATCATCAGCTGTTTGCATTAAAGTCAGCAAGCTGGGCTCTCTGTGACTGCACTGCCCAGCATGGTGTTTTTAACCAAAAGTGCAATAAAATCATGGCAATGTTTGCACCATATTGTTGGTTGATCATGATTTTAAGTAGCTATAACTGTAAATGGATTAATCAATCAATTAATTAATTAATTTAATATTTATTTATCCCAAGAGAGTTTATGTTGACGTTATTAGTTCTAAATGAATTGTTGCATTGCATTTCAATTGCATTGAAAATCGCAGTGATGAACTCCATGATCAGGTTATGATGATGGTGATGAAGATGATGACAATGATTGATAATTTCTCTTAAATGTAGCTTACATACTCAACCACAAGATATGGTCTTTATGAAATTTGGTCAGGAAAACTTCGTAAGGGCAGTGGTAAGTTTCACTGCCTTTTTATGAATTGTTTTTTACCACCGTGTGCATAATTATGAGTCCAGCCAGACTAAAGTCTCGATTGGGATTTGGTCAATAGGCTACCGGGAAGCCAGCAAAGTGTACAGACATTGTATAGAAAACTCTGCCTCTGTCTGGATTTTTGATAGCCTATTGACCAAATTCCCAATCGAGACTATAGTCTGGCGGGATGCGTAGTTTTGCACACAGTGGTAAAAGTTTATACATGTATAATTATTATTAATAATTGGTATATTACACACGCTCTGATTGATTGATAACTGTGTGTGATCAAGGGAGCACGGCAGAATGAATTAATGTTGATAAATGTCCGCTATTTTTTGTTGTTGTTTTGTTTGTCTCAGCAGACAAACGAAATAAAAAAAATGGTGACATTTATCAGCATTAATTCATTCTCCTGTGCTCCCTTGGAGTGATTACATTACATACCCATAGATGACGTCATAGAATCGTATGCACACACTGATTCCTTGAAATGTTTTTAATTAATGACTATTATATAAAACAAATAGATTCCATTTTTCCGTGGGACTGTTAACTCTAATAGATGCACAGAAGAGGTAAATCTATGGGGTGAACAACAGTCATACCATTCAACTTCTCAATATTTTGATGTCAGCTGTGAATCTGTTAGAGTACAGACACATGAAGAAGTGGATCTTTATGAAAATGGTCTAAGTGACTTTTTTTCAGTTCTTAATTGTCGTACAACCTCAGACTTGACAGCGTGAAATATATTCTGTAGAAATTGACTACAGCCCATGGTAATGTAAGGAATGCATACATCAACAAACAATCAAAACATTTTAAGATTCCATGGGATGTAGTCAGACAAATTCTATTTAAAAGAATATTACACGATGTCAAGGTCTTCAAGCACATGTATGATATATACGTACAAGCTACGTCAGGTATGCTTTGGGTCATTAATTACTTATCCATGCAATTGTGTTCTTTTTTTATTTTTCAGAACCCTTGCCTTTTTATCAAAAAATGGCTTTGGGAGCATGCTCAGGTTTGCTATTAATTTACCTTTTTATATTTAAGGTGTTATACTCTCAAATATCTAACTAAGTCTATAGATCTCGTTTTTAATATATTTTGTTTGTAATATCAGGTTTTCTTGGTGGAATTGTTGGAAATCCTGCTGATATGATAAATGTTAGGTAAGCCATTGTCTTCTGACCACCTAAACAGTTTTGATAATACTGAAAATGGCATGGTTACAGCAGGTTTAGAGTTAGGGAATTTTGCTTTTTCTACAGACTATCCTGGCACTGATTAATAGTCACTGCACAGCATATTTCACTTCATACTCATACACAAACTACTCTGACTAGTGTATTTATAAACACTGATCAGTAATGTTAGGGTCGAATGGTCAAGGTGAGACTTTGCGAGACCACAAGACAAGGCATATTTTTGCAAGCCCAAGACACTTTTTGTTGGAGCCCATTGTTTTCAAATTCGAGACTCTGAGACAGTTTTTAATGAAAAATCGAGACTTTGAGACCCTCAAAATTTGACAAAAATTTTGCAAGACTATGACTTTTTTAGGGGACCATTCTACATGCCCCTGATGTTATAGATAGCAGGGGCGTATCCAGGGGGGTCCCAGGGTGCCCGTGACCCCCCTTTGAAAACAAAAAGATGATAGAAATAAAAGAATCTGACTGGAGAAAGATTGAGAAATTGGAAGTGTGACCCCCCCTTTGGTGGAAAATGGAAAGTGTGACCCCCCTTTGAAATATTCTGGATACGCCCCTGGCTAGGATATTACAAAGGGCCTTAACAGCAGATTTCATATCATTGTGAAACTTACTGTGACAGCATTGTCACTGTGTCAATGCTGTGTTGTCTATAAAGCATTTGGAATTGCTGCTGTAATTGTGCCATTACCGTGTGGTACCATTTCAGTCATATAAAATCTATTTGCATTAGTAACTCTGAACTCTGAACTTAAAACATATTATTTTAGAGAGGCCTTCTCTGACCTAAGTTAATTTATGATATATGCATTACATAGGATATACTAGTCATTTTATGAGCACGATAATCACTTATTTTTATGAGTAAGATAATTAATTACACTGTTTGTTTATTTTATTTATGTAATTACTTCATTTTATATTAGGGAATTATATCATTAGGTTTTTTCGTGTTTATAATATACCGGCACATATATATATATATTTATTTTATTTTACTTTATATTTTTATATTTTATTTAGTTTAGTGCATTTGATCATATTTAGATGCTAATTTGCACTATATAAGTAATAAATATTACTATTATTATAATTATTATTATGAACTCTTTATCCTCCTGCTCAGTGTTCCCCTCCCTCCTCGCCCCACCCTCCCAAAAGTAGCCACAGAGAAGTCAAAATAAGACTGTAGAGCACTTTTGGGGTCACATGATAACCATCTATAAACCCCCTTGCCCCGCCCCAATTCATCCAGACTTATGCAGTATTTTGATGTTGCACTGAGATACAATAAACAGAGTAGAAGGAATATATAGATTCTCTTACTGACTTTCACCAGCTAAATGAACTACACCCTTGGAGACAATAATCATGATTATTGACTGAGTGGGATGGCTGGATGGGAAAATATTTGGCTCGAGGTCATGGTGTATGGACTGAGTGTACTGAGGTCCATACAAATGACCAAGAGCCAAATATTTTCCTGTCTGACCCAACCTAACTCAGTCAATAAACATTTTATTGTATGACCAGATTTTTCTATTGTAAAATAAATGCTAAAAAAGCTCTGTAATACAAATAGAAGTAATAGCACATGGAAGCAAGTAGGGTGGACCAGCTTTTCTAGGCCACTTATGAAAAGCCATCTGGTCCCAAGTACGTGACTTTTTCTGAAGGTTTTATCCAAAGATAATTGTGAGCGGGGCCATCTGGGCTGGTAATGCACTTATTGCCTGTTTTACTGCTGGAATAAGAATATCAGTGAACCTCTCTGTTAATCAACCTTTTTTCTGTTCATAGAATGCAAAATGATATTAAACTTCCTGTCGAAAAAAGACGAAAGTAAGTTGCTGTTTAGTGTAATGGTAATTTAGTTTGGTATCATTCAAGATATCTTGTCAACAGAATTTATTTATCTTGTCACAATGCTTCCAGTTCAGCATGTCAAAGCTATAGATATTTCATTTTCTTTTGTTTTTAAAAATTCATGTCGAGTATCCCAATGGAATAATGACAACATTCCAACAAAAATTCAAGCAATGCTTAACAGCCTCTAGAAGTTCAAGGCACACTGAATTTGTAATACGTGTAGTATGTCACACAATGGATTAGGTAATCTATTTGCACATGTATATATAAAGCCCTCACCATTTGATTTCTTCTAGTTATAAAAATGTATTTGATGGATTATACAAGTGTGCTTCTCAAGGTATGTGCATATTTCTTCATATTTCTTATCACTATCATCTTCTTCTATCCATTCATTCAATGGTTCATGCATTCATTTATTATAATTGAAAATATTCATTTCTTTCTTTGAAACCAGAGGGTCTTCCAGCATGGATGAGAGGAGTCACAATGACATCAACCAGAGCTCTACTAATGACAGTGGCACAGGTATGGTTGATTAATAGTGTGCTAAATATGATGCTGATCAATAATGATGGATAATAGTGGTGGAAGTGCCATTGACATTGGCAATCTGTAACCATTGAGAAAGTGATGATGAAGATGTCTAGTCAGATTGTCATTAAATTAGTCTTATTATGATTGTAAAGCCAACAAAAGCCCTGTCGGGCCCACGTCCTGAAAGATATGATAACTCTAAATCATTAACCTATCAGATAAGATTCATGGTTGTTTCTTAATTAAAGCACACATGTTCAATTTCTATGATTTTACAGGCATGTCTTAAGGTGGCTCTCACATATCTGTAATTTTTCCTAAAATTAACAAGCCTGTTAGTTATGGCATCTGAGATTTTTATGGTATTAATGAGCTTTTATCATGTAATTCCAAAAGTCACAATTGATACAGAAATATAATTACCATAGCTGGAAAGAGCACGTCAAAATTAGTAAAACTGTGAAGTTTGAATGAAGTAACTTTCAAACTCACCAAGATATGAATTTTCTGAAATCGAAATTTTGTATGAAAACATTCACTGGTAGGCAAGAGATGCCTACCAGCAAAGGTTTTCTTACAAATTCACACTTTTCAAAAATTCATATTCTCACGAGTTTTGGATTTAATTCCTTCAAACTTCACTGTCTTGCTAATTTTAACATGCTCTTTCCAGCTATGGTAATTTTTTTCAGTTTTACAAATTTAAAAACACCTGATAAAAGCTCATTGATATGCTCTTTACACTAGGTTGTTTTCAGTTTCAATTGTCATCTTTTGCAGGTTGCTTGCTATGACCAAGCTAAACAGATGTTACTATCTACTGGGTAAGTCTACCAACCAATATCTATAACTACATCTATGTGTTACATGTATATGATGGGTGTAGTTATTTTTGTTTGCTCCCCTGTTCTAGGGATGCAGACTTCAATAAAACTTTTACACTTGTAATTTACAAGTTTTAGCTGCTAAGAACAATGGCTTATGGAAGTCACCTCAGGGTTTGGAATATAAAATGGCGAAACCCTCTGGGGTGGAACTCCTATAATATATTTTGGTTGGGGATGATTGTCAGCAATTTAATTTTATCTGCTAAAATTAAGATACTAAAAATATGAGTACCCTCTCTGATCCCCCAAGCCAAATCACTATATTAATGATAGCTGAAACAGCATGCTTTTTAAAACTATAATTATAAAGGTGTTGTTACAGACTGAAACTTTGAGCTGAAACTTGGGTTGATCGCCATTGCAAGGATTGTTTCAAGAGGGGTGCTACACAGCTCAATTTTATCCTGAAAATTGATCACTTTAGGAATTTCTTCCCATACTCACTTTTGAGTGAGTCGGCTGGCTTGATAGAGCTTGATACCAACAAAATTTATTGAAATAGGTGTACATGTATACTAGTTAGTACATGTGCAATGTAGGAAATGAAAACTCAGGTGATCAGTCAATACAAGAGTGTGAAATCACAAACCATTAACTAATCAAATCTTATTTTGCAGGTTAATTTTCAGCAATCAAGATTACTAAAATTAACATTATTTTCTATTGATATTGTTAGATTCTTTAAAGACAATATTCCAACTCACTTTACAGCCAGCTTTATTGCTGTGAGTATACAATGTAATTCAATTGAGCTTATTAAAGTTCAATGTGTATAACAGTCATGTGTGTATATATCTATATTATTGTATATTGTATTTTATCCAAAAGTTTGTAAAAACACCTTGTATTACTGTAAGTTCGCATCCATAAAAAGGAAGATTGTTTTGTAGGGAACCATAGCAACAGGTCTTACACAGCCATTTGATGTGATGAAGACAAGACTTATGGAGGCAAGACCAGGGCAATATAAGGTAGTATGAGATATGTCTTGATGTATACTTAACTGTATGTAACGGGGCAATAATAATCTGGCCTGCAAGGACAATGTCCTAACTTAATAGCCATCATGCCTGCAGGCCACGATATGTTACCAGGGCAATTAGTTAAACATCACAAAGACTGATATACTTACTCACCAACTGACTCACTGAATTTAAAAACATATTGCATAGGGTATAGTTAGTGGATGGCCTTTTTAAAACATCTTCTCCTCTCCATTTGGGAGGTTAAACCCCACTCCTCTTCACCTAAAATCTGTGTTCTCCTTTCTTTATATTACAGAATGCATTACATTGTATTATATATACAGCTAAACTAGGACCAATGGGATTTTACAAGGTAAAATATGTTACTTGATTAACATTCCGATTATCAGAGTTTAAGTTGTAGGGAGCTGTGAAGTTGTATTCTGCCCCTCTGAGCTCTCACTTCATGTATTTATTTCATAAAAAATATCAAATGATTCAAGCTGGAAATTGGAGGTGAAAGAGAACACTCACTGCACAGGAAGCCCAAGCTCTTGTTGTGTTCTTCCATTTCTTTTGCCTACATGTACTTGTTATTATGGGGAAGACAAAGAGAGCAAAAAGGAGTTCTGATTAAATTAAAAACATCTAAAATCACTAGTAAGGCAAAAGAAGGATATTGACAACATTTCAACCAAGTCTTGACTTCAGTTATTGAAAATAATCATGAAACAGAATAATGAATATTTTCTTTATATAAATAGACATGTGAATACAGAGTTTGGGCTTCCTGTGCTCACTGCTGTGCCAACCATGCCTTTCAAATCATCCCCCTTTTGGAACAGCACAATCATGAGTCTAACTGAATTTATGTTGGAATTTAGGGTTTTGTACCAGCCTGGGTAAGATTAGCACCACATACAATCATAACATGGATCTTCTTGGAACAGTTAAGGTTACTCTTCCCTTATAGGTAACTATGGTAACTGTGTCACCAACAGAATGATTTTTAATTAACAAATAGAAATAAAGTAGGAAAAAATTAAACAATTTAAAAAATGAAAGATATATAGGAAAAATAGAATTGTTGTAAAAAATGAAGAATGAAATTCATCCACATAAAGATGCATGATTATGTCAGTGGTGGGAGATAATTTACGTATGCAAAGAACTGTGTGGAATTATCTTAATTTATCGGCAAAAAATATGAATAAATAAAAGGAAATAAAGATAAAATATGATGTCCATAAACTTCTTGAATGTATACATTTCATCAAAGAACATAAACGTTTGGAATATATATTTTGGTTGTCTTTATTTTTCATTATTAATTTTGAACATAAACTTTCATTTTATTGGGGTTATATGAATGAATTAGACCAGAAATGGACATTTTAGTTTTACTATCATTAAATGATAAATAATAAATATGATAAAATAAGAATTGGAAACAGGATATTTTGATTTCCTAAAGAAAGTTCTGTCAAGCCAGGGTTTAATGCTGTATTTTACTAGACTTAGGTACTACCACAGCCCAACTAAGGAGCAGACAGACCGACAGTATTTAACATGATCCATCCCAAATTAATAACTGAATACCACATGATTAGCTTTTGTTTTAATTCAGTTTGGTCCATGTGAAGTACAACATTTAACCCTGGCCTAAGGTGTTACAACTTATTTGGAGTGGGGAGGCTTTGGTGTTGCAACTTATTTGGAGGGGGAGGCTTTGGTGTTGCAACTTATTTGGTGGGGGAGGCTTAGGTGTTGCAACTTATTTTGAGGGGGGAGGCATAGGTGTTGAAACTCAGTTGTTTGGAGGGGGAGGCTAAAGTGTTACAACTTATTTGGAGGGGGAGGAGCAAGGACGGTTAGAATGTAAAAAGACTGTACAAAGCAGTTTCTTAGACTATGCTAAAGTAAAATAAACATGAAACTGAAAGTGTAGGAATTCTGTCTCTACATGGAGGACGGCTGCCATCAAACTGCTAACCGTTTAGAAATCAGGCTTAACTGCACTTCCAGTTGATGTCGGCATTGATTTTTGAGCTTGTTGAAATTGCTAGTTGTTAGAAGTCGCTTGTTGTATTTAAGATGATGAGTTACGTAATGCATGACTGAGCGTTTCTCGTAGTCATAGAAAAATCTTATGTACTTAATATATAAATTGAAATATACTGTGTTTGCATGAAACAAAAACAATTAAATAAAAAGATTAATATTCTATGTTAGGAATGAGAATGTCGACTTTCTGATTTCAGTATGTGAGCAATTCTTTTGAGCACAAGACCATGATTTGGGGTACAAAAAGTTTAGTTGTGACTGTCATTATGGCATTCCTTGAACCATTTGTTACAAAATGTTGCATGCAGACAAGAGACCATAATACTAAGAGAGCGAAACTCAGCATTGATGTCTGTGCGATGTTCGCGGCGGCTAAGGCTTTTTTTAGTAATTTCGCCATTGCTCGCGCAAGGCTCTGAAACAATTTGATTTTTGACATGCGCGCGGACGGGACCGTTTGCTTTCGGCATGTGTATTTATTATTTAAGAGCCTTGCGCGCGATGGCGAAATTACTAAAAATAGCCTTAGTCGCCGCGAACATCGCACAGACATCAATACTGAGTTTCGCTCTCTTAGTATTATGGTCTCTTAGCGTTACAAAATGTTGCAAATTAAAGTAATTTCGAATTCTTCTTCTTCTAATGACTTCTATATACATATAGGTTAAAACCTCCCAATGCACTTCACTTGATTACCAACACTGATTGGAAACAATAAGAATAGGGTGTTATTGGTCTGTGAAAGGGTTTACATTTTTGTCTTTTCGTGACTTGAAACTGATTTGAAACTTTTCAGATTTGAAACTGATTTGCGTTTGACCATTTTGTTGAGTTTGCGGTCTGATTTTAACGATAGTGATCTGGCTCTGTAATAATCATGTTTGTATAAAGAATTAAAGGACATCGGCGTTTTGTTTTGAATTTAGTGCTAAATAATTATTTGCAAGGTAAGTTTGTGGATAAAATAGTAAATCAGTAAAAAACTGCGTGCACGCGATTTTGCGGTTTTCGTATAAGGGAGAAATATCCGCCGTGCTTTCAGTTGACCGTAACACCACCCTGTCTTTAAAAACATTCGATATTCCAGCCTTGACCATGCCGTTTTCCATTCTTTTCCCAATCATTGAAAAATTCGAAACTGCCTTAAAAACACAGGTAGTTTTAGCGCATTTGAATTTTTCTCCTTTCTTGCCTCAAATGAGCACGAAACCGCTTGAAACTTCATACAAATGCACAGAAAAACAAGCACAACAACATGAGTTCAAATTGTTTCTTTATTCAAAATTTATTTTTCAGCAAATCGTTCGTGAAACCCCATATGTTTCATATACAAATGCACAGCTTGGGCTGCCTGTGCCTTAAAAGTGCCTGGTGATTTCGAGTGTGCGCGCGGAAGTATTCAATGGGATCCCTGTGTGAGGAGTTAGAAATTAGAACGCGCGCCTATTGTTACGAAACAGAAGTTGCTTTGATGTTACAAAATAGTTTTTTCCAGTAACGTACGTAGCATACAAGATGAATGTACCGAAAAGGACCAAAATTTCTCTCAAAACTCTCGCAAGTATTAAACGACGGAGAAAAAAGCGAAAGAACCTCTCAAAAGACTAATGAAACCTCCAAGGTTGAATCCGTCGGTAGTTTATGTCGAAGATCCATCCGATTTGAGTCAGCGTAGCGAACCCCTAACGATGGATGTGATGGACTTCTGGGATTTCGTTTATCGAATCTTATTGGAAGGGAAGACTAAGAATTTGCGATGGCGAACTCATGCAGAGGTTAATAAGTTCATTTGATGACCTCGCCCAAAATAAAATTCATTGGTAAGGTTAAAACTAATAGAAATTTTAGTATGCCTGCTGAGAATCGAAGTTGTTCAGCGACCCAAGAGGAGAAGGATTCCTTTGGAGTCTTTTTGGATGGAAAAGAACAGGTAGGCAATGTTCTTTTTCGTTATTAACTTTGTTATCTAAATTAGCAAAATTAAGAAGTTTCAAGCGATGGTGTGTCCAATTTTACGTTTTGTGTTTTTAAGGCGCGCCCACACTGATCCGGAGGTAAGTACTTCATGGCTGAAATGCCATATAGTCGTCTTCCTAGCGACTATGTGGACATTCAGCCATGAAGTATAAACGCAGAAATTTGCCAACATATCATTTTAACTCGAACAGCAAGTGATTAACATGACGAGTATGCGCGAGCCGCTGGACGGAAGTGGCCTCAATTACGGTTTTAACCTGGCTTAGGGCTACCTCTCTCATAAATAGAGTCGTATATAGTCTCCCCAAAGTTTTCAGTTCGGAGCATTACATTCGAGTGCATAAGTATGAACAGCTGGAAATTATCCTTTCAAAATTATCCATTTGTCCAAGACAATAGAAGTTGGAGACATTGCGCAGATGTTATCACTTGCTGCTTTTAACTCGTGGTTTGCAAATTCACGAGTTATTGTGAGGGGGTGGAATATGCAAAGGTACCATTGGATATGTTTTTGAATGAATTACCATTCTAATAGAATTGAATATTTGTCCGCGCAATCGTAATCAGTCCAATTGACGGGCGGATGGTATCTTGACTGATTACCTTTATACATTGGACTAAGAGCTCTGCAAAGTCTATAAACGATTTGGTATTCGTAACATAATACGCTAAAAGTTTGTTGGACGAAAGATTATCTGATGATGACTCTGAGTCGTGTCGAAAACGTTTATAGCAGGGTAATACCATGATCACCTCGGGATCTATTGTTTTTGGAGGGACGTTTAATCGCTAACATCCCTCCCTTATGAATAGAAAGAGGGAAAATTAGTTCTAATATTCCCTCATTAATTATGAATGAGGGACGATTAGAACTAATCGTCCCTCATCCATAATTAATGAGGGACGATTAGAACTAATCGTCCCTCATGTTATTCATGAGTGGTTGTCCCTCATTTAACGCAATCATCGGGACGATCGGAACAACTTTGCACGCTGTCCCGAAATTCTATAACGTTCTAACGCACCGATACCTCTTACCACTGCACACTCTTACGCGTGTGGGATCTATGCATTCTATTTTGCGCATGAGCATAACGACACAAAGAAAGCATTTAGCTTTCGAATTGATTAACAACCTATAAATACTTGTTCATTGTAAGTATATAACAAAGAAATCTATTTTCGAAAGTCCCCAGAGAACAGGGTTACGCACAATTGGTAAAAGAATTGTATAATATTTTCAAGTTTTGGATGAACAAACAGCGATCGGAAGTGTATTTCGTTTATTTCCTCGGTGATCATGGTATTACAAAGTAATACCATGACTTCTTCGGGATATTAGTGATTAAATGTCCCCTCAGCCTCGGGAGGTTTAGTAAAAGTCCCTCGGCCTACGGCCTCGGGACTTCCACTAAACCTCCCTCGGCTTCGGGGACATTTAATCACTAATATCCCTCAGGGTCATGGTATTACTTATAATAGTAACGAGGTATATAGTTTTTTCAGTGATCCCGATCCCAGGGCTAAAAATCTGATCCTTGATCCCCAAAATAAGGACAATTTTGATCACTGATCCCGTAAAAAGTGATCCCGTAAAAATGGTGATCCCGATTCCAAAGACAGTGATCCCGATCCCAAGGCTAAAAATCTGATCCCTGAGACCAAAAAATAACGTTCATGTGATCCCTGAGCCCCAAAATAACGCTGATCCCTGATCCCATATACCTCGTTACTACCCTGTTATAGCAATTTCCTTCAAGCTTTTAGCCTTTAATTAATTTGTTATTCATTCCCAGACTCATGTAGTACGAGCATCGTTTACTTATTATGGAGGAATACCGCTTAAAAAGCACCGCAAAGTGACGTTCGTTGCGATCCCAAACAGTGTGTACACTCCCCCAATACGTCACGCACTTCCAATCATCAAATACACAGACGGCATGATATGTGTAAACTCTAAGGTAAGAACTTACTCAGGCAATAACAAACAGTGCAGGGAAGTTATTGACGTATTTGAAAGAGGGTACTGTTTTTCTATGAAAGATAAGCCTGCGTTGCTGGCGGTCTGCGGATTTTTGGGGCGGAGGAGCAAGCAACGCAGGCTAATAAAAGGTATAAGGAGCAAGTGTAGCTCGCTTAGCCGCGCGGCTTTCCTGATACGAGAGGTCCCGAGTTCAATTCTCTGTCGGATCACCTCGCACTTGTTTCGATTTCTTTCCATTCCGTGTAGCTTTAATTAGCTATATGCAGCACTAATGGAAAGAGGGGTATAAAGAGCGCACCGTCGGCTTCCTGGGAGATCCGCGTTCAGCTGAAGGAACTACCCGACGCTAAATATTAGTGCCTTATCCTTCACCTTCCCAAAAATGGTAAATATCGTAACTGATTTCAATAAGCACCTTCCTAAAAGAGCGAGCCCCCTTACTACTACGGTTTTCAAAATAAGCGACATTTCCCTGATGCGTTTTTTTAATAAGGTTTCTCACCCCCTGTCCCCCTCCCCCTCCCCCCAGCTTCCCCCATCAAATAAGCGACATGAACACAAGTCTTAACAATATAGAAAGATCAAAAATATCACAGACAAACGAACGTATAGTATGCACCTAAACGAGAACAAAACTTTCCTTGTTCAATCTATTAGTATCACTCAATTTCGTGAAAAAAATTCCAATAGCGCCTAAATTCTGTACAAGAAAAAAATAATAATAATAATTACTGATGTTTACGATAGTCTCCCATAATATACGCCATAAAAACATCTTTATTGAAAATATCTCTAAAATAGATTATTTTCGAAAAATGTAAATTCTTCCGAAACGAGCGCTCGACCAATCAGGTTCGCTCACCTAATCCAATCAGAAAGTGACTACATAGCTAATCTTCTACTACCGCAGATGTTGCTTTGTGGGAGTCTTTGACCTTCAACGTATAGCATATAGGGGGATCTTTGTTTACAATTTTTTACTCATTAGCATGCGCTTTTAAATTAAAAACATTTGGAAATCAGTCCAAAATATAAAACAGCTTGTTTATATATATATAAGTAACATATACGAAATTTGAGCTCTTTGCATGCAATATTAAGCGAGATATCAGCTTTCAAATTTCTGTGCGGCAATAGCGCTAATGAGCCAATTTAGTGTAAAATGTAGAGTTTGTAAAGCCGCTTAGCGCAAAAGCTGTTTCATGTGTCAAGTTCAAATTTGCAAGGAAAGCCAATTTTGCCAAGTACTCGTCTCAATATTCAGAGTTGATTATCAGCTTTCGAATAGCCGCATCGCACAAAAACTATTTCATGTGTCAAGCTCAAATTTGCAAGGAAAGCTAATTTTGCCATGTACTCTCAATATTCACAAAATACGTCATTTACACGTATAAGATTGCAGAATACATCTTGGTAACAGCCATATTCGCGTTCAGCATGAAAAATCAGTTTAGAACAAAAGTTATGTTTAATCACCTCAATCTACGGACTGCTTCGAAAAATGAAAAAACTTGGCTTTCAAGCCTAAACTTACCAAGATAACTAAACTATATTCAAGTAAAATATCAAAAAGAAATAATCCAAAGTGAAAAAATTACTTTGGTTTTGGCCCTTTCTTTTCGTTTTTGGTCGAATTTTGCCGGCTTCTCTAGTCTGGCAGCCGATGTTCAAAGCTTCCAAAAGAAAGACAGTTGCATGCCATGGAGATTATAATTTTGACTACTCTCCGAATTATGCACGAACTCCTAGAAAAAATTAACGAAATCCGGCGGTAGTGATCGCGGGAGTTCAGTCGGAGACATTTCGATTTTCCGGACTGAAGTAGGCGTAGATGTGCCGATACTACTTCGTTCGTCTTCGTTTCATCACGATTTTTTTCGCGAGGGTGCGAACTCACCTTGTGTCCGATAGCCGATAAGCTAATCACACAATGTTGCGCAGATGTTCAGTCATTGTTAAGAAACTTCCTCAATGTAAAACGACTCGAGAAAGGACTTAGAAGACAGCATGGAAAATCTTAACGTATCGTCAAAAAATAACACCGATATTTTGAACTATTTGAGCTTTAACCGTGGCAATATTCCACAGACGATAGCTTTGTGCCTTCTTTTCCTTGTCTCTGTTGCTAGTAATTCTCTCCTCGTATGGATAATCTACAAAGACCATCGATTGAGAACTGCTACCAATTTCTTGGTGGCCAACATGGCTGTGAGTGATGTTCTCGCAACTCTGTTTTTTATTCCTAGGAATATCAGTGGCATTCACTTCGGCTCTCGGTGGTTAATCTCGAACAACTTTGGACTTGCCTTGTGTAAACTGATCCCTGCAGTTGCACATACTTCGATTGGAGTCTCAATGTACAGTTGTGTTTTTTATCGCCATCGATCGGGTGTACGCTGTCGTCCATCCACGGAAAGGAGGCTTTTCCAGATCTCGACTAAAATACATCATACCAGGAATTTGGCTCTTTTCAATTCTAATTGCATCACCTTATCTGTATCACAGAAGACTTGTTCATTTGAATGGTGTGACATTCTGTAAAACACCTGCCCAAGAAATATCTCTCTACAAAATCCACACATATATCAGGGTCGCTCTACAATTTGGTATTCCTCTTCCTGTTATAACATGTCTTTACATTTTAATCATTTACAAGCTTTGCCAGCACAAAGTACCAGGAAACCCAACTGACTGGGCCAGGAAAAGAAGACGAGAACAAAACAGAAAAATTTTGAAACTTTCCGTTGCTGTTGTTAGCCTGCTGTGTATAAGCTACCTTTTGTACAGCATGTTCTTTATTTTGTATCATAACGGAAATCTTAACACCTTGGGCTTTGTGCATTTGTCTAATTTATTTTTTGCAGTGGTGTTTGTAGCAGACTTGAGCTTTATCTACAATTTCTTTATTTATGTTATCTTCAATGACATCTTCAGAGAAAACGTCAGAGCCATCTTAAAAAAGTCATGTAACTAGGCTTTTGTCGCGTTGAAAATCGCCTAAGAAATGTTGAGTCCGCAGCTAACACAGGTGGTCAAACCCTGGTCATGGAAGAAATCGAATTAAGTTTAATAATCAAATGATCGATTTTCATGAAATGATGTTCATTCCTACCAACTGTCTTTCCTTGGTTTATTAATTTGGCCTTGACGGGATTCCTGTGTAATATATTATGTGTTGCCTCCAAGAACCGCCAGTGAAAGAATTGCTTTAGACAAGTACTTTCGAACGAAACTAAAGTAGAATATATATCAGCAAAATATGCGTACATACAACCAATCTCATTAAAGACATTTAGACTATTACAGAAAGAACTATTAGAGAAATAGCTTGCTGGCGTCAATGTTTTGTTTATTATATGGAATTAATACGAAAATATAAAAACACAAATAAGTATCAATATTAATTACTATCTATATGTGTATTTGCTATAAATTAACGGTATCTTGTGGTGTTTTTGACAATTTCCATCGAGCAACCCCCGGGTGTCTCTACTCTAAGCCCTACTTCACTTCATTTTATCATACAATATTGGAGTCCCAAGGTTAGAAATTCAGTGTTTCTTATATGGAATTAAAACGAAAAATATAATAACACAAAGAAGCCGTATCAATATTAATTACTATCTCAAATATTATCGTTGCTACTGCAACGGTTTAAGAAAACCATACCGTGGCATCTTTTATCTTTGTAACGAGGCGATTGGATAATTTTGATAACGGCCCCCGGCTTTTGTCAGATCTCCTCGCCATTTTAGCTGATAAAATATGTATATTACTAAACTAAAATATGTATATATACCTAAAATGGTTAAATAAAAAACAAACAAACAAATGTGTGTATTTGCTATAAATTAACGGTATGTTTTGGGGTATTTTTGAAAATTTCCATGGAGTAATATAATTTCCGGCTGTCTCTACTCTAAGCCCTTCTTCATTTGATCATACATTATTGGAGTCCAAAGTAATCTCAACCAAAACTATCTTATGATTTTCCTCAGGAGGAAGCGCTCTCCAAGCTACATTCTCAGTATGCCTCGCAGTTTCCGCGTTTGCAATGGCCTGACAGTGGTGACATACCATCTCCAGCTGTACACGAGTGGTTTATCTCTCCAATCCCAGAAGACTTAGCGAACCGATGCATCAAAGCCGCACAAGACTTCGTGGTCGTGAAGGAACAGTTCACAGACAGCGAGACATGGCGTACCGTTACCAGTTTGACCTTCAGTAGGAAGGAGAGAAAATGGCGAGCTTCTCGCGTAGTAAAGGCTATGACGTCATACTACACTTCAGTTGATTTTCCAATGTATGGATATGCCTTAGAAAGAAGGCCTGCTATCCCTAAGGCGAAGGGTCTTATGACAATGCAAACATTGGCACCCGTGAAGAAATATGTTGTAGCTACGTCACGTGATCCTCGACTACGGCGTGTCGTTATATCATCGCCTCGTAAGAAACGGCGTTGAACATGTGAAATCGACGTTGTTAGGAGAATTTTTAACAGTGGTTTTCTTAATTATAAACTGTTTTTAACCGTTTACTAATTTGTGTGGCTTTCGTTGTAGTGTTTTGTTTCGTTTATTTATCGGTTTTTGTTTCTGGCTTTTATGTTCTCCATTGCACTGTAGAAATTTTATGCTCCTATATATTTATTCATTGAAAAAAATGTTGATCGTTTTTTTAATTGATTTCACTATTACGTATTTAAAAACTTGTATATTTCTATGGTCACACACTGTAAAACATCGTCCGGGGAAAAGTCATTTAGAATCGACTGGCATATCAAACATATTGTGTCGTTCGTGTGGGCTTCCTGTGTTTCCACTATTGGGTTTCCTGTTTACCGAAAAGCTAGGTTTCTAAGCTAATTTCAAGATGGTGGACAATGTGATGTGTTTCATCGCTACAATATCTGCAAGTTTTGATGGTATTTTGACTGTTTGAGGCTCCAAATTGCAGGAAAATCAACAAAAACAAATCTATGTTACTTCCAAATAAGGTAATGTCTGCCCAATTAACAATTAGACCTCGAGGCCGAATGGACTACGAGTCAATAGCTAGCCCATGAGGCCGTAGGCCGAATGGGCTATTCAAACTCGTAGTCCATGAGGCCGAGAGGTCTAATTGTTTTAGTATTCAGTCACCAACATATTGGGCCAAAGGTGAATGAGACTAAACAAAACAAAGAGAGAAAAATGTTTTATTGATATTATTACTCGCGCTTCCTCTCAACTCGGGCTATCACCAATTCGGGCTAGGGTTAGGGAGCCAATCAGAATGCAGGATTTGTAATAGCCCTTATGTTGGTGAATACTAATATGGAATAGACTTCATGGCCGTGCGAACGACCCATTTTTATATGCAAATTTCTGGATAGCTGTACAAATCGGTACTCCCTCTTCCTGCTATCTCATTTTCAGTTACATCTTTGAAATCGTTTACAAACTAAGTTGTCACAAAGTACCACGAAACCAAACTTACTTGTTCAGTCAGGGAAAAAACACCAAGATTGTGGAAAAGATAGTGGAAAAGTTTTCTAATTTATCCGCAGTAAAATCTACCAATGATTTGGATCAGAAAAAAAAATTAATATCTCATAATCGACGTTGTCAAAAATAGGGAAGCTCTAGCAATGCAACAATTTTCAGTTTGTCATACTGTGGAGTTTAAAAAGTAAATATGACTTATAATGAAATGGGTAAACTTCAAACTTTCTTTTTTTCGGCCTAACATTCAGAGATCATTCATTCACATTTTTTGATTACATGTTAATAAAACCTTTTTTAGCCTTTAGGTCATTCATTCAGACTTTCTTTGATCATTCATTCAAACTTTTTTGATCGTTCATTCAAACTTTCATTTTATCGGCCATTCATTCAGACTCTTTTTATTATTCATATTTCAGTCATTCATTGAGACTTCCTTTGATCGTTCGTGCAAACATTTATTCTATCGCGGCCCTTCTTTCAGACTTTCTTTGATCGTTCCGCATTAATACAAACTTTCTTTTTATCGGTCATTCATTCAGACTGTTAGTTGTTGACTTCCCTTGATCATTCAATCAAACGTTTTTCTGTCAGTCCTTCATTAAGCCTTTTTTCATCACCTCATTCAAATTTTCGTCCAATCCCTCCAATCGGTCATTCATATAGTACAGACTTCTTTTTCCATTCATTCAGTCCAGCAGCCTAGATCATATAGCATGACAGGTAATGCCGCAAACAAATAGCCGGGCTCGTGGTTTTAAAAATGTTTGCTGTTTTTTATAAAAACGCTGACAAACGAATTGATGAAACTTTAGTTAGCTGTTAAATGTTCATTAATCAGTGTACTCAGGGTTTGAGCCTCTCGCCTTATTTAAACCCCTTGAAAACTCCTTGAATTTCATTTACGTTTTCAAGGGTGCTTGAAAAGCCCTTGAATTTTAGAAATTCTGCTTAAACTCCTTGAAAACTCCTTGAATTTATACTTTTAACAAAAAACATAAGGGACTTGAATGGGATGGGAAACATAGGAATTGACTTTTTCCTTTTACATGTGAGAGAAGAGGATGTTCTAGTATTTCAGTAACTGAATCATTAGTGAAAAATTGGGAAACACTACTCCTTGAAAAATCGTTTTTGGGTCCTTGAATACTCCTTGAATTCTCCTGGAATTTTAAATTCATATTTCAGCGCGAACCCTGTGTACTACGGCCAAATTCCATTGCCCGTACCTATTCATTTGTTTGTCGGGCATGGATTTCGTTCACGCGTCTTTTTACATCAAAATCTTGTCCGATTTCTGAGAAATTTGCAGCCATTTGTCTTCAAGCCTTGAACTTTGTACCAGTAATTATTTTTCTGAGAATTGGATCAAATATCTCGAGATATCAGACGATTTTTAAAATGATTTTATGAAAAAAATCGGTCATAAATCCAAAAATCTGAGGTGAATTTATTTCCTATTTCATTAATCCAGTAGAAAGCCATAGAGGACTACATACAGCATGTACCGCATGTACCGCGCCAATTTAGTCCTTAGAAGTTGCGAAACAAAATTTCAAAAACAGCGAGAACAATATCTGCTATAAGAGAGACATGCCTATTGTAACTTGTGGACAAAATACAAAGGAGACATGAAAAGCTAAACGCCAATCAATCTCGTCCCCAGAGCCGATTTTTCTTACTGTGCATGCTCGCAGAAAAATACTAGGCAAACTTGCGGAGTAATTCTTGTGACCACGAGGTGCATGAACATTGCGAATTTGTATTACCTCGACTTCCACAAACTCTGCCGAATTATTATATATATATACATATATCAGTGCTTTTTGTTGTATACCAAATGCCAGTATAAACATGAGTCTCAAAGGCGGTAACACAATGAGTTCGAGCAGGCGTAATGCTATCTCACGTGGGCCCTAAGTGCTGTGATAGGATAGAATGAAACCGTAAGTCTTGCAACGTGTGTGCCGGTTTCATTTCAATCCTGATGAATTATGAGTAACACGGGTGAAGGGTGAAACGGTTATTTAAGTTAAGAGAGAGATAAAAAGAAAAAAAAGACGCCATGGAAGACATTAACGGAACGATATTCGCACAAAATACAACTAGCAACCCTTTGTACAGTTATCGTGGTAAAATACCGAAGACGGTAGCTCAGTGTCTTCTTTTTCTCATCTCCATTGTGGGGAACTCTCTCCTCGTATGGATAATCTACAAAGACCATCGATTGAGAACTGCTACCAATTTCCTGGTGGCCAACATGGCTGTCAGTGATCTTCTTTCGTGTCTGTTTTTTATTCCTAGGGCTATCAGTAACATTCACTTCGGCTCTCGATGGTTAATCTCGAACAACTTTGGACTTGTCTTGTGTAAACTTGTTCCATTTGTCGCTTTCACTTCGATTGGTGTTTCAATGTACAGTTGTATTTTTATCGCCATCGATCGGTTCTACGCTGTCGTTCATCCACTGGAAGGAGGCTTTTCCAGATATCGAGTAAAATACATTATACCAGGAATTTGGATCTTTTCTTTTCTAATCGCATCACCTCAATTGTATTTAAAAAGACTTGTTTATTTATATGGGATGACGCGATGTTTAACACCTCGCAAATTTAAATATCTGCAAAATATCCACACATATATCAGGATAGCTCTACAATATGGTTTTCCTCTTCCTGTTATTACATGTCTGTACATTTTGATTGTTTACAAGCTTCGTCATCACAAAGTACCAGGAAACCCAACTGACTTGGCCAGAAATAGAAGACGAGAACAAAACAGAAAAGTTTTGAAATTGTCCGTGGCTGTTGTTAGTTCGTTATATCTAAGCCGAGTGTTGTACTGTGTCTTCTTTATTTTGTATCGTCTCGAAAAGCTGAACAACCTCGACCGATTGAGCTTCTCGAATTTGATTTTCACTGTGTTGTTTATAGCAGACATGAGCTTCACTTACAATTTCTTTATTTATGTTACTTTGAATGATATCTACAGAGAGAACGTCAAGAGTATAATTAAAAAGTTTTATTGCAGACTCTCTCGCGGCAGTGATAATCGCATAAGGGACATCACCGTACCTTCTACAGGTGTTCAAGAGTTGAAAGAAATCAAGGAAGATATCAGTGAAACTTTATGGAAATTACGTTCATGAGGCATATTGTTCACAAACATTGAGCTACTTTAATACACAAATATCCAATAAAATTCTTAGATCTTATATAACTTGGTAAACTCAAGGTAGTTAAGGCCTGGGTTTGACCTTGTTTGACCTTGGAAAGTTTTTGTTCTGTTATATAAGATAGAACGATGCGAAACTTATTTCACTTGGCACAATGTAAAATAATAACTTGTTGAGTAACCTTAACTTAGTGTTTTGGATATAGGGTAGTCACGTGACCAATTACGACGAAACTTCGTTTTTCTTGAATCCGCAATTCAATTTCACTTAAAAAACAGAAATAACACCTCTAGTGCATAAAGAAGGTTTAATCCTAAATAGTTTTGTGTAGACATCTGGACTTTTTACAATTGGCTGGAAGATATTAAGCAAAGTATTATTTTGAGGCTTGGTCACGTGACCTGTTTTGCTAAAAATCGCTTTAATGAAAATCGATAGTCATGTTCTCTAATCAAAATGGGATAGACTCACTTAAAAGAACTACGTTTCAAGCATTTGCGTTTTCTTTTCGCTAACACTGAAGTGCGGAAAAATTTTCAAACATTTTGTTACAAAAAACGACCTTACTGGTCACGTGACCGCTGAAATCTCAAACTTAGCACTTAAGGCTCATCGTTTTATGAATATCTAACGTTGTGACGAATATCATATATTTCTGGTTTAAAATTCGTGCTACAGCACAAAAAACATATTTCGCCCAATTTAGCCACTGACCCAGGCCTTAACTACCTTGAGAACTTCTAACTTTCTTTTTGATGAAACGAATTGATGAAACTTTAGTTAGCTGTTAAATTTTCATTGATCGGTGTACAGCTGCTCTTTTAACTGCTTGAAAACTCCTTTAATTTATACTTTTGACGAAAACAAAAACAAAAAACAAATTAAAACAAAAAAAAGGGATTTGAATTGGATGAAAAACATAGGAATTCACCTTTTTCTTTTACGTGTAAGTGATTGAAGAGGATGCCCTAGTATTTCAGTAAAACCATTAGTAAATATAACACTACTCCTTGAAAAATCGTTTTTGGGTCCTTAAATACTCCTTGAATTCTCCTGGTATTTTAAATTCATATTTCATCACGAACCCTGCATGTGTACTACTGCCAAATGCTATTAAACTCAGTATTAACTCCCAATTGACACCCTTTGTTCAGAAAACTGAATACATCTACTTGAACAACGAAATGATCGGCCAAATCGACTAGTTACTGAATGAGGCAAATTCTAGCTATTAGACAAAAGCATGAAACAGGAAAGGAAGCTATGTACATGTGTGCGTCTTTCAGTAGCGAGACGATGAACATCTCAAGCACCATATCCATGGAGCGGGGTAAGTGGGTTCGGAGATGCCTTATGAGGCTAATCCAAGCGCTGAAGCTTCTCTGACAGTAAGGACAGGAAATTGAAGCAGAAGCGGAGAGTACTGCGGAGATGTTGCTTGCTCGGTCTATGCGTGGAGCACCTTTGGCATTGACATCCTCAGTGCGTCACTGCTAGGAATCTCGGATTCAGAAGACGCCAGGCTAAATGATTCTGGGCAAGCATTTCCCAAGAGTCAGAGGCCAATTCATACTCTTTCCCAGAAGGCTTTAGAGTACATGTCCTTAAATCGCTTTTTTCACAACCAAGAAGCCTGCGGTTGTTTCTCCTCCTCTTTCTGTTGTTACCGGGTCCAAAAGCTTAAAACAAACAAACCAATCAATCGACCCAACCATCGACAGTGTGGCCCGACATCGATGTAGTTGCTAACTTTAATTTTGAAGCTTACTGAATTATACCTAGTGCAGCAAAGACAACGGCACTTGGCAACAGGTATATATGTTAACATCTTCTTCTATCCCATACCTGTAGAAAATTTCAGGAAACAATTCGACAGAATTTGTAGAAGTCGAAGTAATACAAATTCGCAACGTTCACCTCGTGGTCACAAAAATTACTCCGCAAGTTTGCTTGAGGATAACATTGGCGTTCAGCTTCTCATGTCTCCATATTTTGTTCACAAGTTACAATAGGTATTTGTCTTTCTCGTATTATTTGATCGGCTAATGCGCAGAAAAATACTTACCGGTACAAAGTTCAAGGCTTGTAGACAAATAGCTGCAAATTTCCTAGAAATCGGACAAGGTTTTGATGTAAAAAGACGCGATTGAAATTCATTCCCAACAAACAAATCAATAGGTACGGACCACCTTAAATGTTGATAAACTGAAGTTGAATGTTGAGGATGAGGTATTGAAAGTTGCGATCTTAACTTAAATGTTGGAGAATGAAGTTGAATGTTGGAATGAAAATTGATTTTTAATTTGGCGGGATTTGAACGCCATACAGACAGAAAAAAAGTAAATTTACTCAAAATCCTAAAGATAGAAGTGTACTTTTTTTCTTTATATGAAAAGTTTATAAGATTATGAGTTTAAATCATTCAGAAAATCAGGGGGTCACCGTATTATTTAGTAAAGAGTTAGAGAAGATCGAACAAAGGTTAAAATTCTTCGAAAACAAACACCAAAATATCAGCCACTTTACCGTTGTTCTTGCCGGCTTTTTCGACCGATAATATTCGCTAAATTTTAAGTTCGAGCTTTAGTTCCCACTTTACACAGTGTACAATATTTTGTGATAAAAAAATTTGCAGAGTTTGGTCGATAAAATGTTATTTTTCTCCGCTAAAAGTCGACTCTTCGCTTTTCAATCGCTGACTCGCTAGTGCCCACGGGCAAGCGAATATTCTTTCAGTGCGCGCGCTTGAATGCGCGTGGAGGTGCGCAGTAGCAAGGGGTCCCGAACTACCTTAAGGACGGTGCCTACTATTGTCAGCGCGCACTGCGATCTGCGCATGGCCCTTATAGTAAAAACATCGTAAAAACAAAGCAGTTTTGTGATATTTGGATAAATAAAACTTACTTGCTTTAGAAAAACATTTGATTGTTCCTGTAGTAGAATTAAATTCAGTATTGATGAATAAAACTCGCTTAAAAAGCATTGTTTTGATTTGCCTTTTGACCGCCATCTTGGAAATGTCCCATGATGCTTTGTAAAATCTGTCTATATTCTGTATGGAGGGCTAGGAATTTCATCGTATTTCGTGCTTTTATCTCGGTAAATAACTTCTTAAAACGCCTGGATACCCCCTTTTTTCCTTTTGTAAATTATAAACCAAAGAAAAATCTAGAATTGTATAAGTTTTTTATGAATTTATAATTGAAGCATGATAGAAAATATCACATAATATATTTAGCAATCATAGACTAGAACAGCCTAAAACCAGTAAATATTTTTTTAAAAGCATGATTTTCTTTGTTTTCGCGGTTTTTATGGTATTGGCCTACCAGAGAATTATGGTTAGAGTGTTTTATGAAAAAAAGTTTGAAACTTATTGGGAGTATAGAGGATTTATAATTCTTTTTCTTCGGGTCGTCAAAAAAAATAAGCATTTTTCGCAACATTTGATGACGTTAACTCATTAAAATGCGCGGTGACCCCATTTTTTTCTTGGATTCTAACCGCCTACAATGGGTTCTTTCATAAATATATAGATTTTAGAAAAAATATTCACTTTCACCGTGAAAGTAGGCACCGTCCTTAAATTACCTTACGAATAGCAAAATGTGAAAAATTAAATTTTTTAGAAATGTTTCCAATGTATATTTGTCACCCATGCAGTGTAATTGATGGATTTGTATGAAAGCAATAAGTTCATTATATTATGAGAGCTCCACAGTTATTACAAAACAATATTACTTTATTGAAAAATACAGTGAAATTGGTGGATTTGAGTGAAAGCAATAAGATGATTTCCTTAAAAGAGCTCAACAATCTTATTATTGCAATAAAAAAAATAGTTATTGAAAAATACAGCTGTCTGCCTACAGAAATAGTTTTAAGAAAACTGCACGTTAGTTAATGCGAAACTAAAGCATCTTCTTAATGAAACTGCACCGAAATTTTAATTTGTAGTGATGATAAGAGGGGGACTCCCATATAAAAACATAGAGGGATGCTCGTCGTATCTTTTATAGACTGCGAGCAGTCCAACTTTTCCCTCCAGATTCGGTTAAGACGAGTTTTCAGAATAGTGGACGAGTGGCATTGGGGACTCAATCTGGAAGGAAAAGTGGGACTGCTCTCGGAGTTTATATCTTTTAGGGTTTAGAATCGGTTTGGTATCTTTAGTAGGGCGTTGAATTTGAAAATTGGAATCTCGATCTTACATTGATATCTTCTTTAGGGTGTTCAGGGCGAAATTCTGAGGTTGTTGTTCCGGCAAACTTTAATTTGGTGGAAAAGATTCACGCAAAAACCGAGCTGAAATTATTCTATCGTATATAATTGGGACCTTTGAGGGATCTATTGCATCTTTTTGCAAAAAAAGATTTCCTGTATCTTTTAGCTAGGTATTTGACTTCCAAAGGGCACCCCGATGTTTTATATAGGAGTCCCCCCCCGGAATATGATGCTTATGTAAAATTAAACAATAAGTATTGAAGCGTCTGTTTCATTTCATTCCTGCTGAGTTACGAATAACATACACACACTTCTAAGGGTGAAACAGTTTTTTAGGATATAAAAGGTAGCTAAAGAAAGAAAAAAGCCATGGAAGATCTTAATGGAACTAGTTTATTTTTACATAATAAGAGCAGCCCTTTGAACAGTTATCGTGGTGGTAAGATACCGAAGACACTAGCTCAGTGTCTTCTCTTTCTCGTCTCCACTTTAGGGAACTCTCTCCTCGTATGGATAATCTACAAAGACAATCGTTTGAGAACTACTACCAATTTCTTGGTGGCTAACATGGCTGTCAGTGATCTTCTCTCGTCTTTGGTTTTTATTCCCAAAAATTTTATTTACATCTACTTCGGTTCTCAATGGTTTATCACTAACGATTTTGGACTTGCCTTATGTAAACTTATCCCTGTTGTTGCATACACTTCGGTTGGAGTCTCAATGTACAGTTGTATTTTTATCGCCATCGATCGGTTCTATGCTGTTGCCCATCCACTGAAAGGAGGCTTTACCAGATCTCGACTAAAATACATCATACCAGGAATTTGGACCTTTTTCTTTTCTAATCGCATGCACCTCAATTGCATTTTAGAAGACTTGTTTATTTGGATGGGATGACGCTATGTTTAACACCTCGCAAATTTAGATATCTGCATAATATCGACACATATATCAGGATTGGCTTTACAATTTGGTATTCCTCATTCCTGTTAATAACATGTCTTTACATTTTAATCGTCTACAAGCTTCGCCAGCACAAAGTACCAGGAAACCCAACTGACTTGGCCAAGAAGAGAAGACGAGAACAAAACAGAAAAGTTTTAAAACTGTCCGTGGCTGTTGTTAGTTTGTTATATCTAAGCCGATTGTTCTACTGTGTCTTCTTTATTTTGTATCGTCTAAAAAAACTGAACAGCTTAGACCAGGTGAAGTTGTCCAATTTGATTTTCACTGTGTTGTATATAGCAGACATGAGCTTCACCTACAATTTCTTTATTTATGTTACCTTGAATGACATCTACAGAGAGAACGTCAAGAGTATAATTAAAAAGTTTTATTGCAGACTCTTTCGCAGTGATTATCGCATAAGGGACATTACCGTACCTCCTACAGGTGTTCAAGAGTTGAAAGAAATGAAGGAAGATATGAAACTCGATTGAAATGACGTTCACGAGACATATTGTTCACAAACATAAATAGACCTTTTTCGAGTTTGTTCATACCGCTGTAAAATTAGACAACAGACGCATTGGCGCAGGGTTAGCCTCGAGTCAAGGTAAATTATTCGAAAATACCGATGAGAAAAGCAAAACATTTTGACTATAAAGAACAATATAGAAATCAATTTCATTCCCATGGGTCTTTCTTGAAAAGGAGGCTAACCCTGTATAAATGCGCCTTTTGTCAAGAAGCTCAGCGGTCTCTAGTAATTGGAAACTGGACTATTGGGCTACTTTATACACAAATATCCAATAACATTCTTAGATCTTCTTAGAGTTTCAATGTGTTAGCCGGGGATATCCTATGATGGATATTGCTGGGTTTCATCCATTCCTTCGGGAATCAAAAGACAATGTTCAAAGCGGTAGCCATGTTGGTTGAACGAACAATAAATGCTAATGAGAAATCTTTTGTTGAAGTTCAGATCCAAAATGGCTGCCGTGACGTCACATGCAACCCAGCAATATGTTGTGTACTGGATTCCTATAGAACAGAGGGCAAAATTAAAGCTGCGAGCTTACGTAAAGTCAGGATCAGAATGAATCACTTCGTCTGACAGCACACGTGTTGTACTATCCCTAGTAGGGGGATCACTCAAATTGCCATTACTCTAGTACCCCATACCGACTTCACATGTATAAAAGCTCCTCACAAAGATCTAAGATTACACAATTACATAATGCTTCTAGATAACGCTCAAATAAATACAGCCAAGAGAAAACATAAAAATCCTATTTGCGCGCAAATATTCCATTTTTTGCCGCCACTGAGGCACATTCAACTGGCAAAGAAGCCCTGATAATACTAGTACTACAGATTTAAAAACTTTAATACCAGGTCGTATCCAGAATATTTCAAAGGGGGATCACACTTTCCATTTTCCACCAAAGAGGGGTCACACTTCCAATCTTTCAATCTTTCTCCAGTCAGATTCTTTTATTTCTATCATCTTTTTGTTTTCAAAGGGGGGGGGGGGGGGGTCCACGGGCACCCTGGGACCCCCCCTTGGATACGCCCCTGAATACTGTGGACTTGGATGAACAATACCCGTGCTTTTAGAACAAATGTTTCTGTTTGATATAAATTATTTTACAGTATTATTAAATTTTAATTAAATTATTTTTATTATTTTTATTATTTGAAATTATTCATTAAATTTGCTACTAAAGATGCAATGAATAAGCGGACGAATATTAAAGTTTGAAGAGACTATTCAAGCACAAGAAAGTTTTTGTGACGAATGTCAACGATGCTGAACAACATTAATTTATATAATAATTTACATATTAAGCGTACATTGATAGGTCGAGAACTGTGTGTGAGTACACACGCACAGATGACGTAATAGAATCTTTCGCGCGCTCTAATTGGTTAAAATGTTTCGATGAATATTATTCAAAGCAAACTTATTCTATTTTTCCGTGGGTTTGTACTCTAACGTCAAAATGTGGTGAGAGCAACAGTCACCCCACTCGACTTCGTCTCGTGGCGTACTTTTTTGTTCTCACCACATTCTGATGTCATCTGTACATCTATTAGAGTACAGACGCAAATAGTTAAATAGCAAATTGTTAAATAACTACTAATTAAAATATTTCTTCTTGATTAGACCAAAACTAAATTGTGGCTGGTTTTTGGTGCGCTTCCATAGAGACCTGGACGTTTTCCTATGATTTATGTTTTCACTCCGAAAAATGTAATTCCACTGGGATTGACATTAAGGTTTTTGTTACGGAATTAATTTTAGTGTCAATACTGTTCTGTTTGGTCACGATGCGCTGGAGATAGGCATGAAATCGTCCCGAGACAAAGACGCTTCACTCGAAAATCATTTTAAAAATCATAATCAAGAAAAAATTCATGTAAACAGAAAAACAATCATGCAAACAACAAAAACATGCAAATAAACAACAGCAAAAAACAACAAAAGCAATAAACTGCGCGCGCCACCGAAGGGCGACATGATCACTTCTGTATCCACACCCTTATAGTTTGTATCGTCTCAAGAATATTAATTTTCGGACACGATTTGTTATTGCACACGGTTGAGGAGTAAAATATGTGGAAGATATTTGTTAATCTTTTTTAATTGTTCTTGATTATCAACAAATTATTGTTTTGATATTTTTCAAGCGCGAGTCTCATTCGTTCTGCACAGTTTCTAAATTCATGATTTTCCATAGCTATTTTTGGACTTTTGGGTTAGGCGTATGCAGACACAGTGCACGATTAATATTTCACGAGAGAAGACAATGAGCAGCGCATTACCAAGTCTTTCACAGCAGTAGATAAATGTACGTACTTGGGCAGAACTTTCTTCCGCAGTGTCCACATCAGTTACGTTACGGATGCAAGACTGGTGGCTTTGGATGTGCGGTGGGAAAAGAAAGGAATCAGTTTCCCAACCGAGCTGAAAGTCTACAGAATAGTTGTGCTCTCAGCTCTGTCCTGCTCTAACGCAACCGAATGCCAAGGAGCTGAACCCATTCCATCTTTTCTGCTTTCGTACGATGCTTCATATCTGATGGCCGGACAAGATCCCTGATATGGAACACTGGAACAGGCAGAAATGTTTTGCATATTTACGTTACTATTGTTGCGAGAATGTCTGATGAACGCCTACCAAAGCCCATCCATATGTCCATATGCATGCATCCTATGCAGCTGAAGTCTGGAGCACGCTTCCGTGGTTGTCAAATGAAGCGATTCAAGGATACTCTCACTGAGGGTTCGTTGAAAGAGCTTGGGTTGGATCCTGAAGTCTGGTAAATGCTCACCCAGTACCCATGGCGTCTTTTGCAGTCTCAAAGGGAGCTGTAGTTTCTTAAAATTTTCACTTTGAGGATGTCACGACGCCAATAACATCTTCGTAGCACCAGTAGCATCAGACTCTTCCTCTCTATACTGTCAGAGAGCTAGGATTCAGGGTTATATTGGTCTCGGCAGCCGTCTATAAGAATCCACGTATAGCCTGCCCATGAATAATACGTGAAGGCTGTCATCTTTTCTACTGAAAGAGGGACACGTTTCTGCTCCTGCCGTTCTGTCGCTCGTGAAAACCAGGCTTAAAAGCTTAAAACAGAAAAAGAAACCAACCAACGTATTGTGTAGCCTATAGAAACGTGTCGCACTGGCAAAAGACAAGCAACATCCAATCATATGAAGTTTATGGTATGCATAAGTTCAAAAATTTGAACAATTATTTTCCTTTCACTGAGCCCATGAACTTTGCTTTGAATAAATGATTGTTCGGTTCAATTGAAAATGAATTCTTACAATACCGCGCCACCGAACAGTACGACAAGTTAATTCTTTGACAAGATTCCGTACGTCGAAATTAAATTGAAAGCGCAGTAGGATAAAAATCAAAAGGGAGGTACTTAATTCTTTGCGGCAGTCTTCGCGTTGCAAAACAGGTTGTAAATGACCATGTTTTAACCAATCAGGTCTTACCTTTTAGTTAATTTTAATTTGAAGAAAACTGGTAGATCAGCGGAAGGACACATCTTGTCTCAGTAATTGGGCAATATCCATATATTTGATCGTGGCCATGGTCTAAGCAATCACGACTGATTTTCTTTAATTTGGTGCAGAAGGGCGATACGCTTATTTATAAGGAGAACTGATTAAATGACAAAGTAGATCAAAAGATATCGGTGATATCATGGAGGATCTCAACTCAACGTTATTTTTACAAAACAAGAGCTTGTCTTCCAACTCTTTGATCATTGATCATAATAAGATACTAAAGACAGTGGCCCAGTGTCTTCTCTTTCTCGTCTCCACTTTAGGGAACTCTCTCCTCGTATGGATAATCTACAAAGACAATCGTTTAAGAACTACTACCAATTTCTTGGTGGCTAACATGGCTGGCAGTGATCTTCTCTCGACTGTATTTTTTATTCCCAAGAACATTATTAGCATCTACTTCGGTTCTCAATGGTTTATCACTAACGATTTTGGACTTGCCTTATGTAAACTTATCCCTGTTGTTGCATACACTTCGGTTGGAGTCTCAATGTACAGTTGTGTTTTTATCGCCATCGATCGGTTCTATGCTGTTGCCCATCCACTGAAAGGAGGCTTTACCAGATCTCGACTAAAATACATCATTCCAGGAATTTGGACCTTTTCTTTTCTAATCGCATCACCTCAATTGCATTTTAGAACACTTGTGCATTTGGATGGGATAACGCGATGTTTAACACCTCTCCAATTTAGATATCTGCATAATATTCACACATATATCAGGTTGGCTTTACAATTTGGTATTCCTCTCCCTGTTATAACATGTCTGTACATTTTAATCGTTCACAAGCTTCTCCAGCACAAAGTACCAGGAAACCCAACTGACTTGGCCAGAAATAGAAGACGAGAACAAAACAGAAAAGTTTTAAAACTGTCCGTGGCTGTTGTTAGTTTGTTATATCTAAGCCGAGTGTTGTACTGTGTCTTCTTTATTTTGTATCGTCTCGAAAAGCTGGACAACCTAGACCGACTGAGCTTCTCGAATTTGATTTTCACTGTGTTATATTATAGCAGACATGAGCTTCACCTACAATTTCTTTATTTATGTTACCTTGAATGACATCTACAGAGAGAACGTCAAGAGTATAATTAGAAAAATTTTATGTTGCAGACTTGCTCGTAGCGATAATCGCATAAGAGCTGACACCGTACCTCCTAGAGGTGTTCAAGAGTTGGAAGAAATTAAACAAAGTAAAATATGACACTTTATAGAAGAGATAAACATTGTACTACTATATAATATCCATCCTGTAAGGAGAGTTGCAATCTGGAGCACGCTTCCCGCTTGTAGTGAAAAGATCGAAGCAATTCGAGGACACTCCGAACATGTCCCAAGGCTTCCGAGAAAGAGTTTGAATTGATCCCTGACTTCTGGGAAATGCTTGTGAGCTTCTCTTGAACTTCTCTTTATGTTTTACCTAAAATTTTCAGGAACTCATGGATAACATTCTAGGTAATAAAAGATGTATAAATATTAACACAGTAAGACAATGACATAAAATCGCTGATAGCGCAATGGTTGCGATAAATATTCTGAATATGTATGTTAATCTTCCTGTCCATTAACTCTCATGAATGATTTAAGGTGATTAATCCATCCAATTACGAGCAGCCGACCAATCAGGTTCTTTAACCAGATTCGGGTAGAAATTGTCTGAAGTCACAGCAAGATAATACTCATATTGCAGACAGATTTTAATTATGGCGGTCCTTGTTTTGGGAAACAGGTTTTAATGGATCATGTTTTACCCAATCGGTTTTATCTTTACTGAACAATTAATTTACATCAGCTGTTGTCCAATGGATTAATTTTTGAATTTTTAAGAAAAGAGTTAAAACTTTGGTAATAGCTTTAAAGACTGGAATTGATTACGAGTGGGAGTATTATTAATGAGATTGCATCCAGATGTTCGATCATGCTAGACCAATCACGGCCGATTCGGTCTGTAAGCCTTTCATCAAGATACCTTCTTAGCTTAAAGGAAATCTAAGAAGAATTGAATAAAAGAAATTTAATCAGCACACAAGCAACATCATGGAGGATATTAACTCAACGTTTTTCCCACAAAATAAGAGCTTACCTTTCAACCTTTTGAGCTTTTATCGTGGTAACATACCACAGACTATTGCATTGTGTTTTGTTTTGCTCATCTCCATTGTGGGAAACTCTTTTCTTATATGGATAATCTACAAAGATAATCGATTGAGAACCAATACCAATTTCTTGGTGATGAACATGGCAGTCAGTGATGTTCTATCAGCTCTCTTTTTCATTCCTAGGGAAATTAATGAAATCCACCTCGGTGATCAATGGTTTATCTCTAACGACTTTGGACTTGTCTTGTGTAAACTTGTTCTTTTTCTTCCCATCACATCAATTGGCGTCTCAATGTACAGTTGTGTTTTTATCGCCATCGATCGGTTCTATGCTGTTGCCCATCCACTGAAAGGAGGCTTTTCCAGATCTCGACTAAAATGCATCATACCAGGAATTTGGATCTTTTCAATTGCAATCGCATCACCTTTTCTGTATTATAGAAGCCTTGTATATATGGATGGGATGACACAATGTGTAACACTGCCCGAAGAAAGTACGTTTTACAAAATCTACATATGCTTCAGGATAGCTCTGCAATTTGGTATTCCCATTCCTGTAATAACATGTATTTATATTTTCATCGTCTACAAGCTTCGTCATCACAAAGTACCAGGAAACCAAACTGAATTGGCCAGACAGAGAAGAAGAGACCAAAATAGAAAAGTATTGAAACTTTCGACGGCCGTTGTTAGCTCGTTATGTCTCACTTGGTTGTTACATAGCATATTCTGGATTTTGTACGTTCTAGGAAAACTTAACAGCTTGGACATTGCGCATTTGGCTCTGTTCTTTTATGTTGTGTTGTTCCTAGCAGACTTGAGCCTCACCTACAATTTCTTTATTTACATCATCTTCAATGACATTTACAGAGAAAACCTCAAAGCCATCATAAAAAAGTTAGTTTGCAAGCTTTAATGCCGCAATGATTGTGGTCGCAGGTGGCCAAGAGTTAGTCATGAAAGTAATCAATAGAAGGAAGTAACAAATGTGTCAGAAGCGTTAGTGCACTTTTTAATGAAAAGGTTTACTGATAAAATTGTTATATCAAAAGATGTCATCATTCACGAAAATACAGTTTTCAAGAAATTAATTTCCCGTCAAGAATGATGAATATCCCCGCATAAACTAGAAAAGCTCAAACAAGGCCATCTGCATTGTGCTTATTTGTCCTCATCTCAATTGCGGTGGGATACTCTATTCTGATATTGTTAATCTACAAAGATAATCGATTGAGAAGTACCACCAATTTCTTTGTGCCTGGCTATCGGTGCTCTTCTTGTGTCATTCTTTGTTCTTACTAGGTACATCATAAGCATGCAACTATATGTAAGTGTTATGAAGTACATTTTGATATTTTTAGTGCTAATCAAGCTAGCTGTTCCTACAAACTTGACATTTTAGTGGTATTATGACTGTGTACAGAGTTTGACATCTTAATGCTCGTAGTGTCAACTTATGTAAACACTAGTTTACCTTAATGGCTAGGAACGTCCTCATCTTAGTTTACTTATCGGACATGCGCACAATTAAGTATGGTAACCAGGTGAATGTTTGTTCACGACAAACATTCAGAATTGGGGCACTTTCTACCAGTTTAATGGTAGTTATAAATATTGTATCTTATTATTATAAATACATCCACCTTGTAATACAGATACACAGATAAACAGATACACTTATACACTTGGGTCTACAAGCTGAGCTGACCTTGAGTACGGAAAACGGTCGTCCGAGTAAGGAAACACACCTTCTTAACGCCGTGCTGTCTTAGGGAAAGCTCATTCTAGTTCTACTGGTTCTGTAACGTCCTACAGTTATCGAGTGCTCTACCTAATAAACCGCAGATCACAACAACTGTGTCTACGCTAGTTTCCCCAACAAGTTACGATCGAGAGAACACAACTCCTGAATTTCTCTCCGTGTAACATAACTGACATAAATGTTACGTGGAGAGAAATCGAGTTGTGTTCTCTCGATCGTAACTTGTTGGGGAAACTAGCGTAGACACAGTTGAAAAATGTCCTTCATAACATAAGGCCTAGTTCAAACGTCGCACCTCACATGTACTGAATTCAATGTAAATGAGATGATAATGAGTAGAAACAAAAGATTTGACTGATTTGCATTAAATTCGGCACATGTGAGACGCAACGTTTGAACTATGCCTTGCAATTTGCTTGCAAGTTAAGTACTTGCCTTGCAACAGCAAGTTATGTACAGCGCATTGAGTTGGAATAATGCGCTTTATAAGAACCAAGTTATTATTATTATAATTATTATTATTATTAATTCTAAACAATATGAAGGATTTACCCTTTGTCATTGTTCTGTAAGGTGAATTCTTTCAACTTACAAACAGTCGACCAATCAGGTTCTTTAATCAGATTCAGGTGCAAATCGAAGTCACAATAGTATAAAATTTTCAGTGCTGATGCTTCTTTGTGATAGTTCTTTTTTAATGGATCATGTTTGATCTCAATCAGCTCTTCAAAGGTTTAATTTTTGATTCATTAAGAAAAGAGTAAGAGATTGTAGAGTAAACTTTAAAAAAAGTTTAAAGAATGAAATAAATTAAACGTGGGCGACATTGTGTCTTGAAGTAGTAATGAGACAACATCCAGATGTTCGATCATATTATAAAACCAATCAGGGCTAGTTAGTCTCTATAAGCTGTTCAAGAGATCTTCTTAGCCTAAGGGAAAACTAAAAATATAGAAAGACAGGTAATTGAACCAACACACAAGTGATATAGAATCGAAGAACTTAACTTAAAGTTTCTCTCACAAAATAAGAGCTTGCCTTTCAACCTTAATTTGAGCGTTTTATCCGCGTGTTTTCTTTTTCTCATCTCCATTTTGGGAAACTCTTTTCTTATATGGATAAACTACAAAGACAATCGATTAAGAACTACCACCAATTTCTTGGTGGCCAACATGGCTGTCAGTGACCTTCTCTCAACTGTATTTTCTATTCCTAGGGAAGTTAATGAAATCCACTTTATAGGCGATCGATAGTTTATCAGTCTCTAATAACTTTGGACTTAGAATTATAATGTATGCTCCATCGAATGTGAAATAAAACTCGGAAAACTTCCAAGCCCTCAGGGTCTCTCAGCGGGGTTTGTAGAGTTGGTCGCCCATTGAGATCTAAATTATTTATACACCTTATTCGTCCACGAACGCAAGCATCTCATTGGCTGAGGTGACTGAAGTGATGACATTTGTCATTTGAAATGAATCAGACTGGCCCATTTTCAATGGTAAACAGTGGTGTTGTCATTGGATATGATAGAAAACGAAGTTATTTTAAATTCATAGACAGAATGAATAAAAACGAATCGATAAAAATATATCAACGGCATCGCAAATTCTAATTAATTCAGGGCCAGCTCTTTGTCGTTGCGGGGACTCGAACTCGAACACTGCCGGACCACCGGATTACGAGACTGGCGAAGAACAAGACAGGAAATCAGCAGTGATTGGCCAAGATGTGATGGAACATCTGAAAAACGATCTGATTGAATTGCTTTAGTAGTTTCTTTCTTGAATGATCTTTTTTAAAGGAAGCAAGGGTGGCCGAAAGGTGAGAGCGCCGGTTTGTCACCTCTGTGGTCCCAAGTTCGGTTCCCGGATGGGGTATTTATTACATGTAGCTTGAGTTTCTTGTTGGTTCTCTCCCTTCCTTCGAGGGATTTTTCTCCGGGTACTTCGGTTTTTTTTCTCCCTCAGTAAAAACGAACGAGTTTCGATCTAAGCTGTGCTCCGTGATCAGACTTGGGTCGTATGGTGGCTGCTACGTGTGCGTATATAAATGTGTAAATGTAACTAAATGTGTAACTGTCTCGTAATGAAAGCGCCCTTGTATACCTTCGACTCGATCACATTGAGCTGCGCCGTTCGTAATTCAGCACTTGTGCTGCAAGGAAGGGTGATGAACTACACTACTATTTATTTCTTTTTAATGATTCTTCCCACATTTTCTTTCCTTTCAACAATCGACAGTTAATTGTTAGAAATCCGCCTCCTGTATACTAAGATGTAGATGCAATGAATGCTTTGTAACTTTGATTAATTCGTTTCTAAATGTCCCTATGCCGCGTGTTTTTTAAATTTTGAATAGGTAATTTAATTTGTAGTTGGGTTCTGATAATTGATTTTTTTACGAACAACCGCACTCTTTCTTGAGATTCAGTCAAAATTAAAGTCAGTGGTATACAAGAACTAAGACGACTGCATCTCATGTGACAGTCCTTGCAGTTTGTAATCGATCATTTTATAACCAAGCAAGTGTTTATTTTTAACGTCAGAGAATCAGTTACTCTATCGATCTCTAAAAAATTAATGGCGATTTGTACAAAGGAAGGAAAATATCGGTATACATATTGAGAGCCGTGCATGAAAAAAAGCATTTAAGAAAGAAATAAAGTGATCAAACACTTTCTAGATGTTCCATCACATCTTGACCAATCACCGCTAATTTCCTGCACGTTCTATACACTTGGCTAAAGTAAAACTGGGTTTTAATAATATCAAACTGATATTAAACAGAAAACTGAAGTGCAAAGGACCAAAAAGGGGGAAGAAGACACAGATATGGATACTTTAAATGTATCCAATCATCCTACCTCCTTGAACTATTTAAGGATTTTCTCCTGCATGGTAGCATAGTACCACAGACTATATATATAGCATTGTGTTTAGATTTTCTCATCTCATTGTGGGAAACTCTATATTGTGTTATGGATACTATGACAATAGATTGAGAACTACCATAAATTTAATTTTTGGTGGTTGACATGGCTATCGGTGGTCTTCTTGTGTCATTCTGTGCTGTTTCTAGGTGCATCATAAGTATCTTCTGATTAATTCTCAATGGCTCGTCTCCAACGACTTTGGTCTTCCAGTGTGATAAACTTGCTCCTTATATCAAACGCACTTCAGGTTGTGGCTCAGTTGTATTTTATCGCCATCGATCGCTTCTATGCTGTTGTGATCATCCATCCACTGGAAGAAGGCTTTACCATATCTAGACTAAAATACATGCATCATACAAGGAGTTTGGATCTCTTCGATCCTATTAAATCCGGCATTTCACCTGTTATAGCCGGTTAAAACTATGTGTTGTGACTAAAAGTTTGGGGGAGAATGCTTTCTGAAGAAATATTGGAGGGAGGGGTGGGAAGGCCGTAGGGGAAACGCAAAACACTAGTGCCCAGTGTTCGGGGAAACAAAACTCGGGGGAACACAAATCCCTGTGACACCGGTTTAACCCGTAGATGAATTCTAACAATTACGAGCAACTTACCAATCAAGCTGTGTTTCAGCTTGAGTCGGCTCGACATTTAACAGTAAGACAAAACTAGCTCTAAATGCAGATGATTCTTTGTAGCGGTCCGTATGTAGCGGAGCAGGTTGTAATTGACCATGTTTTAACCAATCAGGTCTTTACTATTGACAATAAATTTTAATCAACTCGTAATGGCCGGTATAATGGCTTAATTTTCGATCGGCTTGAAGGAAAGAAAATTAAAAGAGCCGTAGAAAAAAGTATTAAAAACAAAATTGGATAGATTGAAAAAGGTGACTTAGTAATCCGACAATCTGCAGATGTCCAATCTCTCTTAATCAGTCAAGGTCGATTTCATGCAGGTCAGTGTGTGTTACTCAGAACAATTCTAGCAGTAGAAGTATATTAAGCCGGACTAGGAAAGTTAACGACAACAGTCAGATTAAAAATATACATGGGTATGGATAATTTTAACTGAATCGTTATCCCTACAAAATGGTAGCTCATCTTTTATCCATTTCGGGTTTGGCTAGTGGAAATATTCTAAAGACAACGCTTTCTGTGCCTTCTTTTTCTCATCTCAATTGTTGGAAACTCTCTCATCGTATGGATAATCTACAAAGACAATCGCTTAAGAATTACCACCAATTTTTTGGTGGCCAACATGGCTGTCAGTGATCTTCTCTCAACTTTTTTTTTGATTCCGAGGAATATCAGTAACGTTTCCTTTGGCAATCGATGGTTAATCTCTAACAGCTTTGGACTTGCCTTTGTGTAAACTGATACCTTTTATCAGTCACACTTCCATTGCGATTTCAATGTACAGCTGTGTTTTTATCGCCATCGATCGGTTCTATGCTGTTGCCCATCCACTGAAAGGAGGCTTTTCCAGATCTCGACTAAAATACATCATACCAGGAATTTGGATCTTTTCAATGCTGATCTCATCACCTTATCTGTATCACAGAACACTTGTCTATTTGGATGGGGTGACAAAGTGTATAACACCGCTTGAAAGGTTTTTTCTGTACAAAATCCATACATACGTCAGGATAACTCTTCAAACTGGCATAGCCTCTTCTTATCATCGTATGCCTTTACATTTTCATCGTTTACAAGCTTCGTCATCACAAAGTACCAGGAAACCAAACTGACTTGGTCAGGCAGAGAAGAAGAGAACAAAATACAAAAGTTTTGAAGATGTCTGTGGCTGTTGTCAGCCTTATTATCTCTGACCAGTCTTTCTTACAGCATCTTCTTTATTTTCTATTTTCAAGAAAAACTTAAAACTTCGGACTATGCACAGTTGACCGACTGGGTGTATGCGATGGTGTTTATAGTAGACCTGAGTTTCACTTTCAATTTCTTTATTTATGTCATCTTCAACGACATTTACCGAGAAAACCTTAAGGCCATCATTAAAAAGTTATGTTGTAGATTTTGTTGCAATAAATATCGCACGGGAGATGGGCCTGTAACGATATCAGGTGGTCAAGAGTTGGCCACGGTCACGGAAGAGGCTAGGTGAAATAAAGTAATTTTTCTGAAACATCAAAAGATTCACCGACGAAAATGCTCAGCAGGAATCTTTTCCATGACATTAGTTTCATCTACTATGTGCATGGACTCTTCACAATTATCGATAATTAACTCAAATAAGGAAATACAATAAAGTTAGCACGATAAGCATATGGAAACTTCTGTCAATTACCTTTCCAAAGATGTGACAGATAGACCAAGATGCATCAGTGACACGAAACTAGAAAAGCTTAGAAAAATTTAACGAGTGAAACTCTTGTATCAATTCGATTATTTAAGCTACGTGGACAATAATCCGGATAAACCTGAAAAGGTATATATCAATTTGTTACGCATAGCCTTTTCATTCACACTAAAACGGCGTTTTTCTAACACTTCTCTTTCTCGGAGACTGGGAATTTAATGAGTACGTATAGTATATTCGTTGTTAAAAGTAAAGAGCTGATTGGTAAAGAACGGATCCATGTATAGCCATCAAACAATTTTGGACGAAATGGGCCAACAATCATACTTCATGCTCTACATGGTGAAAGGTAGTCATGAGTATGTAAACAAATGGGCATTATTATTCGTTGCTCAAAGTAAAGACCTGATTGGTTAAAACATGACCAATCAAAAGCAATTCCCCCTTTGTCTGAAGTGCCAAAACAGACAGAGAACCGCTCGCCCCTCACCGCTGTGGTCCCTGGTTCGATTTGCGGACGCGCACTTCATGTGAGTTGAGTTTGTTAGTTCGTTCTCTCCCTTGCTTCGAGGGTTTTTCTCCCGGTCCTCCGGTGTTCCTCCCTCCATCAAAAACGAACTGGCGGGTTGAGAGTTGGGTGTTTAGGATATTTAATCTGTAGTAAGAAGTGTGTGTGCGAGTATTAGGATTTCTACGTTGTAAAGCGCATGGAGACGTTGTGAAATATGTAAAATAAATACCTATATATAGTTATTATTATTTAAATGAGAAACGTCATGTATTATATAAACTCCAGTGTTTTATAGGGATTTTGGCCACTGAAAAATATCGTATTATGGATTAAAATAAACATGTATGAGGTATAACACAAGTGTTTCATCTTTATTGTATTGACATACATACATTCGATGCACTCTATCAGTCTATCACTCTATCATAGCAAAATAACAGCAACATGTGTAGTATTATGATAAATTGATAAAATTTATGTGGAAATATATAAAAGTTAAGTGGGAATAAATGAAAAAAATACAAATTATATAAAAAAGAAAAAAAAAAAGGAAAGAAAAAAGAAAAAAAGAAGATAAAATATATAAAAAAACAAACAAAGATAAAACAAAATATGGAGACACGAGAAGAGACTATCTGTTGCAAAATTCCGCACGGGATCTAGCCTTTTGGGAATAAAGACAGTAGTTCTCTGAATACAATTGCTTCTGAGTCTAAATCCCGTGTGGAATTTTGCAACAGATAATAAGGTGTTGTTTTGAATAAATTAACAAACCATGAGGGTTCAAACGTCGACTCGATGTAGTTGCTTACTTTTGAAGCTTACTGAATTGTACATAGTGCAGCAAAGACAACGACACTTGGCAACAGGTATGTTAACATCTTGTTCTATCCCATTCTTAGAAAATTTTAGGAAACAATTCGTCAGAATTTGTAGAGGTCGAAATAATACAATTCGCAACGTTCACCTCGTGGTCACAAAAATTACTCCCCAAGTTTGCTTTGAGGATAACATTATTGGCGTTTAGCTTCTCATGTCTCCATATTTTGTTCACAAGTTACAATAGGCATTTGTCTTTTTTATATAGCAGATATGGTTCTCGCTGTTTTTGAAATTTTGTTGAAATTTTGGCGGTAGTTTTGACTATATAATTTTGCGTCATCACGGGCAGCGCAAATTTTGTATCGCAACTTCTAAGGATTAAAGTGGCGCGATACATGTTGTATGTAGTCCTCTATGCCTTTATACTGGATTAACGAAATAGGAAAAAATTCACCTTGGAATTTTTGGATTTATGACCAATTTTTCTCAAAAAGCTACTTTTAAAAATTGTCTTATATCTTGAATTATTTGATGTAATTCGCAGAAAATAGTTACCGGTACAAATTTCAAGGCTTGTAGACAAATGGCTGCAAATTTATCAGAAATCGGACAAGGTTTTGATATAAAAAGACGCGATTAAAATTTTTGTCTGACAAACAAACAGGTACGGGCCACGTTAACATACTTGAGAAGGAAAAAACTATTCATTCAGCATTTTTTCAGATTAAACGGAAAAATCAAATAGCAAGGGTTGTAAAAATTAGCTCACGACTTCTTTGTTTTGACATAACGATAAAAATATCACGAAATTTCCCTTTTCATAAGATGGATATTCCACATAATTTTCTTGTAATGTGAGTCCCGAGAGAGAGGGGGGATGGTAGCTCATTACAGCAAATCATACTGTAAAGCCCGTTACTGAACGCTGATGAATCAATCAGCTTTTTGTACATATACTGCGCACGAAGTTTGAATATATTCACTATTTATCCTCCATGTTAATGATGGTTATTGAGAAAGATTAGAAAGAAAGAACGAAGCATCATATTTTACATAATTTGCTTTATATATAATATTTGGCATCATACGCAAACTCTAATTGGTCGAGAACCGTGTGTTATACAGTACACACGCATAGATGACGTCATTGAGTCTTAATTACGTGTCCTGATTGGTTGAAATATTTCGTTGAATACCTGAGCCGATACATGTATATTTACACTTTTGTACATCGCAGTAAGAAGATAGCCAAATACAACACAAAAGCTCACGATCTCTGGAGATGTGTACTGTATTTGCATGTATTGTTGAGTTTTAGTCAGTCCGCATTCAAACTGCATTAACCGATCATATTAACAGAGAGCGTGATGCCAAACGAAAATGATCTACGCATCATTCAGGCAACAAATAGATAGCAGTATCATAGGATGTCAAAGTATCTTTGCATGATCGGCGTAGAGCTGAAGCATATATCGTTATAATAGGGACAAGAAAGGATTCTTGCAGAACATCACATATCAAACGATTCCATCCAGACGAGAAACTCTCCTTCGAATTTCAACACAAGCTTAATTTCGTTGAAGTTCGTCCTGAGTTTGTGTTTGTTTATAAGATGTCAATGACACATTGCTTAATTTCATTTCCTCTATGACGATTGCCAACTCTTGACCATACGATATCGCTACGGGTGTTGTCTCTCTTGGGTGATACCTATTGTTACAACACCTGCAACATAACTTTTTTATGATGGCTTTCAGGTTTTCTCTGTAGATATTATTGAAGATTATAAAAATAAAGAAATTATAGGTACTGCTCATGTCTGCAATAAACAAGACAGCAAAAAGGTAATGAGACAAATGAGGGACGTCTCTCAGTTTTCCAGCAAAATACAAAATAAAGTAAATGCTGTAATTCAGCCAGCTGAGGCACAAAAGGCCAACAACAGCCACCGAGAGCTTCAAGACTTTTTTATTTTGTTCTCTTCTTCTCTGCATGACCAAGTCAGTTTGGTTTCCCGGTACTTTGTGATGACGAAGTTTGTGAACGATTAAAATGTAAAGACATATTATAACAGGAAGAGGAACACCAATTTGTAGAGCGATTCGAAAGTAAACGTAGATTCTGTGCAGAGACCATTTTTCGGGTGCTGTTACACATTGCGTCATACCACCCACATACACGAGACTTTTATGATACAGATAAGGTGACGCGATTATGGCTGAAATGATCCAAACTCCTGGTATGAGGTATTTTAGTCGAGATCTGGAAAAGCCTCCTTTCATTGGATGAGCAACAGCGTAGAAACGATCGATGGTAATAAGAACACAGCTGTACATTGAAACGCCAACCGAGGTGTGAGCGACAAAAGGGACAAGTTTACACAAGGCAAGTCCAAAGTTGTTCGAAATTAACCATTTAGAGCGAAAATTTATGTTATTGATACTCTTAGGAACGAAAAAGAAAGTTGCTAGAAGATCACTGACAGCCATGTTGGCCACCAAGAAATTGGTAGCAGTTCTCAATCGATGGTCTTTGTAGATTATCCATACAAGGAGAAGATTTCCCACAACGGAAACTAGAAAAAGAAGACAGTAAGCGATCGTTTCTGGTAAATGGCCAACCGAAAATGTTAAATAGTTGAAAGAGCTCTGATTTTGTAAAAATGACGTTACGTTATAATTTTCCATGATATCTTGTCATGTAAAATGTTTTACCACGAGAAAGCCGTGTTTGTAAAGTAACTTATAGGAAACTGATCAACCGTTAAAGCTTTTAAACTTTAGAATTCAAACGGAACATCTGGTCATTCTTTTATCAATAACTTAATAAACGGAAGAAATGTCACCTCTCAAGAAGTACCAATTTCCACTTTGAATGTCATTTTTATCACTTCCAATAATTTTCTTGCAATTATATTCTTCCTTGGTGAACTTAGAATTGACTCATGAGATGAGTTTATTGAACTCCTTGTTTAAGACAAAGATCTGATTGGTTAAAACATAATCAATTAAAACCTATTTTGCAACACGAGAACCGCCACAAAAAAGCATCTGCAATTTGACTGTTAGTATACTGTGAATTGATTTCAATTTCGACCTGTGATTCAACAACTTATTTAAAAACTCATCTGCTTGAATCCAAAATGGAAGATTTTTAAAGAATGTCTAATAAAAGTAGTTTTATTAAACTAACACAATTTCCCATTCATTCAGGCTAACACATAAACAGGAAATACAAGATATGGTAATGATGTTGTTCCTAATTAGATAGTCCAGAATTAACTTATTAGAAGATTTGATTAAACTTCTTGTTTAAGGTAAAGACCTGATTGGTCAAAACATAATCAATCAGTAAGACTGTTTTGCATTACAATACCTGATTGTTAGTATACTATGATTTCAATTTCGACCTGTGATTCAACAACGTATTTATAAAACTCAACTTTTCGAATCCAAATCGATGGTTTTTAAAGAATGTCTATTAAACTAACACAATTTCCCATGCCAATTGTATCATGTTTATTTGTAAAATTATCTGTAAAGTGTAAATAAACAATTGGAATTGGAATTGGTTCACGTTGACATAAACGTTTATCAGTCATGTGCCAACCAGAGATCGATTGGTTATTTTTTCAAAGGAACTTATTAAAAGTTATTGTGCAAATGGTCGGTACATTAGCATTACAATTCGTTTGTTTGTAAATAGTGAAAAGCGCAATATAGAGTCAGGTGTGATGCTGCCGAGAGACGATATGCGTGAAACACTCCTCAAGGTAGTTAAGGCCTAAAAATATCATTAGATTTTCCCTTTCATAAGATGGACATTCCACATAGTTTCTTGTAATGTGAGTCCCGAGAGAGATGGGGAATGGTAGCTCATTACAGCATGAAAATGATACTATAAAGCCCGTCACTAGACGCTGATGAATCAATCAATTTTGTACTGTGCACGAAGTTTGAATATATTAACTACTTTTATTGTCTGTATAATATTTAAGGATATCAAGACACTGTCCTGGTCGATATCGTGGGATATCAGAACAGCAGCTCTCGCTTCTGATTGGTCAACTAATTTTCGATGATAATAGTTTAAAACAGGAATCATTGTATTATTCTAATCTTATTACTGAGGCTGGTTCTGACAGTAATGCTCTTTTCCGTTCTATTGATCGTCTTCTTAGTTCATAGATCACCTGAAAAGCGGTTACAAACGTGTCAATCAGCAACTGTTCTCACTGCCAAATTTGTTGATTTCTTCAAGAACAAAATTATCAAAATCAGAAATCAACTGCCATCTATTGAACATTATTCTTTTTTATCATTTGATCAGCCAGCAATAGTCCCCTTCACAGTTCTCTGCGCCATCTTGAAAGGTAGCCATGCCTTTGCATCGAAGAGAGACGAACGGTGAGCTTGCAATGATAGAGACCTGCGAATAATTGTCCTAGGTGTTAAAAAGGTATCATTGCTTGCTCACCACTCGTCTCGCTTCGATGCAAAGGCACGCCTACCTTTCAAGATGGCGCAGGGAACTGTGAAGGGGACTATTAACTGTCAACTAGATACCTTCTCTCCTGCTACATGTGAAGAACTCTCTAAAATTGCAAGAAAACTGTCCTCTAAATCTTGTTGCCTTGATCGGCTTCCGTCCTGCACGTCTCGTTGTTAACAATTTTGGAACTCTGTTACCTGTCATTTGTAAAATTGTAAATTTGTCTCTTGCAAATTGTTTCGTTCCGTCTTCGATGAAGATCGCTGACTTAAAACCTCTTCTAAAGAAATCATCGCTTGATCACGAAGTGCTTGGAAATTACCGGCCTATTTCAAATCTCAAAGCCATTTCCAAAAAAATTGAAACAAGTCTTGACGCAGGAAAATAGCGTCAAGTATAATGGGCAAATTGCGCGTAATTCGAATTGATTGTACCAAATATTTTTGCTATCTAAAAAATGTAAAAACAATTTCAAGTGTAAGTTTTCGATCTTACGAAGAGTCAGCAACTTTGCCGTTAATATAGCGGGACGTCTGCAATGCCAGGAGGGGATTTAGCTATATACACTATAGTCGTACTACCGGGGTGTCCGTAATAGTGGGGTACGTGTCCGCAAGAGTTCATCAGTTCATCACGAAATATTGGGTAAACATCTATTTTCAAAGATGTCAACATTTGTACATCACAGTAAGCCAAATACAACACAAAAGCTCACCATTTCTAGAGACGTGTACTGTATGCGTACTGTTGAGTTCAGTCAGTCCGCATTGAAACTGCATCAACCAATAATATAAACAGAGAGTGCTATGTCAAACGAAAGTGATCTATGCATCATTCAGGCAACAAATACATAGCAGTATCATAGGATGTCAAAATATCTTTGCATGATTGGCGTAGAGCTGCAGCATATATCGTTAGTGCAAATAAGAAACAAAATAGGACCAAGAAAGGATTCTTGCAGAACACCACATATCAAACGATTCCATCCAGACGAGAAACTCTCCTTCGAATTTCAACACAAACTTAATTTTGTTGAAGTTCGTCCTGAGTTTGTGTTTGTTTATAAGATGTCAATGACACATTACTTAATTTCATTTCCTCTAGGACGGTTGACAACTCTTGACCATAAGATATCGCTACGGGTGTTGCCTCTCTTGGGCGATACCTATTATTACAACACCTGCAACATAACTTTTTTATGATGGCTTTCAGGTTTTCTCTGTAGATGTCATTGAAGATTATATAAATAAAGAAGTTATAAGTACCGCTCATGTCTACTATAAACAAGACAGCAAAAAGGTAATGAGACAAATGAGGAACGTCTCTCAGTTTTCCAGCAAAATACAAAATAAAGTAAATGCTGAAATTCAGCCAGCTGAGGTACAAAAGGCCAACAACAGCCACCGAGAGCTTCAAGATTTTTTTATTTTGTTCTCTTCTTCTCTGCACGACCAAGTCAGTTGGGTTTCCTGGTACTTTGTGATGACGTAGTTTGTAAACGATTAAAATGTACAGACATGTTATTACAGGAAGAGGAATACCAATTTGTAGAGCGATCCGAAAGTAAACGTAGATTCTGTGCGGGGAAATTTTGTCGGGTGCCGTTCCACATTGCGTCATGCCACCCACATACACGAGACTTTTATGATACAGATAAGGTGACGCGATTATGGCTGAAATGATCCAAACTCCTGGTATGAGGTACTTTCGTCGAGATCTGGAAAAGCCTCCTTTCATTGGATGAGCAACAGCGTAGAATCGATCGATGGTGATAAGAACACAGCTGTACATTGAAACGCCAACCGAAGTGTGAGCGACAAAAGGGACAAGTTTACACAAGGCAAGTCCAAAGTTGTTAGAGATTAACCATCGAGAGCCCAAGTGAATGTCACTGATAGCCCTAGGAATAAAAAACAGAGTTGCGAGAACATCACTGACAGCCATGTTGGCCACCAGGAAATTGGTAGCAGTTCTCAATCGATGGTCTTTGTAGATTATCCATGCGAGGAGAAGATTTCCCACAACGGAAACTAGAAAAAGAAGACAGTAAGCGATCGTTTCTGGTAAATGGCCGACCGAGAATGTTAAATAGTTGAAAGAGCTCTGATTTTGTAAAAATGCCGTTACGTTATAATTTTCCATGATATCTTGTCCTGCAAAATGTTTTACCACGAGAAAGTGTTTGCAAAGCTTTAGAATTTAACGGAACATCTGGTCATTCTTTGATCAATGACTTAATCAACGGAAGAAATGTCACCTCTCAAGACGGAGTACCAATTTCCTCTTTGGATGTCATTTTTATCACTTCCAATGATTTTCCTCCAATTATATTCTTCCTTGTTGAATTAAGAATTGACTGATGAGACTAGTATATTAAACTCCTTGTTAAAGGTAAAGATCTGGTTGGCGGTAATAACATAATCAATTAAGACCTGTTAGTTACCGCCACAAAGAAGTATCTGTAATTTGACTGTTAGTATACTGTGAATTGATTTCAATTTCGACTTGTGATTCAACAACTTATTTAAAAACTCATCTGCTCGAATCCAAAATGGAAGGTTTTTAAATATCTATTAAAAGTAGTTTTATTAAACTAACACAATTCCCTATTCATTGCTAACACCTAAACAGGAAATACAAGGTGTGGTCATAATTTTCTTCCACTGATGTTCTTCCTTAATGGACAGTCCAGAATTTCTTCATTAGATGAGTTGATTAAACTCCTTGTTTAAGGTAAAGACCTGATTGGTTAAAATATAATCAATTAAAACCTGTTTTGCAACACAAGCCCGCCACAAAGAGGGATCTGCAATCTGACTGTTAGTATACTGTGATTTCAATTTCGACCTGTGATTCAACAACTTATTTAAAAACTCATCTGCTCGAATCAGAAATGGAAGGTTTTTAAGGTGGCTCGATCGAGTTCAGTTTTCAGTAGAGCTACCAGTTGTCTTTGAGTGAAACTAGTCTGATAGTAAATTAACTATTACACCCTTATCAGACAAAGATCAAAGTTTATGATGACGTATGTTATATGGAGATCGGCGCTATTATGGCGACGCCTTAAAAGAATTCCCCTTTTTACATATTCTCGATTTTAATGAGTTCTAGGCTTATTCTTGAAAAATGCTCTTGTGATCTTGTAGTTAACATCATTGCCTTTAGCTCTAGCGAATTATATCAATTTCTGAGAGAACGTTTTCAAAATATGATCGATGAGAGATTTTAACTGCAAAAATCAAGCATTAACAAAACAACTTTTTGAATCTCCTACAATTAAAAAAAAAAGAAAGTAGCACATCTAAGTAAATTTTTCATCTCAAATTGTTGTAAAGATATCAAATTTGGCTACTGAAAGAGACGAGAGAAATCACATCGATTGATATCGAGAAAAGTGAGCCGAACTCATGTATATGGACATGCTGATTTTGCGTCTGTTACCCAAATTTCACTCTGTTGTTACATAAACTGCAATATTTAAAGATCCCTTCGATAAATATTGTTTAAAAATTAGTATGGTTGAGTATAGGTAATAGTTGATATGATATAGCGTTTTCAAATTCATTGAATTATTTTAAGGCTGTCAAATATTAGCTTCAAATCAGTATATTTTTCAGCCGTATACAGTAGTCGACAACTCATTGATGCATGATGCAGCTCTTTTGTTTTAGTTTGTCATGTTTTCATGCATTCTAGCACTTGATGCAAATTGCGGAACGTTTCAATACCTTCCGATTACTCTTCCGAGATATGGTAATCGCTAGAAAGAAATCTTTTAACTGTACATTTCTTTGCAGCATGTCAGCAAATCGTTCTATTTTTACTTTGTCTCCCCATGATTCTGCTATTGACGAGTTTCCATCTGCGGTTGTGTGACAAAACGTTTCTTTCCTTTTTGGCATTCTTATGAAAATTTCATTCTAACAATAGGAGACTCAAAAAGTTGTGGGTGTTTACATGGCACTAGGATCATCCTAGCAGGCGAATCATCCTACCTGCTATACATTTACTGCATTATGTTCAGTAGAGGGTCTCAATGGGGTGGTGGCTATTACGGTTAACGGTCAATATTTTGGCGTTTTTACGATTACGGTTAAAGTGGGTTAATAACTAATTTCCATTGTTCTTGACGGTTAAACATTAATTTTTATTGTTGAGAACGCTGGAAAAAGTCAATACGACTAACTTTTCATTACGGCTAACGCGGGTTAATTTTTTCCTATTATTACGGCTTACGGTTAAATTTGTGGCCCTTTTACGGCTAACGGTTAACCCCATTGAGACCCTCTCAATAGGATCATCCTAGTACCCGAAGTGAAGACAAATTTTCATGTAAACAGAATATCCGGATGCACCATAATTTTATTTTCTCATTTTGGTCTAAATTAATCAACCAAGCTATATATATATATATTCAAAAACTAATGTCAAAAATATTGATTCGCGATATGTATATTTTTCCAAAACAGCGTTTGACGTCCGATTTCCAAAAATGTTAAAAACAGACAAAGACATATGCAAATAATAATTTCAGAAATATTGTTTTTTGGCTTTCATTTTGAAAGATATTATCTTTAAATGTTTTTTTATTTTCACTGAACTTCATTATCAATGAAAATTTGAAAAAATTATATTTTATTGCAAATTTGAGAAAGTGCATGCTCGTCCGCGGTTTTTGGCGATCTTTGATATTATTATCTCCATTAAATGCATAGACACCCCAAAAATGTTTTTCATAAATCAAGAGCCCTATACACAGTCTACGGTGCAGTTGCAGAGAAATACAAAATAAAGTTGGGTCACAATCATAAGCCACTGTCCTTTCATAAGCAGAGGCTTACGTAGCCTGTACTAGGACTCAGGGACGTACCGAGTGTTTTTCGTGAGATTTATCATTTCGTTTTATAACAATTATATTTAAACAACATTCAAACTTAATCCTTGCCCAGTTTTCATTGTTTGTCTTCAAAACTTTGATTGAAAAGCATTTCATAATTCTTATTATCATATGGCCCCGCGCTATTTATCTTTTATTTATTTCAATTATTTATACAGGGCATCTGATTCACAGCGCTAGCGCTCTAAAAAAACGGTGTATGAGGGACCACCACAGGAAGCCCAACCGAGGAGCAACTCACGAACCTATGGAATCAGTCTATCAGGTGACCAGACATGTGCAGATTCTTGAAGGTAATATCTTGATGTTGAACCAAATTTTACCTGTCCGACCCCACCCCTCAGTCAATAAACAACACACACAAACTATTTGGATTACATTTATTCTGCTACAGCGAGTGTTTCGATTACAACAATGATGCTAAGCAATTAATTATCGCATGATTTAATCCATTTCAGTTGTTTTACTGAGCCGGAAACTTGGATGGTTCATAAGTTGAGGAGGGATACAGCCACTGGTTGTTTTTAAAGGTGTGTACCTTTTTGTTGATGGGATCAGTGACAGTAATCTGAAAGACAACAATGTTTTATTAAATCACATATAAGGCCGGAAAGGCCCAGACACAAGATAGAATTTTACATGGAAAGATGGCCGCAGTATAAACTTGCACAATGTGCTGATCACTACAAACTTGCATGCAGCGTTAAAGTGATGAGTCACGTTGGGTAAGAGTTGACGTTGTGGACCATGAAAAGCGCGGCTGCTGGAAGTTGATGGCAGTAAATTTTAGTTTTTGAACGTTGTCAAAAAGACAGTAACGTAGGTGTTGCCACAATGTTGTGACACAACGTCAACTTTTGACGCGACAATGTTACGATATAAAATCTGTAACCTAGTGAAAAATCACCTAACACGTTGCAAAGTAGTCGGATCGGACATCACATTTACCAAATCACATTTAAGAACTCGCAAGCTGAAAGATTAATTACCCTTTAATTCTTGAGAGACACCCACTAAGCAGGCAACGTGTCAAAAGACTAAGGCTCGCAGTTAGTACAACCTTCGTAAAAACCTACCGTATCAGGCCACCAGCCTGCCCCATAACCATGTTTCACCATACGGATAGAAATACCAGTAATTGTGCCCAAATCGTCTCTGAAGACCATACGACTGAATGTATCATCCCTAAATCAATGAAACACTTTTTAAAATGAACGGTATCTGAATTTGGACATGGTATTCGGTGGTTGCTGAAAGGTCATCAAGCAGTTTTCGTCTGAGTGTGAAGCGGACCAAGCCGTTTCGTGACAACCATGATGTTTTTGAAATCATTCGACACTTCTGCCGTAACCGCGGTGTTTCGTGACGGTACTGCTGTGCCGCTTTCAAAGTGATACCAAAACTGCTATTCCCAGCGAGTATTTGCTAACGTCTGTATGTATGTGGACATCACAGGCTATTCTTGTCGGTAAGTTGGATATGTTTATTTTATACATACTTAAAGTCCCGGGTCGACAAGATGCAATTTTTTTTCTGCAACATTGTTGGGTTGCACGTAACTCAGTTGCACTGTGTGTCTACCCTGCAAGGTTGCATGCAACTCCGCAGAAAAAGTTCCAGAAGTCGAACTCGATCCTAATTTTTTGTTAACTTTGCGCACGTCAAAGTATAGTTTGCGTCTGGGCAGCAGTTGTTACAAACAAGAGAGCATGACAAACGTTGTGTCTCCCTAAAGGGGAAGGGGAGACGAGGAGGACGAGAGTGGAGAGGGATACCTTCTTTGAAAATCTGATTTTCAAAGACTATACATATCATTTTTTAATGCACATCATTATTATCGACCAATACTTACGAATTCCTTTCAAAAAGATCCCAAGACCTAGCGTCGTCCTCTTCAAGCTCGAACTCAGTTGAAGTACGTTGTTTTCCGTGTAGTTTCATGTAGATATGGCAGTCCGTCCCAGATGCAGGCCAATTTAATGTTTTCACCCTTACCTTAAAGTATCGATCTGTCAAAGATAGTTATAGTACTTAGTAAGTATCTTGCACAGTGACTCTACGTTGAGCCTCGGTGTTGCGTCTACATGGACGATTTCGGTCCTGGCTGAGTTTGTCATGGCGACTAACTTCACGTGACGTCCTGGCTCATGAGGCATGTAAACATAAATTGATTCTTTTCCTTTGCTTCATGAAAAGTTGACATGAAACCAAGGAAAAGAATCAATTTACGTTTACATGCCTCCTGAGCCAGGACATCATGACAGTCTTTTTCTCTGATCGGCGCAGTGAAGAATTCAGCCTTGGACGAAATTATCGATAGGTTGTAAACGCGCCCTCAACGGAGTTAACCACTGCCAAATGTCAAACGATTTTTAACCTTCAACCGTCGGATATATGGGGAAAATAACCATCAATCTTGGACAATCTTCAGTTAACCATCTAAATGCCGAAATTGCTGGAATCAAAAATTGTGGTCGCACTTTTGAAATGAGTGACATATTAACTGATTCGAGACCATGGTTCTTTGGCTATTTTTCCGTCTTTCTCTCTGAATATTATCTGCTCTATCGGTACTTACAGTTTGGATTTGGGTTGCAGTTGTAAAAAGTGTTAACACGTTTGTAGTCCAGGAGAGACATCGATTGGCTTCCTAGTTTTGGACACTTTGAGGATGAAATCGTGTCCAAATTAGGACTTATACTGAAAGCTGTTGCCTTGTATTGCATGATAGAACCGCAATCGTAAGGAAAACCCTGATCCACAGAATCAGTTTCTTTCCTGAATTGATCTTTTTTCCCTGAAATAACGTGGGGAAAAAAGAACAGTAGAAAATTGTAAGTATTTAGTAAATAACTATAAACAACTTTATCTTGAGAATAGCATCGTTGCAGTACGTACCGCTGGCAATATTCTTGTAATTAATTACCACATGATTATCTCTGTCTGGTCGAGCTTGTTCGTGAAGGAACCCCAAGATATGCATCAACTCGTGAATTGTCGTGCCTTTTGGGCAGCCAGTAGAGCTCAGAGTACTCTTTCTTTCTCGGCCTACACGGTAACCAATATAAGCTGAACACCTTAAAGACGCGAGCATGAAATGTAAATCTTATTGCTGTAAATATCCTGCAATTGCCGCCAAATCTAATGAAATATTTGACATCAAATTTGTATGGTTTCTATCAAACTTCGTCTTCACTAGTAATATGGATTTCTTAAATTGGACAATCCCCCCTGCATTCAATGATAAGGCTAAAAAATGGTGAGCGCGCCTTGAAATATTACGTACTATACTACTGGGCATACATTGCTCAGGAGTAAGGGAGCAAAGGTTACAATTCATTAATCAGTTCACAATCTCCACTATTCTTTTGAAAATGTAAATTGCAGTTTTTAACTTTTGATGGGGATAAAACTTTCAAAGGGTAGACTGAATCAACTAGTTTAATTGAACTCTGAAAATAATTATAAAGTCCCTAACGTTTCACTGGACGAAGAGAAACACATTATGTCCTTTTCTACTTATGTATATAGTCAATTGAAGAAACGTTGTCGGGTCTAAAAACGTAGAAGCTGAGACTCCTAAATGGCACGCCTTTGGCATTTTGCATCGAAGGCAAAGCGTAAATGAATAAATCAGAATATTATTATTGACATCCCAAGCACCATTTCGGTCTCAGCTTCTATGTTCTATGTTTTTAGACCCGACAACGTTTCTTCAGTTGACTATGTATTATTTTGTTCTCATCATCTGGTTCATTGTATGAGGTATATATATGCATCTACTAGTATAGCTACTAATTTTGGTACAAATAAAGTATCCTCTCATGTTGGTCAAATGAACAAAATGACAAACCTACCCGCCGCCATTTTCAAAGTTCACGTAGGCGCTTTGCGAGTCACGTGGTACAAATCGTATGCATGTCTTGGCATTGAAGACTTCAATTGCTCTTTGTAGGACGTCGGAGTTAATTCCTATAGAAAATAGCCAAAAAACAGTATTATTTGTAGAAACAAATAATATCGACCTCGGGTTTATCGGACGAGTGTGTGTGCCCGTACGTAAATACCACGTAAAATATGATCTCTTTTATATATACACTTATTTCAAAAACGTTGTCGTGGTTCAGAGCAACAAGCGTCAGGCCAAGACCGAAATGAATGCTGGTATTCAAATCACATTCTTTCTATTGAACTAATTACAAAATGTGAGCATTTTCAAGTCCTTGTTAGTATACCGCACTCAACTCTTTTGGTATTCAAATCACATTCTTTCTATTGAACTAATTACAAAATGTGAGCATTTTCAAGTCCTTGTTAGTATACCGCACTCAACTCTTTTGATAACAAGTCTGATTTGAATACATTCCTGATTATTAGCATGCAGCACAAAACCAGCATTCATTTCGGGATCGCTTTGACGCTTAATGCTTTGAACCATGGCAACGTTTTTTGAAATAATTTTATATATCAACAAAAAACCGCCTACCTCCACTTTTTGTGTAAGGTACGATGACAGTATCACCTCGTTTTGGCCACCTGGAATTAATACTGTCTGGCTGGCGTTTAATCATGGAATATTTCCCCTTCTTGCTTAACATTTCTCTTGAAAAAATCATGTCTCCTTCTACAAGAATTTCATCTAATAACAAAATAATGGCATTAGATGAATATAACGTTATCCAATAATATGAATACTTTACATTATCTTTGTGAGTGAATTGATGAGCTACAAAAATGGACTTCAAGAAAAAGTAAATAAATGAAAAGGTGAGCATGCGGTGGCTAGTGTTCCATGCAAAAGCAACTGAATACGCGCCCATGTGAAATGTGTGAGTGAGAAACTTAATTAGAAGTCGTGCAGATGGAATTTCTCGACATGTTTTCCGACTGACTTCAAATGAGTTTAAAGAAAATAAAAGGTATTCTTCGTTAAAAAGCAGCTAACAGAAAGCAGGGCGTAGAGAGTCCACGACATGGTCCAAGAAAAGAAAAAAAGTGAAATCCTGAATCATGATGAAAGATTGTTCAAAAACTGCGAAATTCTGTGTCTATCCATCATGTACAGAGGCGTTACGTACAGCTGTTTCTTTTAAGTTTGATCCAAGGTTTAAAAATAAACAAACAAACAAGAAAACCACAGAAAAAGAAAGCTATCTGAACGTTTTTTGAGGCGGGATAATCTTTTCTAAATTTACGTGGTATAAAACCAATTCGAAATATCGAATGATTGTGTTTTGGCTTTTCTTCATGCTGTAAATGGGATCTCTGGAGATCCCTTTTTCTTTACAATCTTTCAGAGTTTCCGAATCACGAAAAAAGTGATAGATCTCTCGTCATACATGTGAAATCCCTCTGTATAAGGTGTTCTTTAGCTTACCGGCATTTTTCTTGTATGCCGGAGAACCTCCAGTGGCACTGATTGATAGTGCAAGTAACAAGAAGATACAAAGCAAGAGACTTCATCATCGTTGCAAGATTAGTTGTTGATTCTGTCTTGTGAATATACTTGAGACAAAGTTGTATTTGTACCCAACAAGGCAATCGAGAACATGCATGGTAATGAGGCTCTGTAGTTGGTATAACAATATACGTTATTCTTTATCACTGAAAATATAAAATTAAACTCATTAGAAAACATGCAATGTCAAAAGCTTTAGGCGAACACTAATGGTTGTTATAATAACAGGTGGTGATCTTGACTGGCATTTATTACGATATCACTCCACACTGTACGGATGTTGGTTCAGCATAGACAGTTGTAAGTCAAAACCAATAATTTGTATCCATTCTCATACATTACAACATGCATGGTGGTTTGAAAGAGATTCTAATGATATATCATGTCGCCATCTTATGGCAAAATATTTTTATAAAGTACAAAAAGTACCGCTCTTTAACAAACATTTCAGGATTATAGGGCTTTACTCTGTCACGTTATGCTCTAATTGGCATGGTAAGTTAGCGACAGACTGGCATAGATTGGTCTCCCTTTGGAGCGGTTTGTATTTATGTTAAACATATGGTCATTTTTTTAAAACCATTCCACCATTTTCGTTCATTTTGACACCAACCAAACCCTCAGTTTCTCCTTGAAAAATTAGTGGTATTAAGTTAACACTTTTCTTGATTAATCTGATAACGAAAGTACCTCTCTTTAACAAACATTGCGAGATCATAGGTCTTTTCTCTGTCAAGGTATTGCCACAATGAATTAAGTAGGCACATATTTCATTTTTTAGGAAACCATTCGACCACCATTTCCGATCACTTTATTTGACTACTAACCAAACCCTCAGTGTTTCGTCTAAAGTAGGTGATATGGAGTTCAACACTTTTCTTAATAAATCTGATAGCAGAAGATTGCATTAGTGAATATTGGCTCATTACGGTGAAGGATACTTAATGACAGTGAATGATGGTAAAGATGGTAAATGATGTCTAATGATGATAAGCGATGTCTAGTATATATTTCCTACCGGCGCTGCAAGGCTGCACTGAAAAATGTTTTAAAAACCGAGTCATTTTTCAGCTAGAGCTAAAAAATCCAAGTCTCGCAGGACAAAATACAACAAGGAAAGAAAAGGAAGAACGAAAAGAAAAGAAAAAAAAAATAGCGTGATGAATAATTGTGGTCAAAAGTTGTTCCAGGCAGATTATTGCCAGTCAATCGGCATTTGATCAGACATTTGCCCGATGAATGGCAAACGAACAAGGCTGAAAACTGTTTCAGGTCTGAAAACCGAACATTGAATAACATTTACAGAGATAACCTCAAAGCCATCATAGTTAAAAAGCTATTCAGCTGCCATCTTTCTAACTGATGTCACCGTAGCGTTCGCATGCAGGTAGTCAAGAGTTAGTCATGGAAGAAAGGACATAAATTAATGTGTCAGTAGCATCCATGACTTTTTGACGCACGCTCGACACGAACGGATTCAAGATGTCATCATGCATTCACGGAAAAAATGCCAAGAAATAAATTTTCCATCAACAGTGGTGAACATCGCTTACTAAAATCTCAAACGACACGAGAACAACAACACGTTTCAAACTTATAGTAATAGGTTCGTCCGCATCCTCGTTGATCCCTTACGGTACGCATAACAACTGATATAGTTAATAGGGGTCTTAATGCTAATTTTACAAAACATATAACAATAGAAGATTGTTTCATTTATCGTGGTACAATGTCAAAAAGTATGCTCGCTCTCTTTCGTTTTTCTTTTTTCTTTTTCTTTTTCCTTCTCATCTACGTTGAGGTAAACTCCATCCGACTAATCAGGTATTTTAATCGTATTCAGGTTCGAATCCACAATAGGATAAATAATGGTAATAAAACTGAGTGGAGTCCAATTCAATCATACGAAGAATAAACAAATTCCGAGTATGATTACAAACAGAATTGGACGGCACGAAGTCCTGTTACCAATTAATGATAGCCATAACAATTTCCGAGAAAAGATTTTCACGCTAATCAATGGTAACCGCCACTAGAATGATCAAATTTTGTTGATAAAGCGAGGAAGGTTAGTGAAAATTCACTTGAGCGCGCGCTTAATGGCGTAGCAATGACGTGCAGCACTCACTCAAAATACGTAATCTCTGATCAATACTAAAATGGGACAGTATCTCAACCAATCAGATTCAGGGACATCGTAATCATTATAATACAGATGTTTTTTGTGACGCTCCTTGACTTTCTAAAAATGAAAACCAACACACAAGTAACACCATGGAAGATCTTAACTCAGCAACGTTTCTCTCACAAAATAAGAGCTTGCCTTTCAACTTTTTGAGCTTTTATCGTGGTAACATACCACAGACTATTGCAATGTCTTTTGTTTTTCTCATCTCCATTTTGGGAAACTCTTTTCTTATATGGATAATCTACAAAGATAATCGATTGAGAACCAATACCAATTTCTTGATGATGAACATGGCTGTCAGTGATATTCTTTCAAGTCTGTTCTTTAGTCCTAGAGTTATTAATGAAATCCACTTCGGTTTTCAATGGTTTATCTCTAACGACTTTGGACTTGTCTTATGTAAACTTGTTCTTTTTATACCCGCCATTTCCATTGGCGTCTCAATGTACAGTTGTGTTTTTATCGCCATCGATCGGTTCTACGCTGTTGCCCATCCACTGAAAGGAGGCTTTTCCAGATCTCGACTAAAATACATCATACCAGAAACTTGGATATTTTCAATCCTGGTCGCATCACCTGTTCTGTGTTTTAGAAACCTTGAATATTTGGATGGGATGACACATTGTGTAACACCGCCCAAAGATAGTTCATTCGGTGCAATCTACATGTGCTGCAGAATCGTTCTAGAATTTGGTATTCCAATCCCTGTTGTAACATGTCTCTATATTTTAATCCGTCTACAAGCTTCATCATTACAAGGCGCCTGGAAACCAAACAGACCTAGCCAGACAGAGAAGAAGAGAACAAAATAGAAAAGTCATGAAACTTTCCGTTGCTGTTGTTAGCTCACTAAGTCTCACTTGGTTGTTATATAGCATATTCTGGATTTTGTACATTCTACAAAAATTTAACATCTGGAACACCTCATATTTGGCTCTGGTCTTTTTTGCTGTGCTTTTTCTGGCAGGCTTGAGCTTCACCTACAATCTCTTTATTTACATCATCTTCAATTGACATTTACAGAGAAAACATCAAAGCTATCATAAAAAAGTTATTCAGTTGCCACCTTTATCGCCTGTAAATATCGCATAAGTAATGAAACTGTAGCGGTTCGCAGGTGGCAAAGAATTAGTCATGGAAGAAATTAAATAAAGCAATGTGTCAGTAGCATCCATGGACGTTTTGTAATTGACGCACGCTCGAGACGAGCTGATTCAAGATGTCATCGTTCAAGCAAACACAGATTTCAAGGAAATAAATCTCCCGTCAACAATGGTAAACAGCGCTGATTGAGAGCTCAGTCAAACGTGTCTTTCAATCCTTTGATCAATTTTCGTGATAAGTATACCAAAGACTTTGGGTCAGTGTCTTTTTCTTCCTACTGCCATTATGAAAACATCGCTGGAACAACTGCATGAACTAAGGATGAACAAAGCCGTAAGCCATACTTGACTTGCTCCTGTACTCTACTAAGAAAAGATCTTTTAAAATTGTTTTTAGATCATAAGCCGAATTTAGTCGAAGCCGGCTATTTTTACATTGGTCATCGTGAAATAAATACTTAACTTAATAATCATTGAATAAACGGTACAAACAAAGTGGATGAAAAAAACAACAACAACTCTGGCAAGAGGCAGACCAGTTGGCTATGTACAAGCCGCTAGTCCAGAAGTTTCATTTGAACTAGGGACTAACGAGAACATATTCAGGTCAGCTAGTAGCCAGAGCGGGGACCGTTGCGAAACAGGCATCTCCGGATTACATGGGATATTACACGAGCGCCGATCTGACCATTCGACTTTGACAATGGCTGCCTCCTGTACACTTGGCGACTAAACTATATCATAATATATGCATGCAATAATTACTTTAAATTTGGTAAATTCGTTCCTAAATTTCTCTAAGCTGTGCTTTTTTGAACAAGTAAGCAAATTTGTAGAAGAATAATGATGATTACAAGCATCCGAGAGATAATTTATTCTGCTCAAGATTCAGCTCAAAATTAAAGTCGCAGCTTTATGTTAGAACTCAAACGACCGCGTCTTTTTGGCCGACAGTCCTTGCAGATTTCAATCTAACATAATCAGTTGTTTACTTTTAACAGAGAATTTTCACCGATTGATCGATCGATTTCTAGTACTTTAACTGTCGATTGCTAAAAAGGGGAAAATATAGGGAGAATAATTAAATAAATTACCCAAGTAATCAGACATTTCCGAGATGTTCCATCACTTCTTGACCAAAACCCGTTTTACTCTCGTCAGAGTAAAACGGGGTTTGTTTAACAGAAAACTGAGGGACAAAGGACCAACCCAACCCAACCCAACCCAACCCAACCCAACCCAACCCAACAAAAAGAAGACACCGATATTGATACTTAAATGTATCACCATTAAGACAATATGGCTGTCAGTATATATATCGCTCAAGAGATGTGAAGGCCGTGACGATATCAAGTGATGTTCAAGTGTTGGCCGCGCGGTCACGGAAGTGATGAAGTACAATTTTAAGTGAAATATCAAAAGACACAAATTTTCAGAGTTTCATCGACTACTATTTGCCTAATTGTCGATAACTTAAATAAGCTCATACAATAATCGAACATCTGCCTTGGGCAAGATAAAACTTCACCTCCCACGCTCTTGCCATGTATTTCTTAAATGCTGTTTGTTTTTCACACCCTAAAACATATTGAAATCTAGATCTGTTGTTAAAAGGTAATAAATTAAAACCAATTTCTTGCAGCATATTAACTGCCACAAAAACATCATTATATTCCAAGTTTTATATGCTACTGCGATTTCAATTTCGGTCCCAAATTGGTCACAGAATCTAACTTGTTGTCGCTCGAGTGAATGGCACTAGAGAATTCAATTATCTCCGATCTCAAAACAAAATTCAAGGTTGAAATGAATTTTTAAGTGGATTTAATGAACAACACGAAACTAATTGTTTCGGATGTACGACATCCAAGCAGCAAGTGATAACGTTGCGAGTATGCGCGGTCCGCTGAACGGAATTCATGTGATCGCTGGAGCATGCAATGAAAATGGCTGCTCTATTAAAATTCGCTATCGTTCTTCTGCTTATTCTTTGTTGTTTTCTGTTTGTTGAGGGCAGGAAAGACAAGTTTTTCTTCTTACTTTCATAAAAGTTATAACCATCTCGCAAAACCGATACTCAACTTTAGTATTTGAATGCAGTGAAGCCGAAAATATTTCGAAAATGTTTGGTTTGCGCAGTACACGTTACAAATATATAGCTAAACCGAGTTTTATGCCACATTTAATAAACACAAACACGGAAAAGGAACTTCAAGTGATGACTGTTTTAATGCTTTTATCACTTAAAAATGCTTCAAAAGGTCTACACGTACAATTTAAATCAATTTGTATTCATATAAACTGCAATAGTATTTCTTATTACTGTAATACTTGTGTACCTGTTATGATTAACAAATTTTGTTCAAATTGTGGAGCTAAAGAAAAAGAGATTTTCAACAGGTTATCATCTAAAAACAACGTAGACTTTAATATTTCAAATGCAACTTCAAACAGCTGCTAGATCAGTACATCAATACACACTAAGCAGACTTGACACCATTAAACTATGCACACCCACTAAATAATCCTACACATGTAAATGATACACACCCAAATATATGTGTACAGATACTACTGAAATAGTTCAAGAACAAAAAATGTTGTGTTTGGCTGTGATCCTTTTACATATCATAGCCTGGAAGTTATTGATATCACTTCACTAATAGCATCTAATAAACACCATCTCCAAATACTGGACTATGCATATGAGCTGGCTTGTTTGACTGAGTTGCTAGGAAACCCTCATGTATAGTGGTTGCAAATCTATGAGAATAATGGAAAAGATGGCAATTTAGTTGACTTTATCACCTCTCATTATAGTGGACACCCTTTGGATTGTCATTTAGTTTCCGTAATAGCAAGGGTCTATAAATATATACAAGAGTGGGGTGCCTACAACAGACTGTACACTTCTGAACTTACCTAGTAATTAAGTTAGGAAGTGCCCAGTACGTGTGTTGACAAACAGACATAAACACACAATCCATTTAACTTTTTTCAAAAGTTCTGGCTGTTAAATTTCAGGATAAATATAATTAACATGCTTAGCTAGCATCTTGATGTTAGGTCTGATCCCTCCTTCAATGCAGATCTATCTTACCTTGAAGGTTTTACAATATTATAATTATAAGATTCATTGTTGTATGCATATACATGAGTAAAATTGTAAAGTTGGCATCCAGAAAAAATAGCTCAACTGTAAAGGACACTTAGGACCTCTCTTTTCTGACTGATTTCTCAAACTCCCGAAAATAATTCATGCTCAATGCTCAATAACAGCCTCAAAAGAAGCAAAGTGTTGACATCAAGTGATTGAAGATTAATTTAGGCTTAATTTTGACCAGCATGAAATTTGCTTGTACATTTCACATTGCTAAATACCATCAAAATTTTCAAACTTCCCCCCTAAAAGATAATCGTTTGAAGTCGTTATTCAACTTCACCAACAGTGACAATATCATTTTTCTAGACTTTAGGTGGGATATATCTTGGGGTGTAACAAATAATCACTGTCAAAATCACACAAAAATGGGATTTCAGAGGAATAACTCCGATCGAGTTTGCTGTTATTTTAAAATAAAAGCTTTTGATCCTTATTTTTAACTACCCACAAGAAATACTGATGCATAAAGACCTACCTTTTTGGTACACTGTCCTAAAATTCATTGTTGATAGCTCCAGGGCCATTCAGAATTTCCATGAACACATGTCAACAAACCACTTCTTCCACACTTCAGTCAACCAAACCAAGTGAGAAATTTAGCAAAATTTAGCAGGAAAAAAGATACCTTTTTTATACAGACAGCTTTAAAAAGACTCCATAAATATTTTGGGTGGATAATAAGTGTTCATGGAAGTACGAATAGCTTGAAATAATCCTTTCAAACTGCCACATTTCACTAGTTTCGTGCCGCCATTACGAGTTTCGCTAGAACGCGCACTGAAGTTTGACGCATGCGCAGATGTTATCACTTGCTGCTCGACATCCATCTTCATAGCGACTAATGGAAATTTAAAAGTATTTATCAAACTTGATAATTTCGGAATGCATTGTCAAGGTACACATTGTGTTTTGCGTGGTATAAACCTGTGTGTATATGGTTAGATATGGTGCTGCATAAAGATTGTGGTCGCCATCAAAACCCAGGGACGGATCCAGGATTTTGCAAAGAGGGGCCGTCCCAAATAGGCCTCTTGAGAGATGACGTCACATCCAAGATGGCCTCCTAATAATGGAATCTGATGACGTCATCTCGTACGGCGCTAGGGGATGTCCGGTGCACCTATGGACACCCTCCTGGATCCGCCCCTGAAAAACCCACCAAAAACTTTGCCGGTACCCCCAAAGACTTAGAGTAAATCAATCGATGTGTTTAGCAAGGTTTTGCTTTTTTATTTTCTACTGTTTATAAGTACTTGTATTTTAATTAAAAAGTGCATAAGGTATCCAGGACGTCAGAAGGGGAAAGCGACGGGAAGGGAGGCATTTCCTGGGTCCTGAAAGCAGAAAGCTGAATTCATCGCCCAGAATGGCTTTTATGGGTGGCATGGTTGGCCGAGCGGTTAGAGCACTGGCCTTTCACCGCTATGGTCCGGGTTCGAGTCCCAGCTCGAGCGCCTGGATCATATGTGAACTGAGTTTGTTTGATGTGTTGTTCTCTACCATGCCACGAGGGTTTTTTCTCCGGGTTCTCCGGTTTTTCCTCCCTCAGCAAAAATCAACATGTGAGTCGAGTGATTATTTGCAAAATACTTAATGTAGAGGTAGTGTGTGAGAGAGTATAGTGTCCCCCAATTAGTGCGCAAGCGCTAGAAGACCTGGACACTTAAATAAAACAGTTATTTATTTATTTATTTATTTTGTCTTGTGGACATCGAGCATGAAGGATTTGGAATGCAAGTATTGCAGAGAACATATCAGTGCGCATGCAGCACAGTTGTCAGCCTTCAACTAATAACCTTTAGTATAAACCTATTAACGGTCTATCACACATCCTGCATTCTGATTGGATACTCTACTAGAGGACTAATTTGAGATATGGCGGATCAAAACGCTGAGCTGCGTTTTGCAGTGATTTCTCAAGATTTAATCGAGAATTTACATCCCTTTATTTGACCGATTAGTAGGTTTATACTAAAACAATTACACCTCTCTGCTTTCGGCCTCATTGGCTATTGACTCGTAGTCCATTCGTCCACATCCAGCTGGATGTGTGATGTTGATATTCGTGTGGTTTTATTGGTTTAATACTTTCTTCCCATACTCCCTTTCGGGGGAGTCGCGTACCTTTGGGGTCTTTGGTCCGACAGCATTTTTTAAAATAGGTGTATCTAAACTGGCCAGAGCGTTAGTTCGCTGTGATCTACAATTTCTTGTGCTCTCACTTTGCCTAGAATGGAAGTTTCTTTAACCTCTTCAAATTCATGGAAATATCAAATTGTTGGGCATTTTTTAAAAGGTATAATGTTATAGAAGCATTGTATCACACTTCAAAGGTTCTTCCATAATCCTACTTGTAAACAATGTGAGCCATGTGCAATTTCTGGAGTAACATCTCATGATGCTCAGTTGCGTCTGCAAATAAGCCTACAATATAGCTTTTTTATGATGGCTTTTAGGTTCTCACTAAAGATGGAATTGAAGGTAACATAGATATAGAAATTATATGTCAAACTCGTGTCTGCTACAAACACCACGGCATAATACAAATGAGACAAATGCACCTCACCTAAGGTGCTGAGTTTTCCGTTATAATACAAAAAATAAAAGATGGTGTAGAACACCCAGGTCAGACATAATAAGCTAACGACAGCTACGGACATTTTCAAAACTTTTCTATTTTGTTCTCTTCTTCTTTGTCTGGCCAAGTCAGTTTGGTTTCCTGGTACTTTGTGCTGACGAAGCTTGTAAACGATTAAAATGTACAGACATGTTATAACGGGAAGAGGGATAAAAATCTGTAGGGCGATCCTGAAGTAAACATAGATTGCGTGCAAAGAAATTTTGTCGGGTGCAGTTACACATTGCGTCATACCATCCACATACACAAGACTTTTAAGATACAGATAAGGTGACGCAATTATGGCTGAAATGATCCAAATTCCTGGTATGATATATTTTAGTCGAGATCTGGAAAAGCCTCCTTTCAGTGGATGGGCGACAGCGTAGAACCGATCGATGGCAATAAAAACACAACTGTACATTGAAACACCAATCGAAGTAAACGCGACAAATGGAACAAGTTTACACAAGGCAAGTCCAAAGTTGTTCGAGATTAACCAACGATAACCAAATTTAATTCTAATGATGTTCTTGGGAATGAAAAACAGAGCTGCAAGAAGATCACTGACAGCCATATTGGTCACCAAGAAATTGGTAGTAGTCCTCAATCGATTGTCTCTGTAAATAATCCATACAATAAGGGAGTTTCCCACAATTGAAACTAGGAAAAGGAGACTGTAAGCGGTCTTTTCTGGTACATTACCAACAGAAAATTCTAAATAGTTCAAAGATAAGCTCTTATTTTTTGAAAATCTGAATAACGTTGTGTTAAGATCATCCATGGTGTCTATTGATGATTTTTCTTTTCTTTTCTCCGTGACGGCAGTTTAATTTTGAGCCGGAGATCAGCCGTAAGGTACAGTTAGTAAGACGTACCATAATTAAACACCTGGTTCTTCTCAGACGATTGAGCAAGCTTTATTTGACCTCCCGCGGTCTTGCAATCTCTTTCTCAAAGGGTGTCTTTTTTGCAAATAGGTTTGTTTCTAGGAGAATTGGAAATTAAAATCATTAGCTATAAGTGTATTGAGATTCGTTGCTAAAAGTAAAGACCTGATTGGATAAAACATGATCAATTAAAACCAGTTCTTTCCATCATAGTGACTACTACTACAAGAAGCATATTCATTGCGAGTTTCATCCTAGATTTCAATTTTGACTTTAATTTGGTCAAAAGAATCTGATTGGTTGATTGCTCGCGTGAATGGCACTAGAGAATTCAATTATCTCTTGAAAACAAAATTAAGTGCTCAAACGAATATCGTAGTATATCAAAATGGCACATCAAATTGCTCAATGTATTGTTAAGACAGACATAGTAATTAAAACCGACCTATCAGATTTTTTAATTAAAACTTTCCGTGGATTTCTGTTAGCTTAATTATGTCTCACTTGGTTATTATATAGCATATTTCGGATTTTGTACCGTATTTAGTTCTGGAAGGGAGGAATTTAATAAGAGAAGTACTATGTGTCAATAACATCCATTGAATTTATGATACAAGCTAAATATTCACGAAAACACATATTTCAAGCAATTTATTTCCCATCAAGAATGATGAACATTATACAAGAATAGCTCAAACGCGAGGCTGTCTTCAAAGGCAAATAGAGTCAATCCTCTATAAGGGTTTAACAAATCAGGTCTTTACTTATAACTGAGACGTTTCATGTCTAATAATTAAATTGACGATTGTTCAAAGGACTGAAAAATATAGGCAAAGTAAAAGGAAAACATCATTTAAGGTCATAGAAATTACGAAAGTAATTAGACGGCAATATTCAAATGTTTCAGTAACATCTTGACCAGTAATCGCTCAAAGAATAACAGGGTGTATTAAAGAGAAAACTGAAGCTAGAGAAAAAGACACAGAACAAAACTCAAAAACGAAACAAACTGACAAAAATCACTAATATGGGTAGTATAAACGTATCGTCCTTCCCATCAAATGATACCTCGTCTCTCAACTATTTAAGATTTTCTCCTGGTGACATAGTACAAACTATTGCACTGTGTTTTGTTTTTCTCATCTCCATTGTGGGGAACTCTCTCCTCGTATGGATAATCTACAAAGACCATCGATTGAGAACTACTACCAATTTCTTAGTGGCTAACATTGCTGTTAGTGATCTTCTCGCGTCATTGGTTGCTATTCCAAGGAGCATCATAAAGATCAACTTTGATTCTCAATGGCTTATCTCGGCGAATGACTTTGGACTTGCCTTGTGTAAACTTGCTCCTTTTATGGAACGCGCATCAGTTTGTTTTCAATGTACAGTTGTATTTTTATGGCCCTCGATCGGTTCTACGCTGTCGTCCATCCACTGAAAGGAGGCTTTACCAGATCTCGACTAAAATACATCATACCAGGAATTTGGACCTTTTCAGCCATAATCGCATCACCATATTTGTATTATAAAACCATATGTATATATATCAATGGTACAAAACGCTGTGAAACACCGCCCGAGAAATTGTATCTAGAGAAAATTCACTTTTACATCAGGATAGCTTTACAATTTGGTATTCCTCTTCCTGTTATAACATGCCTCTATATTTTAATCGTTCACAAGCTTCGTCATCATAAAGTACCAGGAAACCAAACTGATTTGGACAGACAAAGAAGAAGAGAACAAAATCGAAAAGTAGTGAAACTGTCTGTTGTTGTGGTTACTTTGTTATATCTCACCTGGGTGTTATACAGTATCTTCTTCGTTTTGTATCATAACGGAAAACTTAACATATTGAGTTTTGGGCAATTGTCTCAAATTTATTTTACTGTGGTGTTTATAGCAGTCTCCAGTTTTACGTACAATTTTTTCATTTATGTTACCTTCAATAACTATTTATAGAGAAAACCTGAAAGCAATCATAAAAAGCTTATGTTGCAGGCTGAGCCACAGACAGTATCGCTCAAGAAATGTCACTGGCCGTAACGATATCAGGTGGCCAAGAGTTGGCAAGGGCACGTTCACAGTAGAAATAAAATGGATTTGATTCTATTTGTGGACTCTGAAATAAAAGTTGATGAAGTCGCCTGACATACCAGGACATACTGACGTAGTGTCTCATCGTAAGATCATGAAAAGGTTCCTCTGTGGACTCCTATCTATTTTCAGCGTTTAGTAAGTCGTATTGCTACGAGGTAAAGGTTACAATTTTCATTCAAAGTATAAAAAGTTAAGGCCAGCGATGATCTCCACCTGCTCCACATTCTCCATCAGCGCGTATTTTCATGGATATTTATTTTAAAAATATAAAGCCATATCATGTGGATTGCATAAAAGTCTAGTCGAGACACGTACGAACTGAGTCATAAGAGATGCAAGTAAGAAATTCTCGCTACGAGTTGATAAATCAATAAAACTTGCTCATGCAAAAATATATTTATTCTTATAGTATGTGCATTGATTCACTGCAGGTAAGTTTGGAAAGTTTTTGCTGTTCTCAAGTATGTTAAGGCCTGGGTTGATGGCCAATCACGGCTAAAATCGATTTATTTTTCTTCTGTCCTTGTTTTCTGCTCAATCCTTACCAAAATTAGCATGAGTACAAAACTTCATGACCTTAACTTTTTAGGATGAAAAGTTTGGGTATTTGATGGTCACGTGACCACGAACCTCACTTTCATGATACCCAAAATTTTGAATTAAAATGGGGATATGGATATAATCTGTACTTGAAATGTTGTGGTATGTTTTCACTTCTCCCGGTAAGACCTATATGACTGCGTTTAGACAATTCAACTATCATCGCTCATTTAGGAGATATTACACAAAATAGGTCACGTGACCTGCTTGTTCAGTCAAACATAAGCAAATATCTCCTAAACGAGCAATGATAGTTAAATTGTCTAAACGCATTCATATAGGTCTTACCGGTAGAGGTGAAAATATACCACAACATCTCAAGTACAGATTATATCCATGTCCCCATTTTAATTCAAAATTTTGGGTATCATGGAAGTGAGGTTCGTGGTCACGTGACCACCAAATCCCGAAAATTTTCATCCTAAAAAATTAAGGTCATGAAGTTATGTACTTATGCTAATTTTGGTGACGATTGAGTACAAAACAAGGACAGAAGAAAAATAAATCGATTTTAGCCGTAATTGGCCATCAACCCAGGCCTTAACATACTTGAGTTAGAACCACGGTTTGATATTGTTTTCATAAGCCTTTTAGCTTCTAATCAGACCTCCTCGCCATATTCAAGGGTCAGTAAATACTTCAAATTGTATTATATATATTGTACAATATGGCAGAATAAATGCCGGAATCAGATCTCAATCAATTTAAACTGGGCCTTGATAAACCTGGTATATCAACTGTATCTTATGTTTGATGTTTGTACTCACTAATGGAAGGGGTAGCGATCGCAAGTTCGAAGATTGTCTCGGCATAAGATTACACGAAAAACTCTAACTAGTAAAGAGTCCCGGGGGGGGAACTCCCTTACAAAAGTGCTAGGGGTGCTCGACGGACCTTTTAGGGTCAAAAATATGACCCGCTCGTACCTTTTAAGGTTTCCGGTTCATAGCGTACCTTTTGGGGTCAGGATAACGAAAATCACATCAGACCATTACTCAAACACTGAATAGTTCGAAAACATCACCAAAATCTAGAATAATGGAATTAGTTTTGATATTAAAGACGATAAAATTGCTGCGTTAAGGGACGCGAAGCGAGCGAGTTAAAAATTTCACCAAACCTCACTTGAATTATGTCAGAGCCACCTGCAACATAAATAAATGGCAAACAATTTATAAGTTTCAGCAAGGAGCGCGTGTTTTTCAAGTACCATTTTTAATGAATAACACTTGAGCTGCATGCATGTTATAATGTTCGCAATTAATGTCACTAGGGCAAAAGCGGACAACTTAGTTATTGATTAGTTGTCTACAATTTATTCCAATTTCTGCTCGATTTCCTCAAAACAAGATCCACTTTGCGCGATGTAAACAGTAGGGGATAAAATCGGGAAACTTTTCTAGGCAAATTTAAATAAATAAATTTGGTGAAACTCATCACCTTCCTTACAGCACAAGTGCTAAATTACGAAGGGCGCAGCTCAACGTGATCGAGTCGAAGGTATACAAGGGCGCTTCCACTATACCAGAGACAATTACACATTTACATACAAATTTACATACACACACACGTAGCATCAGCCACCATACATACGACTCATGTCTGATCGCGGAGCACAGCTTAGATCGAAACTAGTTACGTTCGTTTTTACTGAGGGAGGAAAAACCGGAGTACCCGGAGAAAAATTAAATCTCGAAGCAAGGGAGAGAACTTCAAGAAACTCAAGCCACATGTGATACCCCGTCCTGGAATCGAACGCGGGACCACAGAGGCGACAGACCGGCGTTTTCACCGCTCGGCCATCCTTGCTTCCAATTTCGGAATTAAGAAACTTCTTTGCATCATAGTTTGCATCCATCACTGTGAATTAGGAAAGAATTAGTTTTAATTGATCATGGTTTAACCAATCAGGTCTTTAGCTTTAGTAACAAATTTCAATGAGCTTATACCTTATTATTTAATTCCAATTCTCCCACAAAGAAAGCAATTGAAGCGATGAAAAAACAGCAATTAAGGAAGCAATTGCAAGATCGTGTGAGGTCAGGTATTATCTTGCCAAAGTTATCTTGAGATCGGAAGAGCCAGATATTCAATTATGGTACATCTTACTAACTGTACTTCACGGTTGACCTCCGCCTCAATCAAAAACGTTCACCACAGAGAAAATACACCATGGAAGATCTCAACGCAACGTTGTCACAAAATAAGAGTTTGTCTCATCACTATTTAAAACTTCCTGTTGGTAGTATACCACAGACGGTTGCCTACTGTCTTCTTTTTCTCATCTCTATAGTGGGAAATCCTCTGATGTTGTGGATAAACTACAAAGACAATCGATTAAGAACTACCACCAATTTCTTGGTAGCCAACATGGCTGTCAGTGACCTTCTCTCAACTGTATTTTTTATCCCTAAGAGTGTCAGTGACATCCTATTTGGTCACAAATGGTTCTTGACCTCTAACAACTTTGGACTTGCCTTGTGTAAACTCACTTCTTTGGTCGCATATACTTCAACTGGTGTTTCAATGTACAGTTGTGTTTTTATCGCCATCGATCGGTTCTACGCTGTTGCCCATCCACTGAAAGGAGGCTTTACCAGATCTCGACTAAAATACATCATTCCAGGAATTTGGATCTTTTCTTTTCTAATCGCATCACCTCAATTGTATTTTAAAACACTTGTGCATTTGGATGCCAGTATGACACAGTGTGCAACACCATCGGAAAAAATAAACCTCAAAAGAGTCTACACATACTTCAGATTAGCTCTACATTTTGGTATTCCTCTTCCTGTAATAACATGTCTTTATATTTCAATCGTTTACAAGCTTCGTCAGTACAAAGTACCAGGAAACCAAACTGATTTGACCAGACAAAGAAGACGAGAACAAAATAGAAAAGTCTTGAAACTTTCCGTAGCAGTTGTTGGCTTTTTAGGCTTCAGCTGGCTGAATTACAGCATCTTCTTTATTTTGCATTATGCTAACAAACTTAAGGACTTTGTTCATTTGTCTCACTACTTCTTCATTGTCGTGTTTATAGCAGACATGAGCGGTACTTATAACTTCTTTATTTATATAATCTTCAATAACATCTTCAGAGAAAACCTGAAAGCCATCATAAAAAAGTTATGTTGCAGGTGTTGTAATAATAGGTATCACCCAAGAGAGGCTACACCCGTAGCGATATCTTATGGTCAAGAGTTGTCAACCGTCTTAGAGGAAATTAAATTAAGTTATGTGTCATTGACATCTTACAATCGGACACAAGTTTAATTCAGCACGAAAAATCTACGAAATTAAGTTTGCGTTGAAATTTGCAAAAACGTAACTAGTCTAATTGAACTAGTCTTGTAAGTTCGTTCAAATCAGGCATCAAATTAACCAACTTGTTCAAATCCTATTCCATTATTAATAATTTGTAAAATAACTATCATATAACGTGCGCTCTGATTGGCTCAAACGCGCAAAAACCCGTGTTCTGGTGTTTCTATTAGAGCATAGAAACTAGGAAAATATCTTCTAATGCTTACAGCGAAAATCGTTACATCGCGACCAGCAAATTACAAATTTTGTTTTGATTTTGGGTTTTTCTGAGCCGTCAATCATTCTTGGGGGCGGAGCTTTCACGAACTCGTTCAGTGATTGGTTGATTTGGAAGACGCTCCGCCCACAAAATGATTGGCGGTTCAGAAAAACCCAAAATCAAAACAAAATTTGTAATTTGCTGGTCGCGATACAACGATTTTGGCTGTAAATGCATACAAAAATTATTGCATTCAGATTCGGGCTGAGATTCCCAATTTATTTTAAATTTTGGCAACTAATGAAATTCAATTTTGCGTTTTGCAGTTCATATTTAATTTTGATAATTAATATTGTCAGGAAAACTATTCTGCTGCAAGACATTCTTGTGGACAAAATATAAACCAAGTTGTCAAGGTTTTACAGAGGATTTTTAGTCGGCAATTTGTGCTTATCAACGCTCGTCTACGGCTAAAACGAGCGAAAGCTATGATTTGACTGAAAACTGATCTTTATGTCAAGAAAATATGCATATGCTTCAGCAAAAAGTAGATAGAACATGATTAAAGCTATCCTTTTCCTGGTTATAATATTAAAATTTCGACATAGTAATTGCACAAAAGTGATTTTTACAATAGTTTTTTTTGGTTAACAAACTCAAATGAGAAAAGTGTTTTACGTGAACTTGCACAACTTGTTAGCAATACCCCGAGGGGAAACATTAGAGTGCTATGCTGGCCCTGACTTGGGGTAGCGGGATTCTGACTGGAGCAAATATCTCAACTTTATAACTGAAGATTTTTCAAAGCGATTTATACGATATAGAAAGCATTATGCCAACAGCATAATGGTATTTTTGCATCACGATATCTGTATAATAGTGTAGAGCACTGGCCGTGCGAACTGGGTTCAAGGTGGTCACGTGATAACTATTGATATATAAGTGGTTGCGCAAAATAACTGCGCCCTCCTCCTACTGGGTACACCATCGTGCGACAAGCAAATCGAAAAAATCTTGTTACAGCTTTAAAATCGATATTATAAAACTCTCAGTACCCCTCCCTAGCTTAAAGATAACAAACCAATATTAAGTTGTCCGCAAGAATATTTCGTTGACAGATCTAAATTTCAGTCGCAACTCAGCATCATAATTTCTGCCGATTTCTAAGATTTTTTGAATACCGAATCCTAAATCATCGAATTGCATATAGCAATAATATATTTGAAGATATTTCACGATTTGAGTATTAGATGATGATTTATGCTATGATAGCATGCTATGATCTCAATTTCGACCTGAATCTCTCGAGAGAACCTGATTGGTTGCGATCGATTTCTCAGTAGAGAAATTACCCATTATTAAGCTCATCGGTTCAAACCAAAATGGAAGCCCTGAGAAAATGTTAATAATAAAACTAACAAATTTTCCGATACATTGTTAAGAAATACCAAACATAATATGTTCGGTTATTGACTTTATGGTCAGGTGTGATGCATATATAAATAAATATATTATCATATAACTCGTATTTCCTTGCTCGCGCGCTTAATAAAACCTTCGGAAAAGATGACGTGATCGGGACCGATCAAGTGGGCCGTAAAATCCCGTGCGGCCCTGCTCGTTTCCGCGCGCTAGAATATATATATTTCTATTTCTATTTGGGAGTTTAAATATTCACGAGTCCACAGATTGCGTTTAACTCAAACTATGGACCTTTGCTAGCGTCCACATTTCGCGCCAGCGCAAGATGTGGACCACTATACTTTGAATCCATAGTTCGCGTTGACGCAAACTGTGGCAATATTCATGAGTCCACAGATTGCGTTGAACTCAAACTATGGACCTTTGCTAGCGTCCACATTTCGCGCCAGCGCAAGATATGGACCACTATACCATGGACTATATACTATATACTTTGAATCCATAATTCGCGTTGACGAAAACTGTGGATTGATTCGCGAGTTCACAGATTGCGATCAACTCAAACTATGGACTTTTGCTAGCGTCCACATTTCGCGCCAGCGCAAGATATGGACCACTGTACCATTTTTCACTCAAAATATTTCCTTGATTTTTTTCTTCTCCTTTTTTCCCACTCTCAGGCCTTCCTAAAATGTTTTCCTCTGAATTTTTGCGCATGGGCTGACTGCGCAATAATATAGAACCACAGGTGGCCCAAGCTCGACGCATCCGTTGATCTATTCACCAGCGATTATAGGGGACTTTATGAGACTTAGAATCATTACATTCGGTCGAAAAGAAATCTAAGAGAACAACCTTCCCAATTACGCAGACCAGCAGCTTGTTCATTGATACGCACGGGTCTGATAATTGAAACGGTTAGATTAAGGAAGTACGCAAACACAGTATACCCACAGGGAGCCCAAGCTCGATATTTGCATAGATAGAGTTATAAATTTATGTAGCGATGAATCATCCTTCCTTTTTCAAGCAGGCACACAGAAAGGAACAGCTAATCACTTGTTCCCATGGTGATCTTTTTCTCTTTTTGTTTCTTACAAGCAGAGTCGGCACCCTTTTTGTTTAGTTTTGTTTTCTGCGCAAAGTTTTTGATTTCCAAGCGTTCAGCACGCACACACCGTACACACGTACACTTTTCGGGGAGTCAAATCCCACCTGAAGTAAAACTAACTTCTCACGTGTAGGTGAAAAAATATGTCTTTTTTGTTTCAATTTACTTATTTACAAAGTTTAATTTCATTATATACATTTGTCATATAAATATTTCGCTGTGATAACAGTTACACGACTGTTGTACAAATTGCAGCTTTTATGAAAGTTTGAAATGTTTCCTTCGTGAAAGAAAGAAAGCAAATTTCTTATTCTTAGATTCATAGTCACTAATCATTCCTTACAGTTCTAAGTGACTATCTCAACTAGACTCTACAAATATGATATTTAACGCAGCTGAATCGAGCTGTCAACTTTTCTGTTAATTCTACATGGACCATGATGCTCTCTTCTCGACTGCATTACATCAGTTAACTAATTTTTCTTTACCAAAACATGGGGCCATTATCGTAGTTTTCTTGCCATTTCTTGAACAAAAATGGAATCAAACATTCCTCGTTCTTCCATCGATTAGTAATCTTACAAACATCAATAGGTTCTAGTGCCGTTCGTGCAGTAAAGAGTTGTCTTGGACTGTACCATTGATCAAGATTTTCTGTGACGGCAAAGGGCTGAAATAGCTCTTCGCTGCTATTTTTTCTTGAGATTTGAATGACGTCGATTGGTTGCAAGGCTTCCCTTGAGGCTGCAAAGAAAGTTCTGCAGTTGGTGTCCAAAGTCTTACTTCTTCGCTTCATTCTTTGTAACTTAAGTTTGGAGAAAAGTCTCTTTGGTGAAAGATTTTCTGTTTGAAGAAATAGAATGTTTTAACAAAATACCAAGGAAGTTGTTTTAGTTATTCTAACAAGTAGTAAATAATTTATAAAACTTAAAATGTTTTTTCTCTGCATAGAAAACCGCCTATTTAAATGCTTTTTTCACATTCTGCTCGGAAGGGCAAATATAAAAAACATTGTAACATATTAATATATATAGGTTATTAGTCGACTAGCTGCAGCGAGCCTTTATGAAAATTCACAGCAGTATTAGCTGGCTAGTCGACTAAAACATTATTTATTATACGATTTGGCAAAGATCTAAACCATTTTTCCCGTTTTTATCGGTTAATTTTTCAACTTTGATAAGTGTGTAACATGGCAACGGAAAGCAAGTCGAATGTTACTAACTCAATCTGATCTCATACTTTTCCGGTTCTTGCATGTGCTTATTGTGTGCGTTCTTTGTAGAATTGTATAGTGATGTGTAGTATTTACAGATTTATAACGAAAAGCACAATTAAGGGCTAGTTCAGATATACAGCACTGTCTATAGCTAGGCCTTTCTCAGTTTAAAATCAAATTAAAGCCGCATTATTCGCAATTCGTCTTATTGCTGTCATCAGTGTGCTGGACAGTGAACTAGCTAGGCTCCAAGTACATTTTAAATCGAGCTGCCATTTTCAAATTTACTAAGACGCCGAACTTTCCTTGTGTTTCATGGCAATGATTTGGTACGCCTTCCAGTTGGTACGGTGAGTCTGAACTAGGCCTTAGTTTTGTCATTGTTGCAAGTACTGGAATCTTAACTTCACTATACGAACTGTCTGTATCGGACTTCTCTTTTTAATAATCAAGAGAATTCTCAAAGAATAGTAAACAAACAAATAAAGATACTTACTCAGTGTTACTTTGATTTGTTCAAACATCTTTTAATAGTTTTGAAGTATTGCAAAGTGAATTTAGGATATCTGATTATCGAGTAGACCACGCACTTTTACGAACTCTCAATGTCGCGGTCTGTCTTTTCGTCTGTCGATGTCTTTTTTGTTTCTTGACATCACAGACGATGGAAAACGTAACACGCGCGTGCTTCTTCTCGTCAGCCAATCACAATAGTTTCACTGCTGCTGTCCGCGCGCGCGATAAAGGCGCGAGCACATTGTACGATGCTATCACAGGAAACCCAAGCTCTGTATTAGAACGATTTAACAGTTGAAACGAGAGTTTTCAGAAAGAGTTTGAAATCGTTTTAGAGTACGATAAAACGTATTTTAAAATAAACATACTTCAACAAATGAAGTGGTGTTATGTCGTTTCAGTATTTTGAATTTTATGTTGATTTTCATGACATATCTTTCTTGAAGCCACGAACTAAATAATCGACATAACACCAATTCTTTTGTTGCGGTATGTTTATTGATATGTATTTTTTGTACTCTAAACTGATTACCACCTCTTTCTGAAAACCATCAAATCTAATATAGAACTTGATATGTTATTATCTAATGAGGTCGGTGTGAATTGTTAGCCAACAACCACATTTTTAGCCATTTGTCAGTTAACTATCTATACTTCTTTTCGGCGTTAACTTTTAATGTATATCTCTTTTTTGATTAAATATGTGAAATAAAAATGAGTTCAATATCAATGCAAGTCATAAATTAAAAAACATGTCAAATAGAAATTATAGTGTAGATTAAATATTGTTAACTAACAGCTAACTTTATATCTATTTTATTTTTTTATTTTATTTTATAAGATTTGTTAAACAAATGCCAACAGGGGTAACCCATAGAGAATAGGGAGCTTATAAGCAGAAGACGTTTTTGTCAACACGGACGTCACACGCACGTTTTCGTTCATCCGCTCGCCGTCATAGATGAGGTTGCTGTTCTTGGTAGAAGATGAAAAAGCCTCAACTGACCTTCTGCTTAACGAAAACGGACACATCATCTATGATGGCGAACGGATGAAAAAGAACGTACACTGCGGTGACGTCCGTGTTGACAAAAACGTCTCCTGCTTAAGCTCCCTACTAGCTCTAATAACGTGGACCCTTATCTACTGGATAAGGACTATCTGGAAACGCTAGCCCTCTCCTCTTTGTGCAAGCTATTCGTACAAATGAGCATATTACTTCGTCTCACCTGTTCATGTACCCGCTTACACTGGACCCCAACAATTTAAAACTGGCAAGGATTGCGCAAGGATATATAATTTACGGCAAGAATGGTTCTATTTTTTGATAAAAAAAGCCGATAAATTTTATGTGTGCACGGTATTGTTCTGTCCTGTCGTAATTTGGCTTCAACCTCAGTTAGCGTGCTAACACTCATTTCTAAGCATGGTCCAAGTTTCGGCGTCAAATTTGGCAGCATGGTCACGCCTTTCGCAACCGTTCCGTCTCAACATGGTAAATTTGCTGTGACTCTCTGCAAGATTATGATGTAGATAGAAAAGTAAAGAAAGGAAAAGAAATAAAAACACTACAGGATACATCAAAACGTCAATGCATTTATTGATATAAAAGAAGTATGAGCTAGATATACTTTATGCTATATTATTTACAAACTATTTACAAACTTTTATAATAATGTTCTCTGCTTGTATAACATTATGGCTATGTAATAACATGGATATGTTATTTGAAACTTTTATAACATACATGCTAGCAGCTGGAATGAAATTATTTTCAGAACTGAACCAGCACTGAGTCCTTTTGGACTCAACGAATATCACCACCACGCACTAATGCAACATTTATTATATTCAATTGCCATTATCGGCTAGGTGACTGTGCAATAGTATGTTATTTGCAGCTTTTATAACATGCATGTTAGCTGGAATTAAATTATTTTCGGATTTTTTCCAGCACAGTCCTTTCAACTTTAACTGTCCATCGCCATCAGACTCTACAGTGATGTAACATTTACCAAATAAACTCTTTTTTGCTCTTCAATGGAGCCCTTGATATATTCTCTTCTCTGTATCCACACGCATTTAACTCTATGTTTCTTTACCAAAACATGGGGCCATTATCGTAGTTTTCTTGCCATTTCTTGAACAAAAATGGAATCAAACATTCCTCGTTCCTCCATCGATTAGAAATCTTACAAACATCAATAGGTTCTAGTGCCGTTCGTGCGGTAAAGAGTTGTCTTGGACTGTACCATTGATCAAGATTTTCTGTGACGGCAAAGGGCTGAAATAGCTCTTCGCTGCTATTTTTTCTTGAGATTTGAATGACGTCGATTGGTTGCAAGGCTTCCCTTGAGGCTGCAAAGAAAGTTCTGCAGTTGGTGTCCAAAGTCTTACTTCTTCGCTTCATTCTTTGTAACTTAATCCTGGAGAAAACTCTTTTTGGTGAAAGACACTCTGTGCAAAGAAAATAAAACGAATGAAACACATCAAAAGACATCAAGGAAGTTGTTTTAACAAATTGTTAATAATTTATCAGATTTAAAAGATTTTTGCCCTGTGTCTAAAACCACATTTGCTATATTTACCAATAGCTTTTTATCTCTTACTCTCTATTCGTGCACTGAAGTTCTATTACTGGAATTGCAACTTAGTTTACTATCAGTTAGTCTCACAGCTGACACATCTATCTGAGTGAATACGGAAATGTAATTGTGATAAACGCGGTATTTTTAGAAGTAATTGTAGTACTTTTAGCCGACGACGTCAACAGCACTGTATGAACTGCCTGTAAGCTGTTTTTTGTTTTCACCGTCACGAGAGTTCACAGCATGAATCTCGCTTCCTTCTAACAAAGAATATAATATAATGAAATAAACTGCTAAATTTACTTTTACTTACTCAGTGTTATTATAAGTTCGTCGAACATTGTTGATCACTTATTGGAATGTATACTTAGATGTATTATTGTCGCTCGCAGTTGAACCGATTTGTCAATGTTGCAAATTCTCTTTTCGTCTGTTGCTTTCTTTCTTGACATCACAGAAGGTGAAAAACGTAAACGCGCGCGCTTCCGTTTTGTCCAATCAGAAGTGGTTCATCTGCGCGCACTGTACTGTGTGCGTGCTGAGTTGCTCTCGGCCTTTACATCTTTATTTGATAATCTTTTACTCCGTGAAAGTAAAAACAAACAAACAAAAACAATTGAAAAAATAAAAAGCAGTAACAACAGTAAAAATAAAAAACAAACAAACAAACAAAACCTTGGCTGTCAGTTTTCTCATTTTTTTTCTCCATAAAAAGAGAAAAAACTTTGCTCAAAACTCAGTTTTTCCGACTTGTTGTTCTCGTAATCAATGTATAGGTATGTATTAAAGACACCATCAAATAACCAGGTAATGTACAATTTATTTAAGTACATGCATTACCTGTTTACTACCTGCATCTGCAGTAGTCCACTTGACGTCTCATCGCTGTTACTCGGGATATTAGAAGAACGAAAATATAGCATTATTCTCCATTCAAACTTTGTTATAATGTGAAACTACCCTGTTCTAGGTGGGAGTCTCACTTTCCCAATATTCAACTATTTAAAACATTCATATACGCGGTTCTAATCAGTGTCCGGGAACTTCTGAACCTCGCTATTCAGATGTCGGTTATTTGGGGCATGAAGGTTTAGATAATGGGGTTTCATTATTCTAGCTCGCGGAATTATGAGTACGTGACTTTATTAAAGAATCACGTGACTCAATGAGGTGATCATTTACACAATCAGCCATTGGACTTTGCTTCTACACGACGTGGCACTGGCACTTTTTCAGTGGTGATTCATATTAGTGGTGATTCATATTATAATCATCGTGTTTTGGTGTATGTATATGAGCCCTCTGGCTTTAATTAAATATATTAAAAATATCCTCCCCCACTCCTCCCTCCTCCGTAATTTATTCCACCATTTCACACTTCAGTAAACAGACAGTAAATAAATAATCAAGTACGGTTTCATTTATTGAATATAAACAAAATGGTTACGGTAAAGATAACCTAAATACTGACAAGGTTTCTTCAGTTCTAGTGCCTGATGCAAAATAAATTCTCCAAAATGGCTGACTATTATGCTCGGAAGTATAAATCAACTCTTGGGCTTTGAACAAGAATTAAAATGTCATAGGTATATCTTCAGTTCCTTTTATTTTTGTTTCTTATTAATATACGTATTTGTTTATATGAATAGTCATTTTGCTAAGGAATTTCGTCACTCGATTTCCCAACTCCATTCCGAAATTCCAGCCGTTGTTTACAAAACATGACCATATATGGAAACTTTACCCTTATAAGGCAAGTATTGTTTTTAGGAGTTCCCGTATGTTTCTCCTCGTGTTGTTGTTTTGCTTTCTCCATCAAATTTTTACTCCTTGTGCAAGGAAAAGAAAACCGCTTGATCTTGGTTGAACAATAATGTCTTCACCAAGCAGAGACCAAGAAAGCGACGCCCTGGCTCTGCTGGCGCTTAAAGCAAGCAAATCCTCGCCTGTTTCTCCGAGTAAACCTTTGTGGTTCGGTGTAAACAATGTCACTCCAATTGCTAAACTTGAAGGTCGCGAGTTCGAATATCTTGTTAGACAAAGTCGAATTATTATCGGCCGAAATAGCAGCCTTGGAAGCGTTGATGTGAACATGGGGCATTCGAGTTTTGTTTCGAGAAGACACCTGGAGATTCGCTACGAGTCTGGTAACTTTTACTTGTCTTGTAACGGCAAAAATGGTATCTTCGTTGACGGTGTTTTCACCAGACGTGGAGCTCCCCCATTGAAACTCTCGCCTGCGTAAGTCAAGTTTTTATTCCTTTTTGACCGTTATTTTAACGCCAAAACTGTCTATTTCCAACGCTGTGTTAATGTTTTATTCTATGTTATTTTAGATGCGTGTTAAGGTTCCCTTCGACTAACGTTAAGATTCGTTTTACGTCGCTGTTGAATGACGGAATACCAAGACGAGTCCCAAGTCCCCCCAAAACAAAGACACTAGCACCTTTGAAAATAAACATTCCAGATCAAGATGCTACTTTTTCATCTCCAGTTCCTTCCCCTACAGGAACTATCAGGTAAGACTTCCTATGATATCTTAAAGCAATCAGACAAGTACACGATCCATAGACTTTATTCTGAACCCTGGGTGCACCGACTAAAAAACTTGTTTATGTGGTTAAACTGAAAAGTAACTGTGACATAGTTGATCAATTACACTTCTCGTTTTATTTTTATTTTCCAAATTCTAAAATTTTTCTTCATGGTGGTAAATTGTACTTTTAAAACTTGAGTGGGGTTTAGTGGGCAAAAATATTCTTATAAACAAGTAAGAAACATTCGTAAATTTGAAGGACGAGTCGTCAATATGAAGTATTGCGAAATACTCGAAAACAAATTCAATGATCTAATTTTGACACCACGTGTTTGTCTCTTGATTTTATAGTTCAAGTTTTTGCTTATTTGGTAAAATACCGGTCGTTTTAGCAGCTCTGATTCCTTATGAACGATTCGCGAAGCAAATAGAATTCGAAAAATGCTTCCAACTCTTCCAAAACATATGTATTCCTTTATTGAAGTTCAATGTTGAACTTAGTGAGGTTAGATTTTGTTGAATTTACTCATCTATAGGCGATAGATCTTGTATTTACAATTGTCGGTTATCTGGAATCTTTTTCCTGTGTCTCTGTGAACGTTAGTTTAGGTGGTTTATGTTTTTAATCTTTTGATCGAGTTTATACAATGCGAGGTGTTTTGATGGGTTTTATTGTTTCCAACGTACAAAACGTTTGCATGGTCAACACAAGGACACAAGTCGTTGGCCGTGGGACTGTCAAATCAAGCCAAGAAAGTTTCTATTTTCACGGGAATTACTAAGCGCCGTTTATCGAAATAAAGGTTAATGATTTAAATTTACTCAATACTTGTGTAGCTATTAGGTTCAGAATTATCTCTGAGAATATAAATACGTGAGATTTCATTTCCCTTGAAGTTAAATCTAAACAATAGAAATATTTGGTTTCAAAGTCAGATTTCCACTACATTTCCCTATATCTTAAGTCTCTTTCGCCACTCTTTCATTCTTTCTCTAAGAGAGATTATTTTTTATACCGATTTCTATTCTTCTTCCGGTAAAAAAAGCTCAATAAGCTGTCTCTTTTGATGTTCCTACCTATTTGAGCTTACCTGTGCAGAAGACTGATGTATCAAAACAATAGGAGGTTTAATGAGTGACCTGTCTATTGCCAAACAAATTTGGAGAGAATTTTCAAGTTTTATTCTGTCAGAAAAATCATTTAAACCATGTCAATGTACTAAACTACTTTAAAATTAAAGTTGATTATTATGATCATATTCACATATATGTTGTAATTGTATTCTCCCTGATATTCAATAACATTTTCTAATTATTTGAGCTTCTAATAGATCAAATTTTTATTAGCAAAACACTTTAACAAGTGCACTTATAATAATACAATCATTGTGCTCTTTCTAGAGATTTAACATGACAGCTCCACCTGCTCACTTTCACTCAGACATGATCTTTATTTAAATTACACATAGACTAGATATAAAATAAAAGTCTCATTTCTCTATCTTTTGATTGAAAGCCTCTGGTGGTTAGTTTCTTGATGTTTTTACTTTGTTTTGACAATTTTAGGAAAAAGCCCCACTAAATAATGACTAAATTGGATATAAATTGAATAATGTTTGGTGGTTCTATTAAGTATCGTGTTGCTGTTTTTCTTTTTAAATACAAAACCCTTTGTCGCTAGTGAGACAAAACATTTTTTTTTGCCATGTTAATAAAAATGAGTAAATATAGACAAGACCACAGAAGCTTGGTTTTTGAACATCTGAAATATTGATAGATCAAGGAGACTGTATGTAAATATGAATTACAGAATATACAAGCTTCCTAAGTTATAATTAAACTACCCACTTCCTCAAATGTTTGGTAATGTTGAGTTTTGTAGGGTACATTAATCAAGAGGTAACATGGAACATAGATCTCTTCATCTACAATGTACTTCCAACTTCTTTTGTTTTCTAATTCTTTTCAAACCATGCCATTTAATTTGTTTCAAAACTGTAAGTCACGATTTTTCAACCAAAAGGTAAATCTTATGACTAAAGGTTTCTATTTTATTTACTATTACAGTGTTCCCAATTCTTGTCCAGCTAGTCCCAGTAATTCAAGAGAAGATCACAAGTTTGTCAATAGTTTGCAGGCTGTGGCAGGGTATGCTGTCAATGCCAACAATGCGTCGCATGACGAATCACATTCTGAAACCAAGACCGGTGCAAATGCTGAAAGTGGGAATAAAGATGATGGCAAGCCCCCTTACTCTTATGCACAGCTTATTGTCCAAGCTATTTTATCTGCTTCAGACAAGCAACTGACACTCAGTGGCATATATGCACATATAACCAAAAACTACCCCTACTATCGCACTGCAGATAAAGGTTGGCAGGTGGGTGGTAAAGAGCTCTCTCTGTCTTTGATTCCTAGATGTCTAGTTTGAAATTAAGTCTGTTGTTTTGTTTTGCACAATAATGAAACCTCTCTCTCTGGGAAAAAGGTATCTTGTGAATCTAAAAAAACACTTGAAATTGGAGTGTTGTGAAACTTTTTTGAATAATTTGATTGAAAAGTGAACTCAAAGCATTTGAACTTCAGTTGTTAATTGAGTCAAAATACCAAGAAAAAGCATACATGTGTAATTAATGTTAGTGTTAGTGTTTTTCTTCACATCCCCAGGGTATGTCAGATTGATCATATCTTGGAAAAGGAATATAATTATGTACTATTTTTCAGCTAATTTACATTTGAAACATTCTATTTCCGTGTTTAGAATGTTTACCTTGGAGCTTCACTTACCCTTGGAGAGTGGTTGCTTTGCATATATTTGCTTGTACTTTTATAGATCAATTTTACAGCTTGGATCAATGTTTTGCCATTTTGGTTGTCTTGGGAATATGATCCTTTTGAGATTAACTTTTATTCATTTCTTTTAAACATTTGAAACACTGCAAATGAATCTTATTTCCCAAGAAAGTTGAAATGGGAAAACATTGAAACAAGCTATTCTCTAATCTGGAATGTGGACAATAACATTGTACCATACAAGTAAACATACAAGCAGTTTATACTTTCTTATGATGCAGTGTATCTACACTTGTTTCATCGGTGTTGTACGTTTTTCTTGCAGAATTCAATTCGACATAATTTGTCATTAAACCGCTACTTTGTCAAGGTGCCGCGTGCTCAAGATGAACCAGGAAAAGGGTCATTTTGGAGAATAGATCCATCTTGTGAGCAAAAGCTTGCTGAGCAGGCATTTAGAAAAAGAAGACAAAGAGGTGTTCCATGCTTTAGACCACCATTTGGTGTTAATGCCTGCAGGTGAGTAATAAATATTGTTTTCAAAGATATATACTTTTTAACTACATTAAAAAATAAATAAATAAAAGAAAAAGAAAAAACAATGAAGGTTATACAGTGCAAAGTTATTAAACATTTTTCTATTAAAAATGTAAATTCCCTTAAAGTTGATTATTAAGCAATATGCTACATGCAAGTCTCTGACTGTGATATAAATGTACTAGGATATGTAAAGCACAGGAAAAACAAGCTTAGGAACATGAGTCATAGTGTTCTCTACATACATGTTCCATAGTGTTTACATGTTTATAGTCAATTGAAAAAACGTTGTTGGGTCTAAAACATAGAAGCTGAGACCGAAATGGTGCATGGAATCGGAATCGGTGAATAATTATATTCTGATTTATTCATTTACACTGCAACCAATAAAAATTTGAAGCCAAATGGCCTGCCAATGCAGGTCCTGCATACGCTTTCAGCATTTTGCATCGAAGGCACAGTGTAAATGAATAAATCAGAATGTAATTATTTGCATCCCAAGCACCATTTCGGTCTCAGCTTCTATGTTCTATGTTTTTAGACCGACAACGTTTTTTCAATTGACTATATCACACTATAGAAATGGTCAGAAACATAAATGATTGTTCTTACTATTACAAATGTAATATTGCTTTTATGACATTTTCATTAGTGTTTAAGTGTGAGCCATGTCACTGTCTCGTGATGTTCACATTGTAGCTAACTAATCAGCACACATTATATCTCAAATATTCATTATAAGATATTTTTTCAATGTTTAGGTCAGCTCCAGTTTCACCTACCCATGGACTTCCAAATCGGCTTCCTCCCCCATCGACTCCACCAACTCCTCACTCCAGAGAGACTTCGCCAACAAAAACTGTGCCTCCACACACTGCCAGTGAAACTGCAGCCGTAAGCATTCCAAGTGCAACAGGTGTGTCTTCTCCTATCGCCAAGCAGACCATTGCAAGTGCTGTTCATCACTTCCAGCCAATCCCAGCCAAGTTTGCTTTCCATCATATCCCTGCCTCTAAGTTAATTCCAGCAGCAACTGCTGCCTTTCCTGTAAGTGTGATCAAGTCTTCCAGTGAAGCAGCAAAGCAGAGTGAAGGAAGTGAACCAGAAAAGAATGGGCTGTCACAGTCTTCAGGGGAAGATTCTCCATTAGAGAGCCCAAAGATAGCAAATGCTGATGGGAAGCAGGTTTTCTCATCAACTCACAAAATGCAACAAGGACCGTCATTGGTTGTTAGCACAGGTACAGTATAACTTGACAGAAAATTTTATTGCAATGTTTGAATTGTTTTGTATTGCCAAAAGAAAGAGTGGACTTTAAACAAAGGGGCAAAACTTTTAAATCTTTTAAAATATTGTCACAGCTCTCTTCTTGACTACTGTATACTTTGACTGTAACTAGCTACTAGTATTGCTATTCCTGAGTTCTATATAACTTACACTGTGGGGTACATATTGTAAACAAAAACAAAACAAAGTAAATGGAAATAAGAACTGGGGATCATGGTTCAAGTCCTACTTGAGTCCGAGATCTTTTCTTGGCCTTGATCTCATAAGGCATTCAATCAGGCACTGCAACTTTCCCACTTATCTTTGATTCTTAAAGTGCCGACTGGGAAGCAAGGGTGGCCAATTGGTGAGAACGCCAGTCTGTCACCGCTGTGGCCCCTCGTTCGATCCCCGGATGGGGCATCACATGTGGCTTGAGTTTCTTGTTCATTCTCTCCCTTGCTTCGAGGGTTTTTTCTCCAGGTTCTCCGGTTTTTCCTCCCTCAGTAAAAACGAACTAGTTTCGATCTAAGTTGTGCTCCGTGATCAGACATGGGTCATATGGTGGCTGCTACATGTGTGTGTATGTAAATTTGTATGTAAAGTGTGATTGTTCAATTGTCTCGTAATGAAAGCGCCCTTGTAAACCTTCAACTCGATCACATTGAGCTGTGCCCTTCACAATTCAGCACTTAGCTGCAAGGAAGGGTGATAAGCTACTCCTAATTTATTTAATTAATTAATTAATTTATTTATTTATGATTGTTTTCATTGATTTCTTAATGCGGAGGGATCAAGAGGTGCCCCCATGTATGCTTGATCCTTTTCACTAGTCAAGCTAATAAAATTGAAAAATATCAACATCTTTCTTTTGATTAACCAGGTGGTGTTCTTACTCCTGCACCTACTCCGACAAATGTTTCCCCAACAGGCCAAGAACCCGTTCAAAAGCCAAGACTTCCAGCACCTCTTGTGATGACCAACATCTCCACTTTAACACCTGAGTCTTCTCCCTTGGGGGTTTTGTCTCCCTCAGCTACCACAGCAGCTGTTTCCATGGTGATGAATAATGCTAAACGCATGCTCAACCCGAACCCTACTGAAAGTCTTATGCAGGAGCCAGAGATCAAAAAGTTTAAATCAGAAGCAGAGAGTATACCCAAAGAAAATCCTTCAGAATGATTCCTTTATCTTTCAAAATAGTATTATTGTTCCTATTTGCCTCAACTGGCAAGTGGATTGGTGATCTTATAATCAGTGTTTATTTGTGTGGACAAGGTTCACATGCATAAGAAGACAAAATGCTGAGACTTTGTGGCTTGAATGAAGTCTCTTTGACAGTGGACTTTCATGAATACTTGGATGATAAAGACAATACAAGGAGCCTGGTTTATATGCATGATACATGGATGCAAATGCTAGTAATTAAACTGAATATCACGAGTAGCATAGAGAAGGGTAACCAGGATTGGATTGTACTCCAAGTGGCATATGCTGTAACACACTGAAGCTTGACTTCACGGTAAAACCATTGACTTTGCTTGAATTACATAGCAGAGCTGTCTTGCAATTCTTATGTTTGGTTTGACCTGGAAACACAAGCATAGAGTCGTGTCTCTCAGTCCTTTAAGGGTGATGAAATACTTGGTGGTGAGTCACGCATGGAAGACTCATTGAAATTGACATCTCACCAGAACGAACATCAAAAGTAACCATAAAGTAATAGAAACTAATAGAGTGAATGAAGTCTGTTGCATGTTCATTGGATTTGTTGTGTGAGTCACATTGTCAGCTTTATCATAAAATACTATTTATTTTACTTTATAAGGTGCTTTTTACCTTAAAGAAAAATGTTATATTGACCCTTAATTTATAATTAATTTCGGTAAGTGAATTTTCTTTCAACTGCAAAAAGTTTTGGAATTTTAACGGATTTTCAAAACAATGACCATGTTGGTTTCAGATTCTTACTCTGTAATAACCAAAAAGGTTGCCATAGCAATGGCATTCTTCAGCAACCAATAGTTGCTATGACAACGTTTTCTTACCCTAGCAACCAAATGGTCACTATGAAGAAAAAGACAAAACAAAACTTGACAACTCAAGGTTCATGTTGGTTAATCCAGTGAATATTGCATGCAGAAAATGGCTAATTTTTACATGAAATGTTTAAAACATTATTTAGGAGCATTGAAGGCCATTATATTTTTGTGTGGGTTGTTTAAAATGTCTCTAGTCTTCCAAAGAAAACATGATTTTTTAAATCCAAATTGTGTTTTCCAAGAATGTTGACCCCTCTCCCACAAAAATGAATGGCCATTGGTGAAATAGTGATTGCAAAGGATTTATTGGTAACATAATACCAATAGTTATTTGTCACTTCAGTAGATTGTCGTATTTATAGTAAGTATAACGTAGACGTAAGCTAGTGTCCATTTTAGGATAGAGAAAGTCTGATTCTGGTCTTAATTATATTGATTATTTTTCATTCCTTTTGAAATTTTGTTTTATTATTCATTAAAAGTGCCAGTTCAGGACAGAGTTGTAGCTAGGCGTCAATCTCTCCAATTAATGTCCAAATGCAACGAAATAAAGAATGACTTAGAATCTGTGTTACCGTAGTCCTTTTAGTGCCTTAGCGGCGGAGAGCGGCGAATCATTCAGGATTATCCTTAAATAGAAACCGGAAACCAGAAGATCTGTAGGATATTTAGGGGAGAGAGAGAGAGGAGAGAGAGAGAGAGAGAGAGAGAGAGAGAGAGAGAGAGAGAGGGGACCAAAGTCGTGTCAGGAGAGGTGTGCAACCCTGCACTCCTCTCCTAAATCAGCCCATGTGTCTGTCTGCTAATCTCGTATGCGTTCTCTCAGTGGTCGTGATGTGGTCGAGCTATAGATGGCGCTGCGCGTTTCGTTTGATGATCATGCAAGCATAGTGTGATCGTAAAATCAAATCTAAAATGTAAGGAACAGACAAATTGAGAACATTATTTGGGGCAACACCCATGTACATTCAAGTACCAAGTGCCAAATAAATATAGGTTATTATACAATTCTGCAAAAATCAATACAAATGTTTTTATTGCATTGCCACTTTTAACTTTGATTAGCGCGCGGCTTTGCACCGGGAAGCCATTCAAATGTTGCCAACCTAATACGGTCTCATATTTTTCGCGTTCTTGTGCATATTACGTGCGTTCTTTTGAGAATTTTATCTAAATATATATTGTATTGTATTGTATTGTATAGTGTGATCGTATGTAGTAAGAGATTGTGCGATGACCGTGCATTTAGTTACGTGTTATGTCCGTCAATGCCTGTTTTCGCACTAGAACACATGGTGTATCTGGGCAAGTCGCATCTAGACTGTAATCTTCGTTTTTGTTTTGGACATGCGTTAGTCGTAGTATTATCGGGCGATAATCGTGTTTTCAAGTGCACTTTTGTTACAAGAGAGAGACGGAAAAGTGACAAGTATAAGTACCATATCCCCACCACCTCTCAAAGTAAATGAGGCAAACGATTTGCAGTCTACGAATTGTAGTAATATTTTTCAAAACCTTCATAAAAAAACATGGAGACTCTTAAAAGCAGGAAGTTTTACTATCTCATTTTAATACATAAATAAGCAAATTGTTTTAGAGATCATATTGGCACATCTCCTCAACATATGAGTACATATATGAGATACGGTGAATTCAATTCAGTCCTATAAACCATATATATTTTTCAATTATATCTTCTTCATTTTTCAATTTCCCTGCAACCAGTGATATCGTTTTGCTTTCAGTTAAGTAAACAACAAAGAACCCAAACTCCTGAAACACCTGCCATTCATTCACATAATAGTGTCGTCTCTTTGTCATTGCTATTACTAGCTACTGCAGTATACTGACATGTTTTCTTGCACCAGTTTAAGACGTTACGTCAGTCAGTTAAAGTTTTCTTTTAATAATGAAACGAAACTAAAAGCATAAGTAATATTCTTCGCTTGAAGATGCCAGTACAACGATAAGTTATAATGATAGCTTTCGATAAACTCTCTAAAAAGCCCCGGTGACATCTACTTCCGTAAGGTTTTAGGCCGCTTTATTTCTATTCAGTAAACTTACTTTCAATATTTATTTTTAAAAACAACTAGCGTTTCCACGAACTGCTTATACCCTTATGAGCTCCTGTGGTCGCTGCAGACATGTTGGATGAACTTTGCTTTGGACTAGCGGCTTCAGTTTTACTTTCAACGCTTGGCAAGTTGATTAGCAAGTACTGGTTTATCTACCTCATGACGAGTTTAATCGTATTCCAAATATGTATGTTACTATTGGCATCGCTAAAACGCCGGGAATTTCCCAAAAATCAGGAAGATGAAGCTGTCAACGAAATAAATCACAAAGAAAAACATGGTATATTTGCAAGGAGTTCCGCCTTGAGAGATCATTCCGGTGTTTTTCATAAATTAAGAAGGAAAATACAGCATTATCATACACCGCAGATGAAGAGAAGGGCCAACACGAAGTAGTCGAGTACTTAATAGCTGATGAACTGAAAACCCTCTCATTTGAGTACGTGAGAATTATGGAGTAACAGCGGATTCAAAAGCTAGTGAATAAAACATTTGAATACTCGACAGGAAAAAAGAGGATGCTAAAGAGAGATATTGCAGAGTTATTTTTATTTTTAGTTGTAGTCATGGAAACGAAACGAATTTAATAGGCGCAGGCTGGTTTTAATTGAAAGTTGTTTTTATTGCAAACGTAGTTCAGCCATGGACTATAAAGTTACAGTAAGACAAAACAGACTAAGGATACACAGTATGCAATTTTATTTTTATTAAAGAACTGCTTGAGAACTTGGGGGGTGGGGGGGGGGGGGGGGAGGAAGGACTCCTATATATAGAAGGGTGGGGATGCTCATCAGAAATTTTGAAAATGACCCCTAAAAGGTACCTGAATCTAAATCAGGTGGGCGTGGCAAAACATGATTTTTACCCCTAAAAGGTGCCACAAAAACAATGTCATTTTTCAGTTTTAATGGTATTGAAGACAGAATCGTCGAACACCTACTTGTAAAGTTATATGAGGCATCTTATTTACTGAAAACCACCCTAAAAGGTACCAGTTTTGTACCTGGTGGCCAAATAAAACTTGAGACACCCTGAAAGGTACCAGATCACTGATTTTGACCCATAAACTGGTACAATGAGCATCCCCACCCAAAATATATGGGAGACCTCCCTCCCAGCTGACGAGAAAAAAATTGCAATTGTTTTGTAATCTACACAAGCAAGTTCTTCCAGGTGCCAAGGAAAACTTTTCAAGGAAAACGTTGCACAGAGAAAATCCATAAGTCAAGCCATGTTGAAATTATATTTACTTTATTTAAATAGAGATTATTCACTGGATATTCAAAAATACTTGCCATTTAAAAGCTTAATACTAGAGGGGTTGTAATTTAACCCATGAAAAATTGGCAAACTAATAGTTAATAGAAGACTCTAAACCCACTGTTTTCCTTTGTTCTTGATCAAGTGGTAAAAACCAAATAGTTATTTTTCTTTCATGGGTTAAATCAAATCACTCTACTGTCAACCAGATCAAAAGTAGTCTCCCTGAGTCACAGATATGTTTAGACTTGTCACATAAGCATTGCATGGCCAGCCTAAACATGGCTGCAAGGCAGACACCCAATAGCCACTCAATATATAGCTCAAGTCTATCAGTTCACAGACCAGATTGAGGCTCAAATCTAACAACACATCCAAACACGTCACTTAGAATTTTCTCACTGAATGCTGTTAGAAAATAAAACTGGTTTAGATCACTGTCTCTTTTGACTATGAAAGCTATTATAATTTGATTGTCTCTTCTCTTGACTATAATGTCTGATTCTAGGTGATCATAAAATACTCCGTCAATGTATTTACGAATCATTATGTCATCAAGTAGTCTGTCAGACGCTCCATAGCTTCCCTTTAGGCTTCCTGTAAAAAGAAATAAAATACTACATGACCATTTATAGCTTATGCCATCTGTTTTTGAGCTTAGCAAATATTTTCATTTGCTACAAAATTTTAATCTTTGAACTTGATCCCTCAAAGACAATATGGTATGCGGATGATAGTAAATAATACTATAAAAGGATACATTGTTTACATAATTTTTGCCCTATTTGCATAATATCAAATTTCAAGCTATAGACAAACAGACTCTAAAATGAGAAGGCATCGCTCTTAGCAATACCTGAAATTTGAGAGCAATCACTTCTGACTTCCAATAGTTTTTGAAAAAATTAGCTTTTCATTTTGCGAATTTTACAGTTATTTGTTTGGTTGGCAAAAAGTGCCAACCAACCCTACATTAATTTTACTGTAAAATTTTTAGATTAAAATGCTAATATTTCAAAAACTATAAGCAATTACACTCATATTTTCAGATATTACTAAGAGTCATAGCTTTTTCTTATTTCTGGTGTCTGATTGCACATAGCTTGAAATTTTATTAATGCATATTAAACTAGACGCACACGTGCGTTCACTCGTGCCTATGCCTGGAGCCCTTTTTAAGAGAGGCTCCAATGACCGGCTCCGTTCGTACTCTTCCCCTAGCCGTTTCACGCATTCTTCACCATTCCGGGAAATAGCTAACCGTAACAAATGACCTTTTTTGAATCGGCTAACTTAAACTAAAAAATATCTTGATTAGTTAGTTTGTCTGTCAACAGCTATTAGTGCCTTTGTCTTTCTATTATCATGCATAGGTATTAGATATCTCCAACATGCAAAAATATACCAGTTTTATATTCAACTTCTTATTTCACTATATATCTCAATTGTTTGCTGTAAAGACTTCTACAACGGCATATTTGACACAATAACAAATCGTGTATTTTTTCGTTCATGTTTCGGATGTTATATATATGAATAAAAGACGTTACGTGACCAAACGCGAAATACAAGGTCAATGGAATCTAGTTTCATGCCATTCCGATATTAAATTAAAATTCACTACAAAAACCTCTCAAGATCTCTTGAATGCTTGAATGAGGAATATAATTGACTTGCTTCTATGTATGTTCGTTTAGCAACATGTAGGATGAGAAATTCGTAGTTTTCCAGCTCATAGGAAATAGTCGTTATCGCGAGGGCCTCGGCTTTCAAGTACTCCATTTAGAGTTCGATATTTGGTCAAAGTATTGGAGATGAAGCTCAAAATAACAGCCCATCCTGAAACTCTTATAAGTATATAGGTATTTCTCGAGTTAAAAGCTCCAAATTACATTGTTCTACTGCAGGAAAAGCCCGTCTCTGAAAGCTATTTTCTTTGTAGTCGGCCATCTTGCATTCCTAAAGTTCCTGGTTTGCGTTCGCTGTCGCTCAAAGGTGATGAATGAAGGGCATTGTTTTTACGTTCTTAACCAATCAGAAGTCCCTCAGGACGAACACAGGAAAAAAAAAAAAAAAACATTTGCAGTTTATAACTCGTTCCCGGCCTAAAGGCCTGGGCACGAGTAATTATGATGTCACGTTGCATCTGCCAATAGCACCATCCACATATATACAATTTATTATACTGTATCCAAGTAAAAGATCAATGTTTGTTGGCATTACTAGTGGGATTTATTAATGAATTATTATTTATTATATATTAATCATTAATAATTTATAAGAAAAACCAACTGGTAATGCCAATGTAACATTCATCTGTAACTTGGATACAGAATTGTCATAATTTGCATAGACTTTTAGTTTTGATTTTCTCAGCCAAAATTAATTAATAAATTTTGGATATTTGTTCTACAACTCAAAATTTGATAAGTACATGGATGTAATATTTTATAATATTCCTTTCTGTTTTGTATCAGATATAGTAGTTATACAATGGTTTTGAGTGGCATACTGTGGAATATCCCACAAGTCACTTGTATTTTATAGTATACACACAAGCCTTTAGGCGAGTTTGTATACAAAGAAAATACAACCTTGGAAGTGATGAGTGGGATATCCACAGTATGCCATGAGAAACTATTGTATAACTATTTTATCCCATGCCAGAGAAAATACAGCAGTTGGTGCAATGTGTCATGGGAAGGATCAGTGGAATACTGCTGAATATACAACGGCTTTCCTGCTTTCTGATTGGTGTTGGATAAATACAGATATTCGCCTGTGGCTCATATCTGTAATCAGATACAGGGCCTCAGAAGGGTCTCTCTGTACACATACTGTACATACCTGTATGCTGTGAGTCAAATCCTTTAGTAACGCCCACCCTATATCCTGGTACTGGTTTGGGTTTAGGACCACCACCGGCAACTTTTGCCTTTGTAGCATATCGTACTCCAACCATACTTATCACTCCAGGATTGTGATTAATAGCTGAATAACAAGTTAAAGTTCTAGGCTGTGCGTGGGTCTGAGATATCAGCTGTATACCCTAGAGGAAAACAATAGACCATAATTTTCAAGTCCAGAAATTGAGTAGTAAAGCTATGATGTTACAAATTTTGATTCCATATTTCAATATTACCAATTTTAGAGCTCACATATTTTTCACAATTCACATAGCCATTATTTACCTGAGATGCAGCTCTACGAAAAAGCGAGCGACAAGCCATAGCACTGTTATTTATATTTTTTAAGCAATTGCCAAATTCAAAACAACTTTTGGAGCTTATTTTCCACAATATTTTCAAGTGCACATTTCTTCAACTTTGTCCGCCATTTTATTTACCCATAAACCTCTGCATGATACAATCTCGACCCAGGCTCTCTCATGTGACACGTAAACATCCCCAGTCTTCCAATAAAGCGCATTCAAAATGGCGGAATTTTGCTTACTGAAACAATTACTAAAATCATTGCTTTTTACTTGTCACTAATGGTTCTACAGTAAACTGATTTAAAAATGAGTTGGTTTGACGCCGCTAGTTTTACAAGTTATGCTAAAACAGCGCTTGCTAGTGCTCAGAAATCAATCGACAAAGTGTTGGACATTGAGGATGGATCGGACAGCAGTACTGCATCCCAAGCCAAGACTGTCAGTAAAGGTGAGGAAATTAATAGAGTTTGCCCTTTAATATACTTTCTAGTATCTATTTTAGTGATAACAATTGCATTGAATTAATGGTGACTCTCTTGTTGATACTTAATACACCTAAATTATAAGCTTACTGAATGCATTGACTTAGTTTGATAAAGGTAAAAACTTAAAATTATATTTATAAGCTTAAATCTAACACAAGGCGTATGTATTACCAAATATTTTTTGTAGTTCCTGAATTTTTTTTCAAAAATAAATTGCAGTCCTCAAAACCATTGTAAAAAAATCTTTTCCCTATGAATTTCTATTATTCTTATACTAGTTTTTCACTTTCACTTTTACAAGACTTATGAGTTAATGTATATGAGTGAAAGAAGAGGACCCTCTTGCATGAAGGCTGGATTATCCTTATGTGGATAAAATGATGGTACTTTTGAATACATTTATCCACAAGATAAGGGTTTATCCATTGGATAGTGCAATCCACCCTTCAAATAACAGGGATCAGATTTTGAATGACTTTGAAAATATCATGTAAAATATGGAAGAATTAGAAAATGTGTGTGGATGCTGTGTGCAGCTTTAGAACAGGTAGGGATTGATCAGAACACAAGAGAAGTGTTAAGAGAAGCACAAGGCATAGCTGCTTCTCAACGCTTCTCTAGTGTTCTGATCAATCCCCAAGTGCTCTAAATCTGCACATACTGTAGCACAAACAGCGGGTAAGTTTTCTATTTCTTTTATAAAATACAACATTGTTTTCAAGCATATTCAGTATTCATTTACACTGACCAGAAATTTGAAAAGTGCACATGCATGATTTAGAATTCGCAGTATACTCGTCCTTCAGCTGATGAGAAAGGGGATTATATGATGGTTATTTTATAAAAATTTATATAATAATTGGTATATTATGCACACTATTATTGGTCAAGAACTGTGTGAGATTACAGTACCACACACATGGATGACATCAGTGAATCATTTCATTGTTTATTTATTTATTTATTTATTTATTAAACTTTACCCCCTAGCTAGGGGCGGGTAACCCACAAGGGTTAACCATTGAATACGTGCGCTCTGATTGGTTGAAATGTTTCAATAATATTATGTGAAACAAATAGATAATTTCCATTTTTCTGTGGTTCTGTACTCTAATAGATACACAGAAGATGACTTTGTCTTGTGCTGCACTTTTTTGGTATCACATTTTGACTTTTTTTTGAAACAAATGTTTCTTTTGCAGAAAGTAAAGCTGATAAAGTGGGAACAAGTTCAACCTCTAAAAACTCTACCAAAAAGCCAAGTTCATTAACTCCAAGAACATCAAGAGAAAAACTAGCTGTCCAAAATGATTCAGAAAATAGTGGGGAAGACTTTTGGTCATCATTTCTTGGGAGTTCTCAAAACACTTCATCATCATCATCCTCGTCATCCTCGTCTACAAAAAAAGTATCACCTAAAAAATCAAGCAGACAAAGAGATGTACTTAGTCGTAAAAAATCCGACACAAAATTAACTAGTGAAAAAGCAAAAGCTAAAAAAACTGAAGTGACTACTACAACAAACAAAGATATTCAACAAAAATATAATAGTAATAAAGACAGTGATTTAGATGATAAACCTCAGTTATTGGAAACTGCACAGAAAGAGATAGATATCAGTAATACTTCAAGAATTAAGAATACTATTAGGAGGAACCATGAAGTAAAATCTGGAAATGAGACATTGGCACAACAAACAGTTGAAAAATCTTCTGATAAAACTTCAGACAATGGTAGTGATAATGCTATTTCAAACGATCATGAAAGTTTCTCTGGGATTAGTGTAGTTAATAAAACAGATGAGTTAGATATAGGTAATAATGATCATGATCAAGAAAATGATCCAAACTCTCAGGAAGTGAAACTAGACTCATTAGAAATGAAAAATGATAGCACATCAACTGCTAGTGAACATAATGAATCTACAAGTGGAATGGAATCTACAAGGGGAATGTTAGAGTTTGGTTCAATTGAATTCTCAGAAGCTCAAAAATGTGATAATAAAAATACAGATACAGAATCAATTTCTGAACCCATGGCAACATCGACACCATACTCACACAAAGACACACATAAAACAGATCCAACACTAAACCCAACAGAAACAACAATTGAAAATGATGAATATTCTTCAAATGATCTTGAAGACAGTCGAGAAGTACAAGAGGAATTTGCTGATCGTGGAATGGCTCCTGAACAGAGATGTGAAGGTGAAAAAGAAATCACATCTAGAAAACAACCTACAGAAGATGATTTTGAAGAAGAGGTAGTGGTCCAGGGTGTGATATACATGGCAGAGGATGAATCAGCTATAATCAATCAAGAGGGAAGTGTTTATGTAACTACTGGTGACATTCCCATTGCTGAAGAATGCACTGTAACACAATTTCTTGAGCCTGATGAAAATGATTTGCAAGCCGAAAGTCCAATTGAATCTAGAACAGTTGAAGAGCGAGGCAGCATAATAACCCCACAAGGAAGTTTAGTGGCAGTGGAAGATTTCACAGAGCTAAATGATGGTGAAAGAGAAGAGCACATGCATGCAGCAGAAGGGGGAAAAAGAAATGTTGAGGAAGTACAACAACTTTATCAGGTATAGATTGTTGTATATGGGCACATTTAGTGATCCATCATACAGTTTATTTAATAGATGGTTGTTGCCATATCAATGTTCTCTTGTATACTGTACATATTCTTAGTAATCTACATGTACAATGCTTGTGGTCATTGTCATGGTAACCACATATGTGTGATGCACTTACATAGTCATGTACTGCACAAGTCATGTACTTTTGGTGTTCATTGTTAAAGTACCAACAGTTGACCAACAGTCCACAGAAAAATCTGTTTGAAGCAAATCATGGAGTCACATTGCTCGTATTACTGCCATGTGCGCGACTTGTCACGCAACTTGTCATGTTGCAGGTTGTGGCTACTTGTTGCAAAAAGTGGAAAGTGGTTCTACTTTGTGCAACAAAACTTTGCAATTTGCAACATCAATTTTTGTTGCATGACAAGTTGTATGCGGGGCAGTAACACAAGCAACATCCCTCTACAACTTGCAATGCAAGAATGTTGCATGACAAGTTGCATGATTTTGTTGCCCATATATCCATGCCTTAAATGAGTGAATTGTCAGTATTATATTTATATAAAAACAAATGGTTTTAAAATTACTATCAATTACCTGATTATAATGGAAGAAATGTGAAGAAAATCTTGAAGGCAAATGGTCAACAAACCACTGACTGAGTACAAGTACATGTAGCTGAAAAACTACATGACTGTATTAATCATTAATTTTGTCCAACAAGGGATATGACCACATTCTATGGTAAATTTTGTGACTGAATACAGTGTACATGTAAGTGGTATTGAACAGTTAAAGTGAGACTTTGCAAGACCCAAGACAAGGTGTAGTTTTTGTGAGCTCACACTCTTTCACAGATTGCTTTTATTTTGAAAATTTGAGAAATTTAAGACAGCTTTTTGTGAAAAATCAAGACTTTGAGACTCACAAAATTTGACCAGAATTTTGCGATCAAGACTCTGACTTTTTAAAGGGTCTTTCTATTGACACCCTTCACATACACTTTTAGTTAAAGCATCTATCTGTCTGAGTGTATTTTTTGTGATGGTTACCACAATTATTAAATAACAATAAAGGATTTACAGCCAAAATTGTTGCATCGCGACCAGCAAATGACAAATTTTTTTTTTTTTTTTTTTTGGAGCCGTCAATCAGTTTGGGGCGGAGGTTATTACAAATCAACCAATCACTGAACGAGTTCATGAAAGCACCGCCCCCAAGAATGATGGATGGATCATAAAAGACAAAAACATTGCCAACGTTAGAGGTCCCGATGCAACGAATTTCACTGTAAATTTTATTTTTATGAATAAAGGGGCCATGACAGAATTAAAGTTTGGGTGAATCCTGTTTGTAGATTTTCACTTTATGCTTTGTTTCAGGAAATCTCTAGCTTGAAGGAGCTTGTTGATGCTAGAGAAAGAAGAATGGTTGATCTTAGTAAGGAGAACATTGATTTGCATGAAACCAATACTATTCTCAGAAGGTACAATACTATATCAATGTACAGTCACTTATGTAAAATACAAAAATTGACACTCTTGTTGCACAATGCAGCTATAGTCTAATTTTCAGTTAGTTTAGCACATTCATGTGTCTGAACTCAATGAAATTCATCAGTGATTATGATCACTGATGATTAAAACCGCCGCCCGGTTGCAAAACCGCCGCCCGGTTGGCTCAGTTGGTTGAGCGTCGGTCTCTCATGCGGGAGGTCGGGGTTCAATTCCCGGCCGGACCAACACTCAGGGTCTTTAAATAATTGAGGAGAAGGTGCTGCCTTTGTAATTACATCTGCAAATGGTTAGATCTTCACATCTTCTCGGATAAGGACGTTAAACCGTAGGCCCCGTCATAATTTATATTGAGACGTTCCAGCAATAAGGCTGGCCTGCGGGATTAGCGTTGAAAACTACTGGTGAATGAGGCCTTAAAATCATGTATTACAATCAGTAGTGGAGCTACTTTAGCAGGTGCTGGAATGTAACGAACGAAGTAACGAAGGTTGGGATTTAAAGTGCCAAGGTGGTCACCATGGTAACCATTCATGGTGGACAGATTTTGAATGAGTGTGAAAGGAACTGCAATGTGCTGTGGCCATCTCAGTGCTGCGTTTTCTATAAAAACATTCAAAATTTCTGCTGTAACTATGCCGTGACTGTATGTTGCCATTTTCAGTCATACGAAATTGACTCTAAGTGGAAAAGATACTTAGCTACTAACACTTACAGGAAGAGAATCAGCTATTATGCAGTTGAAAAGCACAACTATCAGCAACAGCCTGAAAGAATGGTGCCATGTACAACTTGGTGCATCTGTGTGGTTTAGGGACACCCTGCATATGCAAGCAAGATAGTACTGGCCAGCTTGTCTCAATTTTAACATTGCCTAAATTGTATTTAGCCACATAATAGACTGCAAGATAGCTACATGTAGTTACAGAGATCTAATGGAAATTTTGGTTTTTGTGATGGTTGATTGTTTTTAATATCAGTCAAATAGATCAGCTAATGAAGTTTCAGCTAGTAAATTAGAAATTTAATTGAAGTTTTGTTTTTTTGTGATGGTTGATTGTTTTTCATATCAGTCAAATAGATCAGCTAGAGAACATACATGCTGGTGAGAATGAAGAATTTGAAGAAATGAAAGAGGAATTCACCACGAGAATAGCTTCAGTTGAGAACAAACTCCATCAAGTGTCTAAGGTGAGCCTACCTACCATCCTTGCCAGAATTAGTTGGCACGATGTAAAATTTACCAGTGTTTTGTGCATTATACACTTTGCATCCATATTATTGGACCCCCCCCCCCCCCTTGTACAATGTTGCTGGTAGCTAAAAGGTAAGCCGGACTGATTGTGGAGTAGTAGGTGTTGGGGTTTTCACAGCAACATTGTACAGGGGTGTGGGTGGAGTCAATCTTATTACCATCCACTGTGCATGCGCATAGAGACAAAATTGTGCCAATAATTTTGGCAATGATTGTAGTTGCTTCATTACAAGTGCTGTTTTGCCCCTCCACACTAGCATTAAAATCAGCCGCATTTGAGTTATTAGACATGGTTTCTTCTATGCGATTTGGTTATTTTTCCAAGCTTTCCTGTCATTGAGTCATTATCAGTGAATGTTGATTTCTAACAAGCATACACTACCAAGTGTACAAAGTCATGAGTGTATTTATGTAAATTTTCTTGTTTCATTAGGAAAGAGATAAGCTAAAAGCAGAGCTGGATGAAACCATTGCTCATTTGACTGCAATGTAAGGCACAAATACATTGGATTTTATGTTGATTGATTTCATGTTGACTGATTTCATGTTGATTGATTGTTGATTGATTTCATGTTGATTTCATGTTGATTGATTTTATGTTGATTGATTTTATGTTAATTGATTCCATGTTTATTGATTTCATGTTGATTCATTGTTGATTGATTTCATGTTGATTCATGAATAGCCTTAATATTCCCAAGAGGAAGAAACAGTAAAGCACTAAACTAAGCCTGACAGTCCCTGTGAATGAGCAAACCCATGGGCAATACACAAATAACCTCTCTAACTAAAAAAATATTTTTGATTATTAATGTATTAAATTAATGTAGGTTTTTTACTTCAACAGTAATGAGAGACAGAATGAAGAATTTTCAACATTGATAGCAGAGAAAGATGAGCAAATAGCACAGCTTCTTAGTGAAGGTAGAACATTTATATGGTAGTGTCATTATTATGACTGTCAGGTATATTACAATATCTTCATTCAAAGGAGATGTTTACACTGCCAGAGAAGAGGTGACTGAGCTGATAACCAGCAATTTTCAAAAAGGTTCATCTTCTGTGAAGCAAACAGTTTGCTTAGTTTTAGTTTTAGTTACTAAAACAAATAGTCCCCTTCACAGTTCCCTGTGCTCTTGAAAGGTAGCCATGCCTTTGCATCGAATCGAGACGAACAGTGAGTGTGCAATGATAGATACCTTTTTAACACCTAGGACAATGATTCACAGGTCTCTATCACTGCAAGCTCACTGTTCGTCTTGCTTCCATGCAAAAGCATGGCTACCTTTCAAGATGGCACAAAGAACTGTGAAGGGGACTACTGACTGCAGTGATCCTAAAGACTTGAATTACTTAATTAGCCTCCTCCGCAGGCAACCTTTTGGGCTTCCTGTGCGAATTTTTGAGAAGAAAAAAGACTGGGGACGAACGTGTCTTTAACACAGGAGGCCCAGCGAAAAAGAGAACAGTTGCCTGCGGAGGAGGCTATTACTTAGTGTGAGAACCTGGCTATGCAGGCTGTGAATTACTTTAAAATTGTTTTCGTAGGTGAGAAACTGTCCAAACAGGAACTGCAGAGTAACACAGTTATTAAAAGGCTTAGAGCCAAGGAAAAAGAAAATGATACTCTTATTAAAAATCAAATGTAAGTGACTTATTAATCAGGTAATGGGGCTTTGGCCTACTCCTACACATATATGATTTTTAGCTCAGAGAGATGATAATTCAGGCATCTTAGTTTGCTATTTATTGAATTTATTTTAAAGGAAAAAACTTGAGGAGTATGAGGAAGAAGTGAAAAGACTGACAGAAATTCTGACATCAAGGGATAACAGTAATTCCAAGCAAGAAGGTTTGTTTGGTCATCTACAAATTACAACTGAATCTGTGTAAATAGGCACCAGGAGCGGATTTAGGGAGGGATGCAGGAGGTGCGCACCCCCCCCCCCCCCCCCCCGTGATGACTTTGAGTCTTTTTTTCTTAATATTTTCCCAAAATATCCTCTTGGCAGTTTCCAATTTATATGATGTGCCTATCTCCTATCTCCTCGTGGTAAACGTTCGTTACAAGCGATTGGTAATTTCAGTTTTGTACCAATGGATCGGCGTATTTCTTTGGCTTTTTTATCTTCGACTCTTTAAATCGGCCTTGATGGCATGTTTATCAAGTACTCTGAAAGCAAATATTTCTAAGAAGTTCATTTATGGAATTGTGGAATTTATCAAAGAAAGGCGGCGTGTCAGTTAAAGAAAGTGGGTGTGGTTGTAATACAAAAATTCAGTCCCATTCCACAGTTCGGTGATTTCTGTTGTACATGTGTATATATATACTAGTAATTTCAGTGCTTCATTGATATAATTGGGTATAATTGGGTGAATGTGTGAAATGGATGATGTGAATGGATGAATTATTTCACATTTTGAACTGTCAGCACGTGTATGTGTTGTTAGACTGATGTTAGTGTTTTTGTCTCTTGAGCACTATCGGTAAAATAACTGTGTGCTGTGTCCACTGTTGTTGAAGTCTTTTGATTAGTTTTGAAGTCCTCTCCTTATATCTTAGATGCCATCATCAAGCTTAATTCATATGTGAAGAAACAAGAAGAACAGCTTGCTAAACAAACGGTAGAGAGAACCATACTTACTTGTGTATAAGCCACATTCTCATAGGTCAGCCACACCCCAAATTTGGGACCGCCATTTTTGGCAAAAAAGTGTGGCTTATATACAAGTACATAGAGTATATAGAAATTTGTTCATAACTCACCCTCGTCTTTTGCCATTATGCTTGTGACAGTGGAGAACATTTAGCTAGAGAGGTTAAGATTCACGTAAACGTGAAACGGCAAAAGGCGAAGATCACGTGACCTACTTTTTTTGTGTGCTTGGCTTTGTGTGTTTGGCACTCAAATGAGAAAGTGACTTTTCATCTCTACAGCAAATGCAAAATGAGTAGAAAGACGAGTAGAAAGCGGGTCACGTGATTCTTTCTGTCGTTTGCCATCAGTTCCGTTTACATGGATCTTAGGGGTTGTTTACATGACACTAGGATCATCCTAGCATTAGGATCATCCTAGCAGGCGAATCATCCTATCTGCTATACATTTACTGCATTCTGTTTAGTAGAATGATCCTAGTACCCGAAGTGAAGACACAAATTTCATGTAAACAGAATGCAATAAATGTATAGCAGGTAGGATGATTCTAGTGCCATGTAAACACCCCCTTAGCCTCTCTAATATAATGTTAGGTGTGGATCAAACGAGAACACAAGTCATTGCAAGTTTTGACTTGCAATTCGTTTCATTTGCAGGCTTGCATCGACATCGAAATTCACGTTTTAAAATATTTTCCCTTTGTCTTTTTTTAGTCGGAGCTTGAAGATGCAAATGAAAAAGTGCGAAGTACGCAAGTTGCTCTTGACAATGCTTACAAGTAAGACTCCTGTATGATAATATTGTTACCAGATTTTCTGTGATATCTCCTACTAATGTCTTAAAATGTATATGCTTTCGTTGCTGTTGTGTTATCAGCATTAGCGAAGGAGCTGCTCCCTTGCCTTGGTATCCACCACTGGAAACCCATCCAAGCATCGAGAGCTGAATATATTTTTTTTACTTACAAGAAGCGTTGTGTGTGTCGAACTTGGCCTTTAGTAGCGATTTCAAGCCATTTGGTCGATTTCTAAAGATATCCCTTTAAAAACCGATTAAACGACTTGAAATCGCTACCAAAGACAAAAGTCGACACAAACGTTTCTTGTGAGTAAAAAACCCTTATTCGTCTAGATAACATTCAGCTCTCAATGCTTGTATGGGCTTCCTGTTTTTCCACCACTTCCAGTTTAGAGCAGATTTCGTACGAGTGTGAAACGGACCACGCCGTGCCGTGACCGTGTCGATCAGTGCCTTGATGTCTATAAAAACATTTGAAATTCCTACCGTAACTGTGCCGTGACCGTGCGGTACCGTTTTCACAGTCATACGAAATTTACTCTATTGTGATCGTACATATATGTACCCTAAGTATAAGAATCACTGATCTTGGTACCAAGGGGAGGGGAGGTATGAAGGAATGGACGGACATCTTAAATGCAAGAGATTTATTGATACTTATGCAGCAATATCGTACATCTAAAAATTACCTGAAAACCTTAATTTATGGCTGATTACTTGGGAGCGGAGTCAACAACAATTGTTATAGGGTTTACAGTAGCCTTTTTAGGCAATTCATAAAGCTCTAACAGCCGAGCTCGTTCTCTTGACTCTGTCTGAAGCTGGTAACCTTTTGGAGATTTCATTTTGTAGGGTTCGGATATCCTGAAATACAGGCCGTATAAAATTTTCTGTAACATCTAAAACTATTTTTCGGAACATTTTTTTTATAATGCGTTAAAAGCAGTCATTTTTCATAAGGACTAAAACATCAAAACTATTATTTGACATCAAAGATTTGTTTTTTCACCAAAAAAGATAGAAAGAAAGAAAAATAAAGCAAATAAAAACATTTTAAGATGAAAAAAAGAAAAACAAAAAGAAAAAAAGAAAAACATGTGGACGTAGACAAGGCTCGAACCTCTTCTAAAACCAAATTAGTATGCTAATTTAATGCAAAACTAAAAAAACGGACCATGCATCCAGACAAATCGCTGAATCATCGCATGTTACGTATAGGATGGAGATTTCGGCCCCTTCCGCGCTATCCGGTAGAACGCAGCGAGCTTCGCAGTCAAAGAGGGAGGAAACAGTCGGATCCTAGGCCGTAAATGACTGAACCTTACCACTAGACTAACTGGTCTACTTAGGGATTTGGAGAACAAAATAACCTAGTGTATCTTGTGAATGGATTGTCTATTGTTATGTAAATGACGTGTTCCGGTGGCGTAGTTTGAAAGACCCTGAACTTCGGAACAAGCGATCGGGGTTCGAGGCTCGGCGATGACACAAAATTTTCTTTTTTTTTCTCTTTTTTTCTTTTTCTTTCATTTTTTCTTTATTCTTTTCCTTATATATGTTTTTATTTTATTTTTAATTCTTTTTTTCAATTATACTTTTATTTAGATATGATTTTTTAAATGTCAAAATCAAAGTCGTCGTTGCCTTTGCTTGTTTGGGCATTTCGCAAGTTTCTTTATATTGATATAAATCAGAATTTGCTCGGTCCGCTTTTGTAATGTTTTTTTTGTTGCCCAATTTCAATTTTCGTCTCTCGATTTTATGTCAAGTTTGATAAGATGAGTAATATTTACTTAGTGTTTTAGCAATATCTCAGTCTTGTTCAGCATTTTCGCTGGTCCTCTGTCTTTGAAGGCTAGGGGTGCGTTCGAACCGTAGAACCACAAGCAACGGGTCTACCTGAGACACGACTTAGAAGACACGAACTCTCTGACGTCTAAACAACACTTTGTGTCCTAATGAAGACGCGAACAAAATAAGAACAGCTCAGAAGGCTGTTCCTCGATAAGTCACTTCAGTAGACTAAAATTGTGGTTTATATGGAGAGGTTTTCGTCTTATTTAAGTCCCGTCTAAGGCGTATCTTAGTTTTGCTTTCATAAATGATCCTAATTTTGTCTTCCAGTAAGTTTCTCTGCCTTTCATCTTATAGTGATTTTAATTCTTTATTCATCTAGGGAGATGACAACTCTTCAGAAACAAACAGCTTCCACAGAAGGAACAATAAAGGTACGTAACTTAATATCTTGATATTTTAGTGTTGCTCTGACGTCATGGATAATATTTTTATTTTGGTCCACACACCCTGGTTGAATACTGTTGCTGTAATCGTCATTTAAGGCGTCTTACATGAACGAAAATAAGACGCGTCTTATCATCAACGCAACTGAAATCAGAAGCGAACCTCTCTATATCAGGGACGGATCCAGGGGGTGTCCATAGGTGCACCGGACACCCCCCTAGCGCCGTGCGAGATGACGTCATCAGATTCCATTGTTAGGAGGTCACCATCTTGGATGTGACGTCATCTCTCAAGAGACCTATTTGGGACACCCCCTTTGCAAAATCCTGGATCCGCCCTTGTGTATAAACGGCACTTTTGTCTAACACGCGACTTAGGGAGGAGCAGCGTTCTGAGCTGTTCTTATTTTGTTTGCGTCTTAGGACAAGAATTGTTATTAATACGGAGAGTTAAGTTTGCGTTCTTATTTAAATCGTGTTTAATATAAGACGCATCTTACTTTCGCTGGTATCATTATAATCTTCATTATTACCATCATGCCTGCCAATGTATAGTAATGCGACAAAAAAGCGCAGGTTTTGTATGAGTGTGAAACGTTTCGTGACCGTATCGCGTGTAATATAAGACGCATCTTACTTATAATCTTCATTATTACTATCATGCCTGCCATTGTATAGTAATGCGACAGCGCACTTTTCGTATGAATGTGAAACGTTCCGTGACCGCATCGGTGCCGTATTGTCTCATCTAGACAATTTGAAATTCCTGCCGTAATCGTACCGTGCGGTGACCGTGCAGTTTTCCCAGTCATACGAGATCTGCTCTAAAAGCATTCGAGATTGCTGCTGCAACCGTGCTGTGCTGTAACCTTGCCGTTTTCACAGTCATTCGAAAACTGCTTTTGCCACAGCTCTTCAAGTGTTTTTCACATACAGTCAAACCTCCACTAACAGACACCTCCCATAAGCGGACAGTCCCTTCTATGTTTATGTTTATGTTTATTGAGCTTCGCCTTAGTAGACAAAAAAATACAATATAAGGCAGGGACACCACAACAGTGTAACCAATTACTGTGGGCCCTACTGACAAACTCTACATTTTTAACCTCCCATAAACGGTGTGTGCGTATTGGAGATTTAATTGTGTATAATATCGACTCTATTTCTCCAGGAAGCAGTGTTGAGTACTGAAATGAAAGCAAAAGAAGAACTACGAATAGCTTTAGAGAAAACTCGACGTGAATTCCAACAAGAAAGCGAGATGATGGCTTTACAAGTGGCTGACCTCCAGGCCAGTCTCAGTCGTACTGAACAACAGGGTACCCGTCGCGAAGAAAATCTAAGACAAGAAATCAAGCATCTTCAACAGGTATGACTTTATTTAAGCATTATAAAACGCGCGCGCGCATGTCTCTGTACTGAGATATAAACACGACGGGACACTTCTTGGTTAGAGCAAGGGAAAAGCAAGCTTAGGAACACGAGGCGTAGCCGAGTGTTTCTCTTGCTTTTCGAGTGCTCTACATCTTCCAGAGTGTTTATGTCACAGTACAGAGACATAAATGATCGTTTTATATTGCTTTTATAAAATATTTTTGATGTTTATGTACGAGCCATGTCTCTGTCCTCTGATACAAGCACGGTAGCCAGCCAATCAGCGCGCGCGTTATATCTCAAATATTTTATAATTAAGGAATATAAAACGCGCGCGCATGTCTCTGTACTGTGATATAAACACGATGGAAGATGTAGAGCAAGAGAAAAGCAAGCTTAGGAACACGAGGCGTAGCCGAGTGTTTCTCTTGCTTTTCGAGTGCTCTACATCTTCCAGAGTGTTTATATCACAGTACAGAGACATAAGCGATCGTTTTATATTGCTTTTATAAAATATTTTCGACGTTGTTTGAGCGAGCCATGTCTCTGTCCTCTGATATAAACATGGTAGCCAGCCAATCAGCGCGCGCGTTATATCTCAAATATTTTATAATGCTTTTATAAAACATTTTTCGATGTTTTAGCGCCAGCCATGTCTCTGTTCTTTGACATAAACGGTAGCTAGTCAATCAGCGCTCGCTTTATCTCAAATATTTTAAAATTACTTATAAAACTTAAACTGTAGGTCAGAATACACGATGTAACGTTGCACCCAGCAGATCAGGTGTGTCCACCCTTTAACTGTTGTGCGCAACGTTTACGAAATTTTACTATGAAGGCCTCAATCGAAATAACTTTTCTAGTTTGTCGTATTGTGCATGAATGATTTCTTTGACTTCTTTTTCTCAAGAGCCTTAAAACTATGTTGTGGAAAAGGAGAGATAAGAAAAGGCCATGTGGAGTAGCATATTTCGTGCTCAAAGCTTGTTTCTTCTCTTTTTCTTCAGCGTCTACAAGAAGCTGAGGATCGCAACCAAGAACTAGCTAGCAGTGTTTCACATGGTATGCACCTTTAGAAATTTTCATTCTTACATTTCTCTCTCTTGTTTTCTCTCTCTTTTAGTAGTTTACTTTCATGTGTTTCTTTTGTATCCTTTCACTTTTGTCTTTCTTTTGTATCCTTTCGCTTTCCCTTTACGGTTATTTCATTTATCATTTCTTCACTTCCCTTTGATTTTTTTTCTTTTTGATCTTTTCTTCATTTCCCAGTTATTTATCATGTATTTTTAGACCATTATTATTGTCTAGCTGATTGTTGTTCCATTTAATTTTCAGCAACTCGTCCTTTACTGAGACAGATAGAGAATTTACAAACAACACACAATGGGCAGGCTTCAACATGGGAAAGAGTAGAGAAAAACCTCACAGAACGGCTAAGTAAGAGACTTATGTATTCCTGGGATACCAAATGAAGACCATGAAATATTAGTCTCGAAAAGTTTTTGTTACAAAAATTTTTGAAACGCGCGAAAACTTTTAAGATTTGTCCTAAAACCGCGAAATTAAAAGTTTTGTTTGTTTAGCAGATGAGGCTCAGAATCAACTTCTTAATGGCACAAGAAAAAGAGCGTGTTGCTTCTCAAAGTGTTTCTGAGCTGAATTCAAGAATAACAAGACTCGAGTCGCAAGTAAACTCGTACCGTGCCTGAACGATCAAGGCTGGAAGCTGATTTAGAGCTCGAGAGGACCAAGAATGGAACCCTGGAGGATGCCCAGAGTAGAGAAACAGCCAAGTATGACGCTATGGTAAAGAAATACCAAAAGATAATTGAAGACACCAATCTAGACAAGGTACTCAGAAACATGTTAAAATGTCGTTATGATAAGATGGAATCTGTTTGAATAGACCAACCGGGATAAATTGATCTATAATATTTTATTCAAATCTACGGGGCTATTTGATGAGGCAAAATCCCGTTTGCATTGGCAACCTCGCTGTTTAACATTTTTGATGTGTTATGAGTTTAATATTTTTTCTTGTCTCCCAGGCTCATCTGGAGCAGCAGTTAACGGTTGAGAAAAGTAAAATGACAACAGAAGTAAAGAAACTCAAGACTGCTTTAGAGGGCAAGGTAAAGTTATTTATGACTTCCGATGTACCTCCATGTATCCCATTGTCTGATTCTTTCACGCATTGTAATAATGTTGATTGGTTGTTTCGTAGGAGAGGATTCTGACCCGTCAGTCCAGTTTTGGTACTGTCCCGCCACCCTCTCCTTCAGCCAGTAGTGAATCATTTCCTCTCAGTCAGGTAAGCGTATTGGACGTTAAGGCGCAATTGCTGGGTTTCATATGACGTCATTTTCAGTCTTGTTGGAATTTTCATCAGTATTCAATAGAATATTATCTGGATGAGAGCACTTGGTGGTCAAACATTGACTACCATTTGAAGCAGATAATGAGATTTAACAGCTATTTGAAACCAATTACATGGTGCAGTGTTTTCTGCAACTTTTCTCGCAATGGCGTTGCAAAACAAGTTGTACGAATCATTGCGCAACAACGAAAGACGTTACTACAATTGTTTTCTTGCCATGATTTTGAGCGATGCAGGATATGTTACACGCTACAATGGTTCCTGGAACTTATTTCGCAACGCCACTGCGAGAGCAGTTGCAGAAAACAAAAACAAAACAAAACAAAAAACAAAAACAAACAACAACAAAAATGCACCATGTAAGTGCGCCCTTATTGAACATTATGTCCATAAACATGTATTCATTGTGATTTATTTTGCCATAGCATCAAGACACCACAGATAACCCAGTCATACAAAGGTCATACAAGAACAAGTAGTTCTGGCAGTAGTGTTGTAGATGGTTTGGCGCGAGGCATGATGGGAGGTACGACGGCGCTGGTCGAAAGATTGCAGGCTCAAGTCAAACAAAAAGATGGAGAAATTGAACTATTGCAGGTCAGACTAAAAGTTCAATTTGTGGAGTTTTCCTGACTGTCGTCTTATGTGAATATCTTTTTTTATTCAACAGGATGATGTGACGTCACTGCGACAATCGCGTGATTCCGTCATGGAGGAAATGACGTCACTCACTACCAAGCTCGAAGAAATGGAAAAGAGCCACGAAAATTTGAAAGACATCAAAGAAAAATACGACGTAATGCTAAACTTCTAAAGAAACTTTAATGTTATTGGCTATTTTATGTACGTTTTTTTGCTGCTTATAGGTATTACAGCAGCGATATAATGCAGTCTTACAGATGTATGGCGAGAAAGAAGAAGAAGCAGAGGAATTGAGAATGGACTTGCAAGATGTAAAAAACATGTACAAACAACAGGTGAGCAATAATCATAGCAATATTGCCATGCTTCCCTTCTTGTCTAACTTTCTTGCTCCTTGCTGTCCTGCTTCATTATGTATTAAGACTCTCTTCATTCTTACACTTCTTTTACTCTCTTTCTTTCTATTTTTTAACTTCTTTTTCCTTCTTATTTCTTTCTACTTTAATTTCTTCGTCCTTTCATAGTTTACTTTCATCCTCTTCCCATTTTCTGTTGTAGCTCTCTCCCCTTCTTTTTCTCTTTCTCTTCATCTTTGTTTTATTTCCTTTCTGACTTGGCAGTTATGACATGAATGCAGAAACAGCATTTTAGCCTCATATAAAAACAGCTCTATCTAGTCCTATTTGCTCTAATGTTGCCTTTTTTGTCTTTTACAGCTTGAGCAACTTTTTGGATCTGCAAGATGACGTCACAAACAAGACATCTTTAAACAATTCATTTGCCAAAACGAGATTCATTTGACTTACACAAAAACATTTCTAACGGTCGATATCCTTATGGGGGGAGATTTAAGCACTGGGAACTCCAAAATAAGCTTTGTTCTTATAATTTCGGTGGTTTGTTACTGTGTTGCGCTCCGTATCGTGGTCACTCAGATTTAGTTATGCCAAAGTTTTTTGACAACTTTATCACCAATATGACGCCTTCGATTCCGTCTTTAACGACCATTAACACAAAGAAACATGTCAAAAGCTTCTCAAAAATTTTATCCTAGTGGCAACAGTTTGGCAGGAAACACAGTCAAGATTCTAAAGCAGATTGCAATCATTGAATCACAACTCTTTTTATGTACTGAAAGGATGGTGACTTGTTTGAGGTTCCGCGATAATTTTATATTGCTGCAGAAAGCAATCTTAGTGGTTTTACCTTTGGTAAATTTCATTTGCAGTTTTTTTTTTAAAAAGGACAACAAATACTGAAATACAAATCGATATGTTACAGCAAAGAGATAATATTGTGGTTAACCTGCAGATATAGAAATTATGAAGTCAACAAAATTCAATAAAAACATACGACAAAAATTATACCAGCTGTTGGACATTATACGAAAGTGAACTTTCGAATGATATTATATATTGATTATTATATAATCAATTGAAAATCGTTATTTTGGGCCATTTTTGCGTAATTTACGTGAGCTATAGCCCATTGAAAATCGTCATTTTGGGCCATTTTTGCGCAATTTGCATGGGCTATAGTCCTTTGAAAATCGTCATTTTGGGCCATTTTTACGCATTTTTGATGGGCTATAGCCTTTGCATTTTGTCGATTTTGGGCCATTTTTGCGCATTTTCAATGGGCTATAGTCCATTAAAAATCGTCATTTTGGGCCATTTTTGCGCATTTTGCATGGGCTATAGTCCATTGAAAATGGTCATTTTGGGCAATTTTTGCGCATTTTCCATGGGCTATAGTCCATTGAAAATCGTCATTTTGGACCATTTTTACGCATTTTTGATGGGCTATAGCCTTTGCATTTTGTCGATTTTGGGCCATTTTTGCGCATTTTGCATGGGCTATAGTCCATTGAAACTCGTCATTTTGGGCCATTTTTACGCATTTTTGATGGGCTATAGCCTTTGCATTTTGTCGATTTTGGGCCATTTTTGCGCATTTTCAATGGGCTATAGTCCATTGAAAATCGTCATTTTGGGCCATTTTTGCGCATTTTGCATGGGCTATAGTCCATTGAAAATGGTCATTTTGGGCCATTTTTACGCATTTTTGATGGGCTATAGCCTTTGCATTTTGTCGTTTCTCGGCCATTTTTGCGCATTTTTGATGGGCTATAGCCTTTGCATTTTGTTGATTTTGGGCCATTTTTGCGCATTTTCCATGGGCTATAGTCCATTGAAAATCGTGATTTGGGGCCATTTTTACGCATTTTTGATGGGCTATAGCCTTTGCATTTTGTCGTTTTTCGGCCATTTTTGCGCATTTTTGATGGGCTATAGCCTTTGCATTTTGTCGATTTTGGGCCATTTTTGCGCATTTTGCATGGGCTATAGTCCATTGAAACTCGTCATTTTGGGCCATTTTTACGCATTTTTGATGGGCTATAGCCTTTGCATTTTGTCTATTTTGGGCCATTTTGCGCATTTTCAATGGGCTATAGTCCATTGAAAATCGTCATTTTGCGCCAATTTTGCGCATTTTGCATGGGCTATAGTCCATTGAAAATCGTCATTTTGGACCATTTTTAGGCATTTTTGATGGGCTATAGCCTTTGCATTTTGTCGATTTTGGGCCATTTTTGCGCATTTTCCATGGGCTATAGTCCATTGAAACTCGTCATTTTGGGCCATTTTTGATGGGCTATAGCCTTTGCATTTTGTCGATTTTGGGCCATTCTTGCGCATTATGCATGGGCTATAGTCCATTGAAAATGGTCATTTTGGGCCATTTTTACGCATTTTTGATGGGCTATAGCCTTTGCATTTTGTCGATTTTCGGCCATTTTTACGCATTTTTGATGGGACATAGCCTTTGCATTTTGTCGATTTTGGGCCATTTTTGCGCATTTTGCATGGGCTATAGTCCATTGAAACTCGTCATTTTGGGCCATTTTTACGCATTTTTGATGGGCTATAGCTTTTGCATTTTGTCGATTTTGGGCCATTTTTGCGCATTTTCAATGGGCTATAGTCCATTGAAAATCGTCATTTTGGGCAATTTTTGCGCATTTTGCATGGGCTATAGTCCATTGAAAATCGTCATTTTGGACCATTTTTACGCATTTTTGATGGGCTATAGCCTTTGCATTTTGTCGATTTTCGGCCATTCTTGCGCATTATGCATGGGCTATAGTCCATTGAAAATGGTCATTTTGGGCCATTTTTACGCATTTTTGATGGGCTATAGCCTTTGCATTTTGTCGTTTTTCGGCCATTTTTGCGCATTTTTGATGGGCTATAGCCTTTGCATTTTGTCGATTTTGGGCCATTTTTGCGCATTTTCCATGGGCTATAGTCCATTGAAACTCGTCATTTTGGGCCATTTTTACGCATTTTTGATGGGCTATAGCCTTTGCATTTTGTCTATTTTGGGCCATTTTGCGCATTTTGCATGGGCTATAGTCCATTGAAAATCGTGATTTGGGGCCATTTTTACGCATTTTTGATTGGCTATAGCCTTTGCATTTTGTCGTTTTTCGGCCATTTTTACGCATTTTTGATGGGCTATAGCCTTTGCATTTTGTCGATTTTGGGCCATTTTTGCGCATTTTGCATGGGCTATAGTCCATTGAAAATCGTGATTTGGGGCCATTTTTACGCATTTTTGATTGGCAATAACCTTTGCATTTTGTCGTTTTTCGGCCATTTTTGCGCATTTTTGATGGGCTATAGCCTTTGCATTTTGTCGATTTTGGGCCATTTTTGCGCATTTTGCATGGGCTATAGTCCATTGAAAATGGTCATTTTTGGCCATTTTTACGCATTTTTGATGAGCTATAGCCTTTGCATTTTGTCGATTTTCGGCCATTTTTATGCATTTTTGATGGGCTATAGCCTTTGCATTTTGTCGATTTTGGGCCATTTTTGCGCATTTTGCATGGGCTATAGTCCATTGAAAATCGTCATTTTGGGCCATTTTTACGCATTTTTGATGGGCTATAGCCTTTGCATTTTGTCCATTTTGGGCCATTTTTACGCATTTTTGATGGGACAGCCTTTGCATTTTGTCGATTTTGGGCCATTTTTGCGCATTTTGCATGGGCTATAGTCCATTGAAACTCGTCATTTTGGGCCATTTTTACGCATTTTTGATAGGCTATAGCCTTTGCATTTTGTCGATTTTGGGCCATTTTTGCGCATTTTCAATGGGCTATAGTCCATTGAAAATCGTCATTTTGGGCAATTTTTGCGCATTTTGCATGGGCTATAGTCCATTGAAAATCGTCATTTTGGGCCATTTTTACGCATTTTTGATGGGCTATAGCCTTTGCATTTTGTCGTTTTTCGGCCATTTTTGCGCATTTTTGATGGGCTATAGCCTTTGCATTTTGTCGATTTTCGGCCATTTTTACGCATTTTTGATGGGCTATAGCCTTTGCATTTTGTCGATTTTCGGCCATTTTTACGCATTTTTGATGGGCTATAGCCTTTGTATTTTGTCGATTTTGGGCCATTTTTGCGCATTTTGCATGGGCTATAGTCCATTGAAAATGGTCATTTTGGGCCATTATTATGCATTTTTGATGGGCTATAGCCTTTGCATTTTGTCGATTTTGGGCCATTTTTGCGCATTATGCATGGGCTATAGTCCATTGAAACTCGTCATTTTGGGCCATTTTTACGCATTTTTGATGGGCTATAGCCTTTGCATTTTGTCGATTTTGGGCCATTTTTGCGCATTTTGCATGGGCTATAGTCCATTGAAAATCGTCATTTTGGGCCATTTTTACGCATTTTTGATGGGCTATAGCCTTTGCATTTTGTCCATTTTGGGCCATTTTTACGCATTTTTGATGGGCTATAGCCTTTGCATTTTGTCGATTTTGGGCCATTTTTGCGCATTATGCATGGGCTATAGTCCATTGAAAATGGTCATTTTGGGCCATTTTTACGCATTTTTGATGGGCTATAGCCTTTGCATTTTGTCGATTTTCGGCCATTTTTACGCATTTTTGATGGGACATAGCCTTTGCATTTTGTCGATTTTGGGCCATTTTTGCGCATTTTGCATGGGCTATAGTCCATTGAAACTCGTCATTTTGGGCCATTTTTACGCATTTTTGATGGGCTATAGCCTTTGCATTTTGTCGTTTTTCGGCCATTTTTGCGCATTTTTGATGGGCTATAGCCTTTGCATTTTGTCGATTTTCGGCCATTTTTACGCATTTTTGATGGGCTATAGCCTTTGCATTTTGTCGATTTTGGGCCATTTTTGCGCATTTTGCATGGGCTATAGTCCATTGAAACTCGTCATTTTGGGCCATTTTTACGCATTTTTGATGGGCTATAGCCTTTGCATTTTGTCGATTTTGGGCCATTTTTGCGCATTTTCAATGGGCTATAGTCCATTGAAAATCGTCATTTTGGGCAATTTTTGCGCATTTTGCATGGGCTATAGTCCATTGAAAATCGTCATTTTGGACCATTTTTACGCATTTTTGATGGGCTATAGCCTTTGCATTTTGTCGATTTTCGGCCATTTTAACGCATTTTTGATGGGCTATAGCCTTTGCATTTTGTCGATTTTGGGCCATTTTTGCGCATTTTGCATGGGCTATAGTCCATTGAAACTCGTCATTTTCGGCCATTTTTACGCATTTTTGATGGGACATAGCCTTTGCATTTTGTCGATTTTGGGCCATTTTTGCGCATTTTGCATGGGCTATTTTTACGCATTTTTGATGGGCTATAGCCTTTGCATTTTGTCGTTTTTCGGCCATTTTTGCGCATTTTTGATGGGCTATAGCCCAAACATCCTGGCTTGCTCAGCCAGGATGTTTGCTGACGACACAAATATCAGTGTGCATAGTCAAGACATTCCTGGTCTGGAGCCTCTGCTCAACAAGGAATTGGAAAATATCGAAAAATGGTTAGTTAGCAATAGATTGAGTCTCAACGTTGCAAAAACTGAATTTATGATTATGGGATCGAGACAGAAATTTACTGCTCATGATGATTACCCCCTAAAGGTAATGATCAACAATTACGAAATAGAAAAAGTTGAACATGCGAAGTCACTTGGCGTGACGATTGATAAAAACCTCAACTGGTCGGTCCACGTTAACAACATTATCAAAAAGGTTTCTTCTTGTATAGGTGCCTTGAAACGTGTTCGACCGTTTATATCAATCGACACAGCTATACTTATATACAAATCGCTAATTCTGCCTCACTTCGACTATTGTAGTACGGTATGGAGTGGATTAGGCCAAGAATTAAGTGACAAGCTGCAAAAACTTCAGAATCGCGCAGCCAGAGTAATCACAAAGACTGGCTATGAGGCACGATCTAGCGACTTACTAAGTGAACTGGGTTGGGACAAGCTTGCTACTCGTCGGGAAAAACAAAAGGCGACTTTAATGTTTAAAACGATGAGCAAACTTGTTCCTGATAATATACAGAATCTCTTTGAAAAGAAAAAAACCCAGCACAACTTACGAAATCAGGAAAGCGCACTTGTGCTGCAGAAGCCACGTACGGAGTATTTAAAAAAATGCTTTAGTTACAGTGGTGCTAAATTGTGGAACGGTCTTTCTTCTTCCTTAAAAAAAGCAAAAACCGTTTCCCAATTTAAGAAAAACATTGAAAACGAGTTTGATTAACTCCCACGGCCTACATGTAAAACAGTAACTAAAGCATATATATATTTTATATTTGTAAATAAATAATAGTTTTAGCATTTGTAAATAATATATTTTAGCTTATTGACTGAATTGTAAAATACCGTGATTAAATAAAATTTCCATTCCATTCCATTCCATTCCATTGAAACTCGTCATTTTGGGCCATTTTTACGCATTTTTGATGGGCTATAGTCCATTGAAAATCGTCATTTTGGGCAATTTTTGCGCATTTTGAATGGGCTATAGTCCATTTAAAATCGTCATTT